>BSBM01000688.1:0-600000 GCA_027924585.1 Larix kaempferi | reverse complement strand
ATGATGATGATGGTTATCACATGTATAATTTTGACTAAGTTTATCAACTACTAAGTAACTAAAAACTATAATATATAAATATCCCCAACCATTAGTTCAATTGGTTGAGGTATTTATTCAAGGCTTGTTATGAGTGGGGAGACCATAGGCTTAAGGCTACAAATGTGTCTAATGAATATATAAGCTTAATATGTATTTCAAGGGCTTGTTACCAAAAAGGAATGACATAGTTAGTTTTTCTTTAAAAATGGTCCACAAGTAGAGTTGGAATGAAAAATGTTGTTTTCTACATCTATTCTCATTTTTTAAGGTCGGAAACCATTTCTCCTAAAACAAATCTCATGTCTTAGGATTGTTTCTGAAATTTACAAGTGCCCACCTAAGGTTTATGTCATCCTTCATGTCAAGGTACCTTCACCCTTTGATTTCTTTAAGGTGGTTTGTGTTTTCGAATTCATGAGCCCTTCGAAGGGTATATGGCCAACTTGGATGGATGAATGAATTAGGTTTTAGTTAAGAAGCATTCTTCTTCATTTGGTTGTAGAGAGATGGAAAATTTTCAGGTCCTTTCTAAAAGAAAGCTTATTTATTGGTCATGAGAATGTGAAATGAGAGCTTTCAAAGAGTGTTGATATAGAGTGTTGGATGAATTTTATGGGAATGAGTTGCTACTCTTCTATTCACATGAAAGCTCATAATTACAATGGACCCAGATGACCTGTATTTAAACACTTCTACATGCTAAAACCCTAACCTAGCTCATGCAAACGGCTTTATGCTTTATGCCGAAATTTAACTTTACTTCTAATAATAGAACTGACAAAAGTAGTTAATTACTTTTTCTAACACTCCCCCTTAATTACAAGCGCTAAACATACGATCTAAATGCTACTAAAACATACTGCCTCTAAGGGCTTTCATAAAAAAAAGAATGCATGCTGGTCTATGTCTCAACTAATCTTACAAAACATCTTCATCTTGACCTTTTTTCCTGCTTTGTGCTGATGTAGCTTCTTCTTTTACTTTTTGCTTCAAAATTGGAAGCTTTCAATGCTTTTGTTCTTCTTTGTGCTCCAATCTTTAAACTTTGGATATCTCTTCTTCTTGTTACTGCACGGCTTTCACCATTTCTTCTTGCAACTAGGATGTGCAAAGTTGCACCACTCTTTTCCATGACTCTAGATGTAAAACCAGTGATCAACAACATCTTCAATTCTTCCTTGAACACCTGCAAAATACTTGTTGCAGATTTCTTCCTCCAGCTGTTCAACTGGGTACATAACTTCTTCTTCAGATTCTGCTACTACAGAATGTAAGCTGCCATCTACAGCTTCTTTTGGATTCGCAAGCCAATCCTCAATGAATGCCAAATCTTCTTCGATTTTTTTTTCTTTAGCTGCTACTGCTACAAAGACATCATCTACTTGATATTTATTTTTAAGTAGTGTTACCATTCCAAACAACAACTCATTAAGGAGCTGATTTTGTTGTACCACTATCAACCTTTCTTCATAAGAAAGGTATTCACCATCATAATCTGGTTCAAGTTCTTCATCCTCTGTTGCTAAGAGGTTATCAACTTGTGTATTTACCTTCTATTGAGGCTTACTAGGATTATAGACTCCTTCTCTTGAGTCCTCATCCTTTCTTCCTTATCACCCCCTTAAAAAATATAGAATTTGCTTCACGCCCCCCTTAATGCAAGATCTAGAAAATCTATGCTATTTCCTTCCACTTGGACCGCGATTTCTTATAAACTTCAAAATACTTCTAAAATTGTTTTTAACATACCAATACATCCACCAACCCTTTTTGAACATGGCATGCACATAAATTTTTCAAATATCCTCGGGCCTTTATAGCTTCCTTATGGAGTAATGTGGAACAAAGCCCTTTTTATAAAACTTAAAAATAACCTATATTTTTTAAATAGACTTCCACACTGTAGATTTTCCAAGCGGATTGGCTGCTCAATATTTCTCCTCACGCTTACTTCACGGCTTTTTCCTTCACTTGGACGGTCTTCACCAATTATCTTGGCGCATTATTCACGCGCTTTTCTCCTTTGTTCAGCCTTCTATGAGCCTTCACTTCACGCGGACTTGACTTTCACGTGTCACTAAGTCCTCAATTCAGACTCAGGGCTTCTTCTCCCGACAGTGTTTTCAGGGATGTTCCTCAACACAATCACCCGACGGTCTTGCAGCGGATTTCCTCAACACGCGGTTATCTTGGAGTTGGAGCCTTCAAACCCTCATCACTGCAGGCAGATCAACTCTTTTCTATCTTGGCTTGAACAGATCTCCCACACCTTCCTCGGCTCATGTAACTACCCTCATGCGGATTAGATTCTGTCTTCATGGATTGGTCATTCTTTGACACAAAACTATGCGGATCTGGTCGGGATTGCTTCATTATTTTCAAGTGGATCTGCTCATCTTCAATGAACAGATCGACAACACCTCCTTCAACACAGAACTTATGTGCATTGGTTGCTTTTTTCATATTGTGCTTCAAACTCGAATCCGGATCTCTGTGCAATTTCTTGGATCAATTTTCTCACTTGACAATCTCTATATAATTTCTTGGATCAATTTTCTCACTTGACAATCTCTATCTAATTTCTGGATCAATTTTCTCGCAAAGACCTTGGCTTGGATCGAATGATCTCGGCCTTCTTAGCTATGGAAGAGTACTTCACGATAGAAAACTACAACACGATTCGGATCTGCTCTTGGATCAATATTACAATGGACCAAATAACAAGGTTGGGATCTGCTCTTGGATCAATAATTACAATGGACCCAGATAATAAACACTTTTACATGCTAAAACCCTAACCTAACTCATATGAGCAGCTTTATGTTTTATGTGCAAACCTTATGCTTTATGCTAAACTTTAACTTTACTTTTAATAATATAAGTGACAAAAACCAAAATTAATTACTTTTTCTAACATAATATAGTTTTAGTGGCATGTAAACCTGTTTAATCAGTTTGTTCTTTCTCACTTTTTGAAAAGTGTCTCAAATTCAATTCCATAGTAAACTCACTTTAATTTTATCTTTCATACCTAATAAGCATAATTTTTATATAATTTTATGATAAATTTTTCAGTTTTTTCCTATGTTATTGACATTTGATTAAACCTTTTCTAATTCCATTTTAATATATTTGTGTTGGTTGACATTTAGTGATTATTCTACTAGATTGTATTGATAATTCAAGACTTAGTATTAAATTCATATTGATATATTAATACAACACTATATTAGCATGGTGAATACTGATAGGTATAGCCAACAACTTAGTTATGTGGAAATGGTTAGTTGTTAAAAGAGGTTAAACATTAAAATACCTAATATAAATATTAAACTAACATAAACATTAAACTAATTAATATAAACATAAAACCAAATACTATTTAATAAACATACCCCTTATTTTAATATTAATTTTAATATAGAAAATATATTAATAGATATTAATATTAACAATCAAATAATATATAAAACCATTAATAAATTGAATGATTTAATTAAATATTAATAAGTAATATAAATACCATTGAAACTACTAATATTAATAAAATCAATATATAAATATGTAAATATCAATACAATAATAATAATAATAATAACAATATTAATTTATATGAATAATTAATAAGTATTAATATTAAAATTATAATGGAATAATATAGTAATCTTATTAATATCACGATGATCTAATCAATGATCAAATAATTCAAGAATCTTGTTTGTCAATTGTAGTTTGAAATTATTAATTGAAATTATTAATGATTAATAAATATTAATATTAAAATTATAATAGAATAATATAGTAATCTTATTAATATCATGATGATCTAATCAATGATCAAATAATTCAAGACTCTTGTTTGTCACTTATCAAATAATTCAAGACTCTTGTTTGTCAATTGTAGTTTGTAAAGTGGGCTTTTGTTTAATTGTAGTTTGTAAAGTGGGTTTTTGGTTAATTGTACTTTGTGAAGTGGGTTTCTGGTTTATGTACATAGAAATTTTAATATTGTTTGTTTTGAAAGGAAGATAAATCTAAGTTATCAAATATGTGGGATTCATAAAAAAAAATTTATAGGAGTTTTATGTTGTATTAAATACCACAACCAATTGACAACCTAAAATGTATTTTAATATACTGGGTTTGTGACCTTCCTATTCTTCTTCTTTTCAATATTGTTGTTTTTCTCTTTCCTCAGTTTTTAGTTTGCCAAACCTCCACACCTTTCTCATACTGCTCCTGTTTCTCATTCTGTTTGCCAAACCTCCAAACTTTTCTCATACTCATACTGCTCCTGTTTCTCATTCCGTTTCCAATTTATGGTAACATAGATTCAAGGTCTGTCATGATCCATTCATGTTTATGCTTTTAATAAGGTAATAGGGCATTTTTCATTAGCGAATAGAGTAAGTTCATATTATCAAATTGTTCAGTGCCAATAACCTTGAACAGTGCAAAATGAAAAACAACACCAGGGAATGATCCACGAAAGACTCGAAAAACACTCTGTTACTGAAATGCCCTTTCTTGTTTTATGATTTTCACCTCTAGTGACCTGGTACTAGTACATTGTTCAATAGTGGATACAATAACTTAGCTCAGTGTACAATAAACTTGAGCTCTAAAAAATCAAAGACAAATCCTGCTTGAGCAGGAAATAATCGATGAAGAAATCTTGAAAGACGCTCTCAATTATTGAAATGACCTTCATTTCATTCTGAATGCATTTCTTTTAGGATGGATTTTACATCCATAACATATTTCACACATAGTTTAACATACCGATACTAAAAACCAGAAAGATCATTTCCGGGCTTAGAGCTTCTCGATGGTTTCATAAAGTCTCACTTAATATATAAGAACACTGCATAAAAATTTCCAAGTCGGTCTTAGATCATTGCAATAGAATTGCAAATATCTTCTTACTTCGATTAAAGTGTTGTTCTAATCAGTATGCATGGCAGAATGGATTATAAGATGATCTATTGTGTGTCCCCTTTCCATGGATGTCTGATTTATAGTTAGAGAACTTATGTTAAAAAGGAGCATAGGATCTAACACAGTTGGACAAACAATTCTCTCATCAATATCTAACACAATAACTAGTCATTTGAATTTGAATTTGGACTTTGTCGAAACATAACACCAATTCATTGAAGGCAAAGTTTTCTCTGAAGTCTAGTCTCCTTGACCCTTCCTTAGCTTAAATGAAAGTATTTAGCTTAACATTTATAATCACCAATGGATTACGTCTTTCCTTTTCACTAAATACTCTTTTTGGTTACCATCATTCTACATTTTATCCTCAAACTCTCCATCTCCAGCAACACGTTATTGTTTTGTCAAAGTCTTTTAAACTATCCTACGATCTTTGGATGATCTTAAGTTCTATTTTAATTAACAATATTTTTTACTAGGCACATTTGAATTGTTGTATGTACAACAAATACGACAACATCCACAGAAATTTCCTCTTGACTTGCTATTTAGATATATTACATTCAATTGGTTATTCATTACTCTAAGTTCTCTATTTATTGAATGCAAGGAGCACCACTCCGTCCCCACACATGCTAGTTGGAAACATATCTTTCATTTTGAAATGCAGGCTAAAGCAAAAAGACTAGCCTTCACAATATATCCCAATATATGTTTCTTAATAATTGAAGAAGCCTTTCAAGTTATACTTAAAATAGTCCGAGAAAAGAATGATAAGCATTATCCATACTTAAGTTGCCTCTTAACTCATCATCCTAGATAGATTTCTGGATCACTTACGTTAGAAATAGTACATGGGAAAAAGGGCAGTAAGTGGTATGGGAATATATGTATATTCAAATTGGAAAAAGAATTGATATGTCAAAAATTGTCTCTTCAAACACAATATAAGATTTCTCGAAATTAGAGCAGTTGGCACAAGGGAACCTCGACAAGGGTCTTGCTTATCAATTAACACACGACACAACCATGCGTTCACATGAACTAGATGTAAACAGGATGCCAAAAGTGGCTTCTATTACTTCAAATCAAATCGGTTACAATGCGAAATGTAAGGAATGTAAACAACTAAAGTATGTCGGCCTTAGCCTATTACAAAATATAGAAGTAAATGGTGTGCTCTCTCTCTGTGTCAACATTAACCCTCTTCCGGCCTATGCTGAATGCAAGCACTCGGTGAGCTATGGATCTGATCTATGTTATGTTCGGTTGATGTGTAAGTGTTCTCTCCAATCTACAAATCAACTCCCAACTCCCAAAATGGAACTAAACTAACCTCTTCCTCCATGCATGCGCACTAGTCTTCTACTTTGCTACTGCAATGCATCTCGAGCTCCACTCCAACACCCGAGGTACTCTTCCTCTGTCCGTCGAATCCTCCAGATCCTGCAGAACTGCAATTGTCAGTGCCTCTGCCATGCTGCACAATCTATGCCTATGTTGACATCTGTCTCGATCCCAACCACCCGCAATAACTACTCATAACCTCCTTAGCAACCCCAAATGGCCACCAAGTACTCTCCTCGACTTCTGAACTTCTATGACACTGCTACAGTAGTCAGCCCTACATCTCGGCCATACTTCCTTCCATCAACTTCATCTTACCTGTCAGCTTCACTTCACATCTTAGGCTTCGCCAGTCCGCCCCTTCCTCTTTGCTTGGCTCATGCCCAAACCTATTGGTGTCGTGGTTTGACAACATGTCGACCTATGAAGCCTTCCGCTGCACTCCTGTCATGTGTCGACCTTCGAATTGTCGACTCTCGACCTTTGCATCTTTCTGCCGATATCATATCGACTTCTCATGCTCGACTTATTGACTTCGACAGCCAATCTTCCCTCGCACCAGTGGTCGTTGGCACCCTGCATCAGTAGTGTATTGGAGAAGATAGTATGAGCATGAGTAGTATTTTGGGAAACGGAATCATCCTCATCTCAACCTTTCATTCTATGTAGATAATACATACCCACCTTTCATTCTATATAGATCATACATACCCACTCCTACATGTAATTTGATAGAAAATAAGTGAAATAAAAGTTCTTATAATTTTTTTTTAATAATCAAAATGATTTGTGTTTCTCTCATTTTCACTATAAGCAATCATCAAGACGCAAGACAATGATAAAATACTTACAGCCCTTGTGCAATTTTCCAAAAAATGTGTGTAAAGCTATATAATCCACTACATTTGAGATGTGAGATTTACATTTTGATGTGGGATTTGAACAAACTTGATCTGCTATTTCCTTAGTTCGAAGTTACAGTTTCCTCAGGTATGTACACTTTATAAAGTAAGAAGTCAAATCGATGTTAAATCTCTGTGGGAAGAGATCCCTTTGTCCCACAAACTATCAGTGACCTACATTAATTTGATGGGGTTCCTTGTGCACTCAGGGGGTCTCTTGTCCAGGGCTGTGACTTTAGAATTAGATGCTCTGTATTGTTTAAAAACAGACACAGACATTTTGTCTATCACTTGCTAACTCTGGTCTAGATCCACACTGAAATCGACATATTTTGTCGATTTGGTTGGCATGGAGTCCTTGTATATCCAATGTAATACAAGCTGCGTTACACCCAGAACCGTTCCTACTCCATACGGAACCTGTTTCAATACATAATTATTAATTCCCTTAAATCCACATGAATATATTGCAACAATTTATGATGAAATTATACTCACCCCCACGAATGCATCTCGGCCAAGAATGCCATAAACAAACCAAGATAAACTGTTTAGAAATGCAAATACCGACGGGAAAAATGGCATGTATTCCACGCTCTTTGTCTCCACCACAAGTTTCTGCCATGGGACAAACAAATAAATCTGAGTTCAGAATAATGAGTAGAAATAGGAATCCCTAATTACAAAATCACAAACTGAAGATTTAAGGGAAGGGGAACTTGTGAATACGGACCATAATGGACAATTGAGCAGCATACATGCAAATTAACAAAGCTGCAGCTAATATCCCAACGAGATAAGTGCGTGCAGTGTCATGGAGAACCATGATCGACATCACAGCGATCGCCCCAAACAAAGCCAACTCTGCAACGAGCAATCCCACAATCTTCATCTGTTGTTTCACTCACACACATATAGTTATCATCAAATTTCTTCATATTCATATTCTTATAAACTACGTAACCTGTTAGTTGATTATAATCTTACTTTGTTCTTAGGAGGACAATATGCCAAGTATAGGCACACATAAATTAGCGCTATAACGGCTCCCGGTCCGTCCGACCAAGTGACCAGAATATTATGAGACGACACGAAGGGCAGGCCATACCAAGCGTACAGAAGGCAGTCTAAGAGGGCAACCACATATGGAATGCCGGAAAGCTCCTCTGTAGAACCCCTTCTTATCACATGGTAAAATGCAATCCTGCTCAGTGTGGATTCAGAGGTAGAACCCAAGAAATTAATAAATAAATTAAGAGCTCAGTGCTTAGATAATTGATTCAATGGTAAGAAACGATATTCATGAAATGTGCCTTACGTAGGCTCCAGTAACAGTCCTCCGGCGAAAATATTCCCTGCATACATTTCATTTAAGACAATTAAGATAATTTCGATTGAAATAAGTGTTACATGTTTCATGTTTCTTTGCGAAGTTGCGAAGATAATAAGAAAGAGAAAATCAAACCCAAGGTGCCGAAGATGAAGTGCAGACTCTTCCCCATTGTTCTGCTCTGCTCTGACGGATGTTCTCCACGCAGAGTGGGAAACCTGTGTAGGGCAATAGCATATATGGCATCTTATTCATCCTGCCCATCCTGCCCTACTGGTTAAATTAAAGTCCATGGTGACTGAATGAGCTCCACCAAACATTCCTCTAGTTATTTGTTCCCCTGGTTATTGAATACAGTCTTAACTTAACAAAACAATGCATGAATCACTTTATCAGTTATGTGTTCCCCTAGTTATAAGATATTTGTGGCTTGTCATATGACATACATATATATTATATTCCAAATATGTTACATAAAAAAGGTAGGTTGAAGGTATATTAGTTGACCAAAAGAAAAATAATATAAATAATTGGTGACTGTGATATAATAGTTATGGTATAATAATTTTCTGCTATCTGTCCTGTGAGGTGGTGCTTGTTATTTTCTGCCCTGGTGGGCGTTTTTCTCGGTTATCTTTTGACTCTGTCTTTGCCCGGGTGGGCGTTTAGTTTGGTAGCCCCTACTTATACTTATTTATAAAGAATCGTATATTTTCTTTTGAAAAAAAATGGTATTTATTATATTTTTGGAAATAAATAAATTTAATAATTCAGAAATGTGTGATAATTAATTTTTTTTAGTTTGTTAGATGAATATATAGATTTTTTAATTAATTTTTTTAGCTTGTTATATGAATATATAGATTTTTTAATTAATTTTTTTAGCTTGTTATATGAATATATAGATTCCTTTATCATGATTTGATATATATTGATTTTCCATTCCTTGTTTAAATTATAAATATGTATATAGAGTTAGTTGTTATTAATTGTAAAATGATTTTATTATTGAAATTTAAATGTTATAATTTCATTATGTTAGAGAATAAGGTTGACTTTTATTTTAAAATATATTTACTCTAAGTTTACTTAATTCTAATTTAATGTTATTAAAGAACTTTAATCATCATCATGAATAAATAACTTTATAATATTATATTTTTCTTTAATTTTCTTAAATTATTTATATCTTTAAGGATTGTACCTATATACGGGTGGCATGTGATTGTTATTAAAAATGCAAATAGTCTAATGATGAACTCCAAATTGCTTGTTGATATGTAATTCACATTGATTTAATTTCATAGATTGTTCATCAAAACTTACTCTTGTTTAACATTGTAAAATTTTCTTTTTTCATTTAGTATAGCATGATATTATCATGTCATTATAAGTTTCACAATATATAGATGATGATATCATTTAAATTGTTTTCAATTGTTAAAAACATTTTCATCAACATATACACATTATCCATGCCAAGGGACACAATATTCTTAAGGTTATATTTTCATATTGGTTTGAATGCATGGTTCATGTAGCCCTGGTGATATCCCAAGGAATCAATATATTTAAGGATTGGATAGTTAATGAGTGATAAAGAGACCTTGTCATGATGGATAAATCAGCTTGGAGGTATAAGGTTCTAAGTGAATCTTTTTGATATTCAAACTCCCTATCATTTGGTCATAATCCTATGAGTTTCCAAACAAGCTAAGGTTTATCATGTTGAAGAATGTAGCTCAAATAGGAACTTCCACACAGGTTCAATGTAAACATGTTGAAAGTATTTCGAGTTAATTCCATTTTGTAACTCACTTTAGGAATAAAGTGAAAGTCTTATATTTCGTTGAGAGTCTAATAAAGTGTATTTATACATTAGTGATTTAGATTAATTTCAATCGTACATCTCATTGTGAGGTCAAGGTTTTGGTAGATTAGGGTTTCAACTCAAGTACAAAGGCAGGTGAAGATGGATTGTTTAGACATAGTTTTTTTTCTAGATAGTTGAACAATTGAGCAAGTTAAGCAACCACAAGAAAGAAAACAATGGTAGAAGGAACCTAATCGACCAACAACAAGTAAGTTGAAGTATAGTTTGCATGGGAAAGATTTGTAAAATCTATACAGATCCATACAATAGTTGTACAACAATCTATATATGTACTATTTGGTTCTTGTCCATGTCATACCTTCTTAGTAGGGAATGCAACTCAATTCAAAGGTGATTTGTTTACCATGCACATGTTGGTTTCAATCAGACTATGGAGGTTTCCTTGTAAGCTTTGATTAGATGAATGATACTTGCTTATTTCAAGGAGAAACTTCATATGTGCATGTTTTAATTATTTTACACATCCACTATTTACTTTCCAGCTATCTATGTGATTGTTTCTATGTGAAGACATTAATTTTCTATAATTAAATAATTGACTTGTTTAGTTCAGAACATAAGGAGAACAACCACCTAGGGTTTGGAATTATCACATGGTATTAGAGATTCTATGATTAACAGGATCCAAAGAGTTTACGATAGAAGATCAATTGTAGGAACCAATTGTCGAAAAATAAGACCAACAATTAGGGAGTTTTATTGGTAGGTCTTATAATATTTTGGAGTTTGTGCGTTAGTTCTTAAATATGGAATCAAATAGCCTCAAGTTTGAGGACATATTGGAAGGTGCCTCAAATTGCATATCATGGAAATTTAGGGAAAGTCTTATATTGGAAGAGAATGATCTCTAGGATATCATTTAGAGCACAATAACTATGTTAATACATATGAAATATTTGGTAGTTCAGAAGATGAAAGAAGTGAAATCCAAGAGGATGATCATGGATGCTATAAAGGATAATTTGATCACTCATATACCCATGAAGAAGATGGTGGAGGAAGATAATATTGTATAACATACTCAAATTGAAAGAGATAAGAAGATCTAACATAGTTACTAGTTACCTAATGAAGGTCACTTAGACATGTGATCAACATCCAATAATTGAGGACAAGACTAAAGACAAAGAGCTAGTGAATTGAGCATTGAATTCATACTCATCTCAATGAGAAACATTTTTGCATGATGTTTATGCTCGAGAGAATATTCACCCATTTGAAATATTGTGGGATGATTGTATCTACGAGGAGACTTGGATAGAGATAAAGGACAACAAGCAGGGAGGTGACAATAACCATGCCCTATTTTGTCAAACAAAGAAGAGAAAAGGTAAAGGACCCAACAACGATAACGTAAAGAGTGGGGGTAGTCTAGAGCTAGTGCAGTCATATGTTTGTAGATGTAACAAACCCAATTTTCTTAGTCAGTAATTTCGGTAAATTTTTGAAAATTTTCCTAATGAACGTTTAACAATAAGAATTACAAAAAATACTTTTAAACATAATGTTGATTAATTATCCATATGTATAATTAATCATGTCTATGCACCTCCTTATCATGCATTGGTCATTTATAAATTTAAGTGAATGACTGCATACTATCTAGACCATTTGCTTCCCAACCATTCATTCAAAACATACAACATATTAGCTGTAAGAAGGTGCAAACCCAAAACACCAAAGTCATTTCATGATCAATAAGTACAATTAACTTCAAATTTAGCATATCATTCATTTACTCATATTTTAATCTATACTACAAAGCCATCACCACTTCTAAATTCATTAAATAGATAATGGCACATAAACGAGGTATACAAGGAAGATCAATACATCCACAAAATAAATCAAGGAGATATACACATAACAGACACATAAGATACACACGCCAAGAACACCATTTTACAGTGGTTCACCCACACTTGGGCTACGTCCACAAAGAGAGTCCTATCTTATTTTATTCATCAAAATAAATGATTACAACCTGCAACTCAGGTGTTACATTATTTTCCTTACACCCACCCTATTTGGGGTATACTACAATAACTCAAGAGACTAAGATGGGGCTATGCCTTCTTGAAAATATTCCCAACATGTACAATATTCAACATACATAAAATCAAGGGTATATAGAATTTACTATAACTTCAATTACAATATTATAGGAGGGATTAATTAATTAGATATAACGATGCTTAAAGCAAAAGGGGACATGCCCTTCTTTGCTCGTCCAACAATAACAATGTTAAATGGGGTCCTCACATCCTACATACCTCCATGCTATGGCCTTAAACAACTGATGCAACACAAAAAGAAGGTATATATATATATATATAGGACAATATAATGGTCTCGAGTGCTTGCGCCTTCTTCCAAAGGCTATTAACAAGACTTTAAACACACACACACACATATATATAAGGCACATTCTAGCCAGCATAAAGCAATGTATTAATAAAGAGTGGTGCTGGTACGCTTTGGATGCACCATCCTTGCGGTTCATACAAAGCAACTAAGAATCTCTTGCCCCAGCAACTACCACAGAAAAAAGGGATTGTCTCCCATTGAGACGTCACCATTAAAATTTAACCATGGGAAATCAGATTAATATCTCAACCCGAACCAACCAAATCGAAAGACAGGATCCTTGCCCCTCTCAAAGATGAAACGAATACAATACATAACTTATTATATGACAGTTGAGAGTAGAACCCTTACCCCACACCCTTTTCATGGTATGCCAAGACAAGATATGAAGGTAGTGCGAAGGTTGGTTCGAGCTTCCATTGGACTCGTCCTCTCCCCGCTTAACGCATAAGTCAACTACAATGCTTACATAACTAGCATAGTATTGTAAGATAACAAAATGTTGTATATAAAACCACCCAATTTTCTTAGTCAGTAATTTCGATAAATTTTTTAAATTTTTCCTAATGAACGTTTAACAATAAGAATTACACAAAATACTTTTAAACATAATGTTGATTAATTATCCATATGTATAATTAACCATGTCTATGCACCTCCTTATCATACATTGGTCATTTATAAATTTAAGTGACTGACTGCAAACTATCTAGACAATTGGCTTCCCAACCATTCATTGAAAACATACAACATATTAGCTGTAAGCAGGTGCAAACCCAAAACATCAAAGTCATTTCATGATCAATAAGTACAATTAACTTCAAATTTAGCATATCATTCATTTGCTCATATTTTAATCTATACTACAAAGCCATCACCACTTCTAAATTCATTAAATAGATAATGGCACATAAAAGAGGTATACAAGGAAGATCAATACATCCACAAAATAAATCAAAGATATATACACATAACATAAACATAAGATACACACGCCAAGAACACCATTTTATAGTGGTTCACCCACACTTGGGCTACATCGACAAATAGAGTCCTATCTTATTTTATTCATCAAAATAAATGATTACAACCTGCAACTGAGGTGTTAGATTATTTTCCTTACACCCACCCTATTTGGGGTATACTACAATAACTCAAAAGACTAAGATGGGGATATGCCTTCTTGAAAATATTCCCAACATGCACAATATTGAACATACATAAAATCAAGCGTAAATCAAATTTACTATAACTTCAATTACAATATTATAGGAGGGATTAATTAATTAGATATAACAATGCTTAAAGCAAAAGGGGACTTGCCCTTCTTTGCTCGTCCAACAATAACCCTATTAAATGGGGTCCTCACATCCTACATACATCCATGCTATGGCCTTAAACGACTGATTCAACACAAATAGAAGGTATATATATATATAGGACAATATAATGGTCTTGAGGGCTTGCGCCTTCTTCCAAAGGCAATTAACAAGACTTTAAACACACAGACACATATATATATATATATATATATGTGGCACATTATAGCCAACATAAAGCAATGTATTAATAAAGAGTGGGGCTGGTATGCTTTGGATGCACCATCCTTGCGGTTCATACAAAGCATCTAAGAATCTCTTTTCCCCAGCAACTACCACATAGAAAAGGGATTGTCTCCCATTGAGACGTCATCATTAAAATTTAACCATGGGAAACCAGATTAATATCTCAACCCTAACCAACCAAATCGAAAGACGGGATCCTTGCCCCTCTCAAAGATGAAATGAATACAATACATAACTTATTATACGACAGTTGAGAGTAGAACCCTTACCCCACACCCTTTTCATGGTATGCCAAGACAAGATCTGAAGGTAGTGAGAAGGTCGGTTCGAGCTTCCATGGGACTCATCCTCTCCCCGCTTAAGGCATAAGTGAACTACAATGATTACATTACAAGCATAGTATTGTAAGATAACAAAATGTTGTATATAAAACCATCTGATCGAACTCTCTGTAGACCCGTCATGCTCCCATAAAATCGGATCAGGATAATAATATATTATCTAAAACCTTTGAATCGAACTATCCGTAGAGATACAACCTCGATCAATCATTTGTGTGTAGATATCGGCTATCAAATAAACAATTGCAGAGATACAATCTCAATCAAGCAGAGTGTGCAGAGATTGACTATCGATAATAAATACAATATCAATCAAACTTTGTGTGCAGAGATCAGCTATCAAATAATAAGTACCATCTCAATCAAGCAGTGTATGCAAAGATCGGCTATCACATAATAAATTGCAGGGATACAATCTCAATCGAGTTTTGCATGCAGAGATCGGCTATGAAAAATAAATACCAAGCAGTGTGCGCAGAGATCGGCTATCAAATAATAAATACCATCTCAATCAAGCAGTGTGTGCAGAGATCGACTATCAATAATAAATTGCAGAGATACAATCTCAATCGAGTTTTGTGTGCAGAGATCGGATATTGAAAATAAATACAAAGTAGTGTGTGCAGAGATCGACTATCAAATAATAAATACCATCTCAATCAAGCAGTGTGTGTAGAGATCGTCTCCTACAGAGTATTACAAACTCTGTCAACATGTGTATTTAGATCGCATTCTACATATTACGGATATATGCGGTGTATAAGATACAACCCTTGTCAGTTGAATATTAATACAGAGGAAACTAATTCAATAAGGAGATAGTTTTATAAAGAAATACACATTGCAAAAATCACGTGCTCGCCCTTCTTATCGCAGCCTTTCTTACCATCATCCTCCTTCCCCGATCGCATTCTCATCATAGAGATCATATCCTTCCTCCTTTTCCTTGGAGAGATCGAATGTCACAAGTACTAAACGCCACAGTGACGATTTGGCTCCCCCTCCCCGCGTGTCCTTTTACTAGATTTAGCTCTTCATTCAAAACAAACGACAAGTGGTATTTCCATATTTGCATCTCAACAAGTGGCGATTGACATTTAGTGGGGTGCTCCTTCATGGAAACCAACCGCTGAAATATCTCCACCATATTGTTTTACCATAACGTGAATACTCTATGAGCATAACGTAAGTAGTGTCATCAAAAACTCTAATAGATTGTAAATTTAATATAAATATTATTTAATATGTAATATCATGAATGAAAATTCTTTATCGTTAAGAATATACGATGTCATGAATATAATTCTTTTGTTTTGTTTTTAATATATTCTATCCTTCAACACTCATAAATACTTAACTAACAATTTAAGTATTGGTGACCCTTCTTTTTCTTTCTATGAAGGCACTTAGTATACTTATATATATATATAGATATAAGCCCCTTTTTCACCCAGTAAAACATGTCCTCATTTATAAAATGTTAGAAATATTATATAAGGTTCATAACTTTTATCCTGGAGAAACCCTATTAAAATCTATAGTGGTAATTAGATTTCCACCCACAAAGGAGGACTTTAGATGTCTATTCTCTCCTAATCGTCATTTGGAAGATTAGTTTAAACATGACTACCTTACTGGAACATTAGTCAAGGCTTTAGACCATTATGTGGCTAGCTATAAGCATCTGTATGTCCAAGATCCTAAAGATGGCATCCATCATCATCAAGTAACTTTCTCTGATGAGCTTCAGTTGCTTTCATTCGTTCCCTAATTTCTAAGATAACACTTATGACCATAACAATAGTTTCAAGGTCCACTGGTGGGGCCTTGGCCTTGAGCTCCTCACTAGGGCCATTTACATAATTACACTTACAAAATAATAATAATAAAGGGTAAAATTTGAGGGATGTTACACACTCCTCCCCTTAAGACTAACACCATCCTCGGTGTTCCACGGTTTTCCTTTCCTCCTTACATCGCCTTTCACTTTCTTTGTTCTTCTGTTTTGATCATCTGTGCATTTCCGCGATTTCCGCAAGTTCTTAACCTGCACATGGTATATCTCATACAAGATCTCCCAACATTCTTTAGTACAACATTTTTCACAAAACTTCAAATAGTAAATGTTTAGCATTTATCATTCATCCTCATTCCTGAGAAAATCTTGCTTACTCGGGCATTCATAAAAAAAACGTCCAATAGTCTAGTTACAAGACAAATCATTAATATTTGTTATATCATAAAACAAATCTTTCAACAACACTTTGTTGATTATAAAACTCTTCCATGAGTTTGGAATTTCAGCAGTTCCTCTGCTGTACACAGAACTCTTCCTCGAGATATGTTCTTTTGAAACTCAACATTTCAAACTTTGCAAAAAGAATAGTCTCTGTAAACTAAACAGAATAATCAGACAGTCTCACTATGCAATTCATTAGTTAGCATTCCCCTCATCGAATCTTCTTGTGTACAAATCACAAGGAAAATCTAGTCAGCCTCCTGCCTAATTCGATGGATTACATCTGCCTAGGTCTTTGGGTCAGTATAACATTCAATGAGCCGCCTGCTCTGTTCCACTTCCATGGGTAACATGACCACATTTTTAGGGAAGTTTCCTCCTGTAACTGCTAATGAGTGCATGCAATATGCAGCCATTCTGCTCGAGTCTAGTAAATATTCTTTTCCCCTGAAAACTTCTTGTTTGAGTCCAGGAAATATTCTTTTCCCCTCAAACCTTCTCGTTTGAGTCCAGGAAATATTTACTTTTCCCGTCAAACCTTCTCGTTTGAGTCCACGAAATATTCTTTTCCCCTCAAACCTTCTCGTTTGAGTCCAGGAAATATTCTTTTCCCCTCAAACCTTCTCGTTTGAGTCGAGGAAATATTTACTTTTCGCCTCAAACCTTCTCGTTTGAGTCTAGGAATTTTATTTTTTTACTTAGTAACAATCATTTATTATTTCTTGCCAGCCGCATGCAACATAATAGCAATAGAATATTAACATATATTCACCTTGCATTTTCATGATTACACATTATTAATCATAAGTTTTGTCACCAATCGTGATTCAGGAAATACTGTAAAAATGTAAAGTAAATCATTACTTACTCTTGAGTGATTTAGCTCAACTTATCTCTATAAGTTTTATAATCAGCGTTCCTCTTTAATCATGTCTTCGGTCATAGTTAAGATCACTTCCTGATCTTAACTTTCTTTGCCTCAATTGCTCAACAATTGAATACATTCGTCCCATAAAATTACACACATGCTCATTCAATAAGTTGTACATCATTTTCAATTCACTGTGGTATATGAATGTAAACTCCTCAATATCCTTTTGAGGTCAAGTCTGCTAACAAACAAACATGTTAGTATCATAATTTAATATGGATACATTTCTATTTAATACTCATTATCTAAATATTCTTCTAATCTTCCCATACTCTTTTAAAAGATACCATGATTTAATTTAATCATAACAAGATTCTTCTATTTCTATGTTCACATTCATATTTCTAACAAGCTCTCTTTTCTTTTAATACACATCAATCTTTATTTAGAAGATTCGACACCCTACTAGGGTCTATCTAAGAATTGCATTCAAAGATAAGATCATTTAAACTCCTACTAATTTATACATGCAATTCCTTGTAGTAATGCACCTTTATCTTTAAAAAGTTCCAATAAGAATCTTTTATACCTTAAAAAAATGAGATTCCATAATACAGTCTTAACTTAACAAAACAATGCATGAATCACTTTATCAGTTGAATTTTATTCATATCTTTGTAACTTGGTACGTCAACTTCAATCAGTTATCAAATAATCAAGATTAGTAATAGCTTAGTCTATGGACTACTTACCATTGGTTCTAGGGAAGGAAATGTAAGAAAATCAACAATTATGTTTGCAATAAGCATACTACCAAGACTTAAGCAAGACGATGTTCATTCTAACTTGATACTTTGAGAATCCACCTTTTATTTCAAGACAAACACCTATAACTTCATTCGTATATTCTATATCATCTACGGAGCAATATTTTATGAGGTAGCATTCCATGAGACCGTCGTATCAACTATGCATTATCAAATAACATTTAGCTTTATTTGAAGATGTTCAAGTGACTTCACTATATGTAATGAACCTAATATTTCTTGTCCTCCTCTTTATTGTTTCACGTACAAACACTGAAAATATTAGTCTATCATAAAAGAGCATGATGTTTTAACAAACTAATAAAAAAAATAATCATTATATTTCATATCAACCTCAAAAAGACATAAAATAATCATCTATTTCGATTCGCCATTCATATGAAATAACTACACCCTAGTGTATCTCTCAAAACCTTCCATGTATTTTTCCTGTGTATCCTACCCAACTAGCTGACATTGTAACACATGTACATACATCAATTAATTTGATCTTTTAAGATAACATGCGTTCACTATCATAGATTCCAGATCGAAATACATTACTCACATACTTGCAACAATAGTTAAAATTAACTAAGTGTAAATACTTTCTATCTTATGTAAATCTCATATCCCTTTACATATATAATTAAATCAAAATATTAATTTCCTTAACAATACCATGTGATAATGTGAGCATCTCTATATTGCACCTAGCAAGGCACAATTCAAGATAAACTGAAAAACATACCCGACTCACAATTTTTGTAAGGAAAACAATGACGGAAAATACTTATCTCTACTCATTTGGAGAACTTGAAGTTTTTAACTCTATTAACAATTCTCCCTCATCCAGTCCAATCCATGCGTCAAAACCAAATAACAACAACTTCATTAGCATTCATAACTATTTATCTCATGTTGATCCCAATAGGTCCGAGTATTGTAACCTAAAGCTCTGATACCATATGTAACAAACCCAATTTTCTTAGTCAGTAATTTCGGTAAATTTTTGAAAATTTTCCTAATGAACGTTTAACAATATGAATTACACAAAATATTTTTAAACATAATGTTGATTAATTATCCATATGTATAATTAATCCTGTCTATGCACCTCCTTATCATGCATTGGTCCTTTATAAATTTAAGTGAACGATTGCATACTATCTAGACAATTTGCTTCCCAACCATTCATTCAAAACATACAACATATTAGCTGTAAGCAGGTGCAAACCCAAAACACCAAAGTCATTTCATGATCAATAAGTACAATTAACTTCAAATTTAGCATATCATTCATTTACTCATATTTTAATCTATACTACAAAGCTATCATCACTTCTAAATTCATTAAATAGATAATGGCACATAAGAGAGGTATACAAGGAAGATCAATACATCCACAAAATAAATCAAGGAGATATACACATAACAGACACATAAGATACACACGCCAAGAACACCATTTTACAGTGGTTCACCCACACTTGGGCTACGTCTAGAAAGTGAGTCCTATCTTATTTTATTCATCAAAATAAATGATTACAACCTGCAACTCAGGTGTTACATTATTTTCCTTACACCCACCCTATTTGGGGTATACTACAATAACTCAAGAGACTAAGATGGGGCTATGCCTTCTTGAAAATATTCCCAACATGTACAATATCCAACATACATAAAATCAAGGGTATATCAAATTTACTATAACTTGAATTACTATATTATAGGAGGGATTAATTAATTAGATATAACGATTCTTAAAGCAAAAGGGGACATGCCCTTCTTTGCTCTTCCAACAATAACCCTATTAAATGGGGTCCTCACATCCTACATGAATCCACGCTATGGCCTTAGATGAATGATGCAACACAAAAATAAGATATATATATATATAGGACAATGTAATGGTCTCGAGCTCCGGATGCGGGTGAACACGTGCCATCCACCTCAACCAACGCGCACATGGATCAGACGCACAACAACTCCACCTCACGTGGCGAAGCCTTTGACATGCATGAACTCGGCCATGTGATGACGCCAGCTCCACACATGTTAGATGGAAACCTGGACGACGACATGTATTTAAGGAAGGAGGACGAGGGTGATAATCACACTCTCCTTTGCGCGATTCTGGATTAATTTCTCTCTTGGTCGGTGTGCTATGCATTCAACTATGCCACCCCCCCCCCCTCCCCCCCCGACGATGACAGTCTAGTTCATTTATTGCCTCCACGGGAGGAACTTGGCTCGGCTCGGCCGTTTAAAGGCTATGGTCGTCATGATTTTTAATCCCACTGTTGCACTCTGGTTATTCTCTGAGACTCCCTCCATTGAGTTCAAGATAATATTTGTGCTCTCCCATGTTGCTCTCACTGCCATGACGCCTCGCAATAGAGGTATTTCACGACGCGACAGTGGTAGAACTAGTGCCAGTCGAAGGTCCAGGTTTTCCATAGACTGTACTGTCATGGATGGTTACATACCGTGCATCTCTGCGCAGACTCGCAACTTAATTGATGGGTGGGAAGCTCGTAGGGTGGCGGCCCTACTCGCCTTTGGAAGCAATGGTGGTGCCCTTAATCACTATTGGTTGTTAAAAAACATGATCAGTACCCTAGTTGAGGAGATGCAATCAAGCTGGCAAGCCAGCACCAGATTAATGAAGAACATCAATGCCAGCCTAAAAGAGGCCACTGAACACTCGAATACCTTGGACGCCAATATGACCTGGGACATCTTCTCCCTGGGTGGTAATTCTGAACCGGCTGTGCAGGAAAACAATGAGGACGATGTTGTGCCTGAAGCTCCAAAACCTGGGTCTACACAGAAAAAGTCCAAGGTTAGAAAGGACAAGGGCTCGGCTCCTGCAACTCTCGCGACCGATGCTACTCAGAATGGTTCTTATGCTCCAGGTTCTCCCTCTCCCTCTCTCCCTCCTCCGGGGACTCTTGAATATTTCTATGCTTCCTGTCCCATACTCAAGGAGATACCAGACAAACCACAAGCAAAATGCTAAATGGGTTGCCATAGCTCTGGGTCATCTCTGTGATTATCAGCTTTTTTGTTTTAATTTTCTATATAGTTTATTTTACAGCAACACCAGACAGTTTGAAACGCCATTTTTGAAGAAAGTTCCAGTCTTTTTATGGGTAGACCATACCCTTGAGGTCTTTATTTTGTATTATGTCAGCCAGTTCAACATTTTTGAGCGATTGGGATGGTGGCTTCACCACTTGAGGCCTCCCCAATCTGCTACAAACTTTTCGGATCTTCACGCATCTTTCGGCTCTGATAACTAAAATTCTCTCTGCAACTTACAAAAAAAAATATAATGGTCTCGAGGGCTTGCGCCTTCTTCCAAAGGCTATTAACAAGACTTTAAACACACACACACACACATATATATATGGCACATTCTAGCCAACATAAAGCAATGCATTAATAAAGAGTGGGGCTGGTACGCTTTGGATGCACCATCCTTGCAGTTCATACAAAGCATCTAAGAATCTCTTTGCCCCAGCAACTACCACAGAAAAAAGGGATTGTCTCCCATTGAGACGTCACCATTAAAATTTAACCATGGGAAATAAGATTAATATCTCAACCCTAACCAACCAAATCGAAAGACAGGATCCTTGCCCCTCTCAAAGATGAAATGAATACAATACATAACTTATTATATGACAGTTGAGGGTAGAACCCTTACCCCACACCCTTTTCATGGTATGGAAAGACAAGATTTGAAGGTAGTGCGAATGTCAGTTTGAGCTTCCATGGGACTTGTTCTCTCACCGCTTAATGCATAAGTGAACTACAATGCTTACACAACCAGCATAGTATTGTAAGATAACAAAATGTTGTATATAAAACCATATGATCAAACTCTCTGTAGACCCGTCACGCTCCCATCAAATCGGATCAGGATAATAATATATTATATAAAACCTTTGGACCGAACTATCCGTAGAGATACAACCTCGATCGAGCATTTGTGTGTAGATCTCGGCTATCAAATAAATAATTGCAAAGATACAATCTCAATCAAGCAGTGTGTGTAGAGATCGACTATTAATAATTAATACAATATCAATCAAACATTGTGTGCAGAGATCGGCTATCAAATAATAAATACCATCTCAATCAAGCAGTGTATGCAGAGATCGACTATCACATAATAAATTGCAGGGATACAATCTCAATTGAGTTTTGCATGCAGAGATCGGCTACAATCTCAATCAAGTAGTGTGTGCAAAGATCGGCTATCAAATAATAAATTGTAGAGATACAATCTCAATCGAGTTTTGCGTGCAGAGATCGGCTATCAAAAATAAATACAAAGCAGTGTGTGCGGAGATCGGTTATCAAATAATAAATACCATCTCAATCAAGCAGTGTGTGCAGAGATCGACTATCAATAATAAATTGCAGAGATACAATCTCAATCAAGTTTTGTGTGCAGAGATCAGCTATTGAAAATAAATACAAAGCAGTGTGTGCAGAGATCGACTGTCAAATAATAAATACCACCTCAATCAAGCAGTGTGTGCAGAGATCGTCTCCTACAGAGTATTACAAACTCTGTCAACAAATGTATGTAGATCGCATTCTACAGATTATGGATATATGTGGTGTATAAGATACAACCCTTGTCAGTTGAATATTAATGCAGAGAAAACTAATTCAATAAGGAGATAGTTTTATAAAGAAATACCCATGAAAAAATCACGTCCTCCCACTTCTTATCGCAGCGTTTCTCACCATCTCCCTCCTTCCCCGATCGCATTCTCATCATAGAGATCATATCCTTCCTCCTTTTCCTTGGAGAGATCGAATGTCACAAGTACTAAACGCCACAGTGACGATCTGGCTCCCCCTCCCCCCGTGTCCTTTTAAGAGATTTAGCTCTTCATTCAAAACAAACGACAAGTGGTATTTCTATATATGCATCTCAACAAGTGGCGGTTGACATTTAGTGAGGTGCTCCATCATGAGGACCAACCCTCTGAAATATATCCACCATATTGTTTTACCATAACGTGAATACTCTATGAGCATAACATAAGTAATGTCATAAAAAACTCTAATAGATTGTAACTTTAATGTAAATATTATTTAATATGTAATATCATGAATGAAAACTCTTTATTGTTAAGACTATACGATGTCATGAATATAATTCTTTTGTTTTGTTTTTAATATATTCTATCCTTCAATACTCATAAATACTTAACTAACAATTTAAGTATTGGTGACCCTTCTTTTTCTTTCAATGAGGGCACTTAGTATACTTATATATATATATATATATATATAGATATATAGATATATAGATATAAGCCCCTTTTTCACTCAGTAAAACGTGTCCTCATTTATAAAATGTTAGAAATATTATACAAGGTTAATAACTTTTATCTTGGATAAACCCTATTAAAATCTATAGTGGTAATTAGATTTCCACCCACAAAGGAGGCCTTTAGATGTCTGCTCTCTGCTAGTCATCATTTGGAATATTAGTTTAAACATGACTACCTTACCGGAACATTTCTCGAGGCTTTAGACCCTTATGTGGCTAGCTATAAGTATCTGTATGTCCAAGGTCCTAAAGATGGCATTCGTCATCATCAAGTAACTTTATTTGATGAGTTTCAGTTGCTGTCATTTGTTCCCTAATTTCTAAGATAACAATTATGACCATAACAATAGTTTCAAGGTCCACTGGTGGGGCCTTGGCCTTGATCTCCTCACCAGGGCCATTTACATAATTACACTTACAAAATAATAATAATAAAGGGTCAAATTTGAGGGATGTTACAGTAGGCTTATGTCAACAACTTCAATCTTAAGAATCATGTAATATGTTTCCTTCATTAATGAACCCTGTCACAAAAATTGGATCTAGATCCTAAAGGTCAAAGATGAGTTCTTTAGTAGGTTTTAGGAGTTCAAAGCTTTAGTAAAAAACTAGACAAGGAAGAAGATCAAATTTTTGAGATTGAACAACAGGGTTGAGTATGCCTCCAAGGATTTGAAGGGATATTATTACAAGGATGTAAGAATCAAGAGGGAGTTGATTGTTACATACAACCATAGAAGAATGTGGTATTGTAGAAAATTCGATCCATCATAGAGGTTGCTATTACCATGATACATGACCAACACTTAATGATGTTTATATGGGAATAATCTTGCAACACAACAATCTACATTGAAAACATATGTCCTCATAGGATCTTGGAGGACAAGATACTAGAAGAGGCATTAATTGGTGTGAAACTAAAGATGAGTCATATTTACATCTTTATTTGTCTATTTTATATCCATGTGCTATCAGAGAAGAGGAACAAGGTGGAGCCTTCTAGTGATAAGGGTTTGTTTGTTGGTTAAAATGAGACTTTGAATACCTACCATGGATTATTCCATATAAAATAATGATAGTTGTCAGCATAGATGTAAAGTTTGAGGAAGAATTTGCATCCAGAAAGTCTCATGAGCCTATTTCAATGATAAACGATGAGGATTAGGAATCTATAATGGTTGATCAAGGGTTTCCCATGACTTACAATTCAAGGAAGTATCTTGTAGGTGCAAAGAAGTATCCACCATATTCTACTAGTTATGTTAGGAAACCTAAATGGTTCACCGAGAACTTGAGGGATGCTCAAGAGAATGTTGAGTATCTTAGGAAAACATTGAAGGAGAACAAGCCTCTAAAGAAGTTTCCAAACTTCATGGAATTGATGAGAAACATCATATATTCCAAGCGTTCCAATTTCATGAGGCAATAGACATGAGAAGGTTTAGAGGGATTTCATGGGGGAGGACTGTAACAACTTCATGATGAAGAATGATGTATGGGACATACACCAAGGATAGAGAGGAAATTAATAGAGATTTCCAGGTGGCTAGACAAGATCAATCATATGGAAAATGACAATATAGAGAACTACAAAGTGAGGTTTGTGGTGAGAGGGTTCTCCCAGAAAAAGGGAGGAGAATACAAGGATATTTTTCTCTGGTCGCTAAGTACACTTCCATTAGAGAAATAATTTATTTAGTTTCCATTATGGGATGGAGGATATATCAAATGGATGTAAAGATAACCTTCCTCAATGGGAAAATTAAGGAAGAGGTGGACATAGAAGACCATTAGAAATTTGATATTAGTGGGAAGGAGTCACATGCTTGTAGGCTAAAAATGACATAGTGTAGTCTCAATTAGGCACGGAGCGCCTTGTAATCCAATATTGATGGGTATTTGCTGAGTATGGGATTCACCAAAAGGGAAACAACTCCTAACTTATAATTTATATGTGTTGGTTGTAATGCCCCCCAAACTCGCTACGACTATCGATGTCGATAACACTTATGGGTAAGTGACCCGGTTAAAGAAACCGAGATAAATGACTGTGTACATGACGATTAAGAATAAAATTGGTGACTGACTAGCGATGTATGTGATAAACGTAAATGTTTCTAATGATCTATTTAATGATGATTTCGGATAATTGTGATTTGGATGATTGATTAAACACATGGGAAATCTTATAATGAATATCGTATTGAGGCTGAATTATGGAAATGAAATTATGAGGGTGATTATGATGTTTGCTTAACGATTAGAGAATGAATGAAGTATATTATGATGTATGATGAAATGATTCAATAACGAGATTGATGAATGTTAGATATGGTCGACTGATTAAGATAGAATGACTGAATGTTAGATATGTTCGACTGATTGAGATAGAATGAGTGAATGTTAGATATGCTCGACTGAGTGAGATAGAATGATTGAATGTTAGATATGATCGACTGATTGAGATGGAATGACTGAATGCTAGATATGCTTGATTGATTGAGATAGAAATGATTAGATGAATGATAGATGAATGCTCGACTGACTGAGAAATGATGATGAATGATGAAAATGATTTATCATGAAAATGATGAATGCTCGACTGACTGAGAAATGATGATGAATGACGAAAATGCTTTATAATGAAAAATGATGAATGTTCGACTGACTGAGACATGATGATAAATGATGAATAATTTGTATGCTTGACTAACTGAGATACTATAATGAATGATGTAAATATTTTATATAGTGCAGCACTACTTATGTGCGCTTGAGTGTGTGCAGTGGTAGGTAAGACGATATACCGACTGACCCACAATGGAATTTTAGGGGTCGTAAGAATGGAAAGAACACATAGGGGTATGACGACTGACTGTCCACCCTGGATTAGCAATCCACGCACAGGTGAATCCGTTTCAACTCACCCAGGGAAGCATATGCCGTATGGGCAAGGCCATAATGATTTCGTTGTGTAAGATGAGTTGAGGGGCGCGCAATAAGGAGAGCCTTATCCCTCAACATCCCTTAGTCTCCAAGGAGCGTAGTTGAGAGATTGCGATAATGGTTCCCGGTCGCTACGCAATACTCCCCATAAGAAGGAAGAAATGAAACTATCAGAAGGGCCCGCCGAAGAGGCACCTAGACAAGAGAAAGATAATTGTTATTTAAAATAAAGAAATCGAAAACTCATCAAAAATAAATTAAGGTGACTTTAAATTAAGAAGACAAATACCATAAAACTTTATTCATTATTCTTTTGTTTAAAAATAAAACTTTTAGTTTAGTCTAAACTATTTTATTTATCTACACTATTGAAGGAATAGAATAAGAACTAAAAACTAGAAATTCCTATGGAAGTTCTCTTAGATTTTAATAGTAATAGGAGTTAACTTCAAGTGAGAATATTCTAGTAAAAGATAAAAAGAACTAAAGAGAATATTTATATTAGATGTTATTTAATAAAAGAAACATTTGTCTTTTATAAATTTCATTATCAATAAAATAAAAATAACAAATCTTTTTATTTTTATTTTTACTAAAAAGGTTTTTAGTAAGCTATTTGAGAAAGAAAAGAGGAGCAGAACTCTCCTACACTTAACTCCCACTGATTTAGGGAATTAGGTGCACATTGAAGACATTGAGACACATGTATTTGAGAATAATGGAAATTAAAATATTAAATTAAATTAAATATGTGCATGGATAGACACATGGCACACATGATTTTTCTATATAATGAGGGAGGAGAAGGAGAGAAGGACATCTCTTGCTCCCTAATGCTGGATGGTCATCATAATCTCGGATTATGTTATGATCCTTGGAGTTGGGATTAGACGAAATGGGGATTGGGAGATCCTTTCGGGAGGCTAGCTTGTGTGTTCTTACGACCCCATTAGCTCGGGGGCTCGGGGTGAAGGAGAGTAACCCCGACACGGTAGGGAGGTTAACCGAGGGGTCACTCGGTACTTCGTCAGGAAATTGGATTGGATCGTGTGGAAACCACTTCGAGGACTCCATCGATTCGCTGGATCAACCGTCAAAAACAGGTTTGAAGTATTTAGTTGATTTATTTTGCTAACTCTTGTTATTAAACGAATGCATCTGGGTATGTAGTTTTATTTATGGACATTCATGCAGTGCAATAGATAGAACTAGATCTGTGGCCTCTATATCTTCTTTTGAAAAATTGTACTGGAAGTTCTGAAATTAATTATACTTATATGTTCAATTTCCGTGGAAGTCATTTTGGGGAACCCGAAATGGGGGTCCCTACATTGGTGCTGATTTGATTGTTTTTCTATTGCATGTAGATGACATGTTTCTTACAAGTTTAGAGAAGCTAATTTCATGGTGCATGGCATATATGGTATTTGAGTTAAAAAGAAGAAGGACATTGGCATGATGCATTTCTTAGGATTGGAGGTTTCTTAGAGAGTAGGGAGATTTTCCTTAGGAAAGAGAAGTATTCATTTGAGATCATGAAGATGCTTTAAATGGGGGATTGCAAACCTATGACCATTCTTATGATCACAAATTTTAAGAAGGTAATAACGTCATATTTGAATATATGGTGGATCCCATGTTATACATGTAGTCTATAAGTTCCTTGATGTATTTTTTCTATAATATGCTAGATATATGTTTAGCAGTGAACACCTTGAGTCAGTTCATGGTGGATCCAATGAAGGAGCATTAGGTAGCATCGAATCATGTTTTTAGACACTCGATGGGAAAAATTAAGTAAGGTATAAGATATCTTGGCAATGGTGAGGTGAAGTTTCTAGGGTATACCGAATTAGATTAGCTAGTCAATGCATTGGACATAAAGAACACCTTGAGGCGTTTCTTTAGAATGGGCTCAATAATAATATCTATGTTTGGTTGGAAGAAATTTTTTTGGCACATATATCAATAAAGGTAGAGTATATGGTAGTTGGTATTGATAGTTGTGAGGTCATCTAGCTTTGCAAGTTTCTTATTTGATTATTTGATCAACAATTAGATCACAATTGATTTAATGTGATAATTAGAGTTGTATCAAACTCTCTAAGAATCCAGCATTCCATGAAAGGTTTAAGGACATCGATATTAGATATCACTTCAATCAATACAAGTTTCATAACTGAGTGGTAAAGCTCCAATATGCACCCACAGATCAACATGTTGTTTATATTTTGACTAAGCCCTTAGTAAAAGGGAAGTTTGAAGCATTGAGAGGAAAACTTGGACTGGTGCAAAAGTCCTTCCTTGATAAGAGGGATTGTCGAATAATGTAGCTCAGACAAGAAATTTCACACAAGTTCAGTGTGGACATGCAAGAAGTAGTTCAATTTAATTCTATTTTGTAATTGACTTTAGGAATAAACTAAAAGTATTATATTTATTTGATTGAGTACAATAAATTTTATTTATACATTAGTGATTTAGATTAATCTCAACCATACATCTCACTATGAGATTAGGGCTTCAGCTCAAGTATAATTGCAAATCAAGATAGAGTGTTAGATATATTTTTTGTCAGATAGTTGAATAACCGAGTGAATTAAGCAATTGGAGTATAGAAAGCAATGAAAAAATGAAGAGGATCAACTAGAAACAATAAGGTACAGTCCATATGGTACAGATCCATATAGTTTGTACATATCCATATATTAGTCTTACAATAGTCCATACAACTGCTCTTCCTTTTCCTGTGTAGATTGTACCTTCTTTGTAGGTTTCACAACTTAGTTCAAGGGTTATTAGTTTACTTTATAGTTGTTGGTTTCAAGTAGACTATGGAGGTTTCCTTGCAACATTTGATTAGATGAATGATAGGCTAATTTGAAAGATAATTTCCTTTTGTATGTGTGTAATTAGTCTACACATTTTTTATTTACTTTCCATTTATTTGTGTGATTGTTTCTTTGTGAATAAGTTGTTTCTTTGTATTTAAATAATTGACTTGTTTAGTTCAAAACATAAGTACAACACTCACCTAGGGTTTGAGTTTTCATATCCCATTGTTGTGGGAAAAATAGTCATAAAGGTTAAGTGCTCTTCCCACTTGGAGGATCCTTGTAGGATGTAGCAAGGACATGATATTGTAGAGTGTGAGTTGGTATTCCATACAACAAATGGAAAATCAAAATCAAATCAAGAAATAAAATGGACAAGTGCTAATAAAAACAAAATATAAAGAGTGTGCTAAAAAATGATGATTTTCCAATAGTAAAGCTTATTACAATGGTTCCAACTAGGATGTGAAGGATTCAAATGGAATAAAAAAATATCCCTTAGGGAGGTTCTTTTTGTCCACACAAATGAAAGATAACAAACTTAGAACAATGGAGAAAACTATTACTTCTTAGAGGAAGAAAGCTAGGAAGCTTTGCATGCCAAATATGGATGAGAAGTGGATTGAAAGTTGAGCTCTCAATACATTTCTTGCAACATAAATTTGCTCTTAAATATCCTCTATAGAATGCATTCCCATGGCTTCCTTTTATAGGCCAAATGTAGGCCAAGAAACATCTAGATCCCGATGTGAACATCCTTTCTAGTGAACTGGTTCTCCAGGTAGAGGAAGGGGGCTATTAAATGCTGCCAAGCATGTGAGGAGTCCAATTGAAATTTTGAATCCAAGGGATTTTTTGTGAGCCTTGAATGTGCCGTGAAAAGTAAGTGGTCCCATCATTTTTATAGTCCCACGAATTTCAAAGGAAAAGTCACAAAGATCCACTTAGGTTGTTGAATAGAAAGTTGCACTATTAGCACAGGTTCCCTATTAAAAAGGTTGCATAATTGTCCATACTGATTGACTTTGTCATTATGAGGCTCAATTTATCTTGTAGATCTGATGAGGATGTCTTTGGTGAGATGCATGTTGTATGTTGATGATGTCTTTCTACAATATTTTTCAAAATCTCACATGTGTGTGAAATTTAAGCGTTAACAGATTCTCCCCGATGTATGAGGCTTCGAAGGTACTGTATGGCCTAAATGCATCACCGTTTCTTTCTCAAATATTTTGGTAAGTTCTCAAGAATTGTGGGTAAAAGAATGTGCCCATGGGGAAGGTTGTTGGTGATGATCGTTGAAGCTGTAACAAATAAATGATGTTTCATACAAATGAGACATGCATCCCCTGCTTGTGAAAACCTGTCAAGATGGATTACAATAAGTGGAGACTAAGGGGTTATCTCTCAAAACTGTTCAAACATGTATGAATGCAACTTTGATCCATGTCTAAGTAAATGAGTCCTAGAATGTTGGTGATGTTACTAATGCTGAAAAAGTGAAACTGATGATGGCTACAAACATCCTAAGGGGGTGGGGGACATGAATAATGATGAATTTTCCAGGTGCATAACTTCATTATGTTAGATGAGTGACTTCCATGAATCATAATTGTGAACACTGCTACCATTGGAATGTATGACTCCCCCTGATGTGATAGACTTGTTTTCATCGAGCATAGGGGATATCGTTGAGTTAGGGAGCACTGATGACTCTCCCTAATTAGTTTGAGGAAATCTCTTATTTTGATGAGAAGGTACCCCAAGGAATAATCATAACTACTTCATCTCTCAAAGGAGGTGATCTAACATCGATGAGAGCTAAAGTAAGTGATAATACGAGGGTATTATCATAAGAAACAAGATCATTTTGTAACCAAATGCGATGCTGATAGACCTGACACAAGACTAGGCGATAAGCATGGGGCTCATGACTTCCCTTGATCGATGTAAACTGGGTGAGTGCCCGATGTAAGGACTATTCCAGGTCCTTAGTTTGAGTAATAAGAATCTAACAGTTTTCCACTTTGGCCTTTTTGCAGTTTGTTTTTTCAAGTTAACAGTTTTCAGGTTATAAGTTATCCTATGAAATTTTCGTTCATGTATAAACATATATATATATGTTGCATGTACAGGTAAAATCAATTTCATAGGTAATAAGCAATAATAAACAATTTATCAAGCAATTTAAATGCACATTAAATTTTAGAGCATAGTAAATTTTACAACATATTCATGCCCTGTTCTACATTTTTCTTTTCTGCATATTCATTCAATTAATCAACTCAATAATTAAAAATTGAAACAATTCAAAACCCCAAATGTATCAAAATACCTGTAGTGTATCTATAGTTGTAGATCCTTAAAGTTGTAGATCGGTAGAAGTTTCCGCTGTAGATCTTTTAGTTTTGGAAACTCAACCGCCAAATCAGTTTTCCACCCTTCCAACTATGATATCCTCACTGACCACTTAGCTCCAGGAAATCTTTCTTGGACCCCGAGTCCAAAACCTGAGTACAAAGTCCAACCAGTTCTGAGAGTTTCTCCCTCTCAAAAATTTCAGCCTCCTCTGCTAAATTTCTCCAATGTCCAAAGATCCCCCTCTTTATCTCCTTTCCTACCGACTCTTTTCTTTTCCCTTCCTTTAATACCTTATCCTTTATTAATGTTCATTGATGTTCCAACCCACTATCAGTGTTACTTAGACTTTAAAACATTAAAATTTTTATTTTTATCTTTATTAATGAGGTACAAGTCAAGTATGGCTTATCAACATTAAATAATAGTCATTTAATTCCTCCCTATTTGGTCACCTACCACATTAATCAATTCATTGGAGAATTGTAACAACCCCATATAACACCTATTTCAATAAATTTGGAACAATTCTATTACAATGACTTCAACAACATTGACTTTTTTTTAAATCTTTAAAATATTCTATTAAATCTAGAAAAAATAACTTAAAGAACTATTCCATTAAATTTGGAAAAATTAATCGAGAGAACTATTTTTGAGATAAATGTTTTTTATTAGTATGCATACATTCAAAAGAAAATATTACATCTCAATTAGAACTAGATGGGTCGGCCATAAATCATGATGAATCTATCTATATTGGAGGTGATCAAAGTAGTACAAATATTTGTTGCTATCAAATTATCTTATATAGGAGAATAAGATAGCACAAATGGAAGGAAAAACATGAGGAATTCACCATGAAGATAGTTTTAGTAATTTCAAACCAATGAGTGACCATGAACATGTCAAACACAGACTGCTAGGTACAACAGTATCAATACACAATATGATTGTGAAATCAACTCTTATAAGAAATAAATCTTAGCTAAGGTAATATAATAGTATGTCTGATATCCAATCACGATATCATAGTTGTGGATAATATACCAAACTAAATGTTTGAATTCAGTTCCCAAGGAATCCAATTCACCCCTTTCCCATAACCTCAGGGGGGGTGGGAGAGTTGTTGATTACATGGCACTGTTGTGAGGATCTCGTTAGTGGATGGAAGGTGCCTCCTTTGCATTGTCTAAGTTGACGCTAGTCCAGTAGAAGATAATGCTAATATATTTGTGTTAAATTGTTTACCTATTAGTGCCTTTAGGAAGCACGAGGAAGGAGGTGATCATTCAATTGTGGTGTTCGGTAGGGGAGGTGGTTCGACAAAGGAATATCTAAGCCTAAATCCTAAATCTACATTGTATATTAAGGATAGGCATTGTTAATCTGGGTATTTAAAGAAAGTTGGGTAACATTATTCTATATCCACTCAATGCCAAGTACATCAATTAAGAGTTCTTAATTGGGGATTCAAGTCAATCGATTACGATGGGAATGTTAGGATATTCCTATACTCCATCCTAGTCCCACCAGTATTTTGATCATTTACATTTTCAGTCATGCATGCACCTTTAGGGTTTGCATGAATTCTAGGGTTTGCATGCATCCCAGTCATCAGTCCAGCACCTAGCCCTCAGTTAGCCAGCCCCCAGGAGCTTCTCACTATTCAGTTTTATCCCTCCAGTTGCTTAATGCGCCCTTCTTCCTTGATTTTAGGGAGCAACTCGCCCTTCTTCACCTACCAGTCCAGTTGTCACTCAGTTACACTTAGTTACACTTAGTTACACTCAGTTATAGTCAGTTACACTTAGTTACACTCAGTTACACTTAGTTACAGTCAGTTACACTCAGTTACACCTACCAGAGTTAGTTTGACTGATGGTTGATAGTTACTTGAGCATTGATGACTCCACTGATGATGATGAAGACTTCCAGTTGTGCTCCGATGATCATGAGGACACCTAGTTGTGCTCCGATGACACTCTATTGATCTTATGATCACTCTGAGAGGCTAATTCGAATTGCCACCTTCGGCATTCGAATCCTCTCTACCATTGTACTATTTATTTGTCCATATTGTGATTAATTAACTAGTGTGTGTGAAGTATTATTGCTTCTATCTGAGTTCTACTGTACCATATTATTCTGTTGCTCATTATACTGTATTGTTCACTCTTCTTCTATTTTCCTACTTAATCATAATTACTCTTGTGAGGTACACATCATCTCTTAGATATGCTGTGAGGATTTTCACATGGTATCAAATCATGTTGAGAGTATTGTTTATCTCCATTCTTGAGAGTTTTTTGCAGGTTATTACAAAGATTTCGAGTGTAGCAGTTGCAGCAGTTTCTGCATTTTTGCAGCAGTAGCAATTGCAGTTATTCTATATTGTTTTTGCAGGTCCTCTACAGCTTCTATGTATTCATCAGGAATTACTCCTCTTGATCCACTCAACTATGATGAATGGAAACCAAGAATGATAGCATACTTGAAGATCCATGATCTTTTTTATTGTTAAATAAAAGTGACATGCACTTTCAAGCAATAATGTTTTCTTTGTTTGCACGCCAGAGATTCCAATTCAAATACCGTACTGGTGTTGAAACTCCAAAGGAGTTATGGACTCCAAAAGAGATATGGGCTCACCTGGATGAAAAATTTGGCAGAAAGAACGAAGGACTTGGTCCTAACCCATTCAAAAGCAAGAAAAGTGATGCATTCGCTCCTCTTGATGGTCTCTCGGATCATGAACTAGTGTCATCTCATATTGAAGTTGTTGACAAAGAACTCGTAGATTCTCCACTCATGCTCAAACTTTCTTCTCTTTCTGTGCCGGCTCACACTCTAGATATTGCAGAAGGTCCTAAATCCTCTCATGCACCAGAGTCTGTTGGTTTGCATCATGATCACATGATTATTTCAGAGGTCAAAACAACTACTGAAGGTAATGCATTCGCTCCTCTCCAGCTATCTCCTCTTTTATACTACTATATGATCATAAATTCATGCTTTCAGAAGGTTATTGAAGATTATGGCCATTGCCATTCGCTTGGGATAAATTCTCATGCAATTACTGGTTTTGATCTCACCTCTCATGGTTCAAAGGAGATCTCAAGAAACCATGATTCAAGTCTTGGATCTAATTTGGACTCTAAGCAATTACTGCTTGGGATAATTTCTCATGCATATGATAGTTTTGATCTCACCCCTGCTGGTTCAAAGGAGATCTCAAGAAACTGTTTTTTAAGTCTTAAATCTGATTTTGATTTCAAGCAAACATGTAATAGTTATTTTTGGCATAATCTCACCCATGGTGGTTCGAAGGAGAAGACAAAAGACTATATGCACTTTCACAGATTTGATCCTACCTCAGCTGATTCGAATCACAGGTTCAAGGATCATTCTCATACTGTTGGATTTGTTCTCATCACATTCGATCTGAAGAGCAAGTACAATCACATGCTTTTTGAGCATGATCCACTTCTTCCCAAGAAGAAGATACCTCCAGACATATGACCAAGCATCACACATGCTTGAGTTTGGATCATTTATTTTTATGTGTGCCTTACAGTCTATTTTTTGAGGAGGGGGGTATGTTTCCCATGAAATTTTCCCACTTCCTTGGTTTATTGATTTTTATTATTCGTTGTATTGGGTGACCTTTGGTCTTAGTTACCAGGGCCCAGGATGGATTAAGGGGGGGTGTTAGGATATTCCTATAGTCCATCCTAGTCCCACCAGTATTTTGATCATTTAAATTTTCAGTCATGCATGCACCTTTAGGGTTTGCATGCATTCTAGGGTTTGCATGCATTTTGCACGCATCCCAGTCATCATTCCAGCACCTCGCCCTCAGTTAGCCATCCCCCATGAGCTTCTCACTATTCAATTTTAGCCCTCCAGTTGCTTAATGCGCCCTTCTTCCTTGATTTTAGGGAGCAACTCGCCCTTCTTCACCTACCAGTCCAGTTGTCACTCAGTTACACTCAGTTACACCTACCAGAGTTAGTTTGACTGATGGTTGACAGTTACTTGAGCATTGATGACTCCACTGATGATGATGAAGACTTCCAGTTGTGCTCCGATGATCATGAGGACACCTAGTTTTTCTCCGATGACACTCTATCGATCTTATGATCACTCTAAGAGGTTAATTCGAATTGCCACCTTGGGCATTCGAATCCTCTCTACCATTGTACTATTTATTTGTCCATATTGTGATTAATTAACTAGTGTGTGTGAAGTATTATTGCTTCTATCTGAGTTCTACTGTACCATATTATTCTGTTGCTCATTATACTAAATTGTTCACTCTTCTTCTATTTTCCTACCTAATCATACTTACTCTTGTGAGGTACACATCATCTCTTAGATCTGCTGTGAGGATTTTCACAGGGAAATGTATCATTTTGAAATAAACAAGTGGCCTATAAGAACCAATGGACATGGACAAGTAGGTAGTGGAGGTAAGGTCTTCAAAGAGCGGTACATAAGGAAGCTTGGGTATCAATCTCTCCCTGTCAACATTGTTAATTTTGCAAAACCAATAAATTGATATAATAGTGCCAATCAGGTATAGAAATAACCATGTTTGAACATTACTTTCACCAATAGAAGAAAATGATAAGAATTTTAAATGCATTGGATTCTTAAGAGATAGATGTTGAAACACATTTTTCATGGATTTTAGTCGAACTTTTTTTTGTCCCCATTCTCTTTTATTATTAATGATTTAATGTAACTACAAATAAACTATCAATTAATATAGTTCTTTTCAAGATTATGTGTGTATTCAAAGTCAATATTTCATTTTGCAATGTATCATGAATAATCCAAGGAACTATTTGCTCAATTAGAATTTTTTTATTACTTCTAGTAAAACTTTACTCAATAATTTTGTTTATATTACTTTAGTAATAGTATTCAAGATTTCAAAATAAAATATTTTCTCAATTAGAACTACATGGGTAGGACATAAATCACAATGAATATATGAATATCTCTAATTTGTTAAATGTTAAGAATGGTGAGTGTTAGGATATTCCTATACTCCATCCTAGTCCTACCAGTATATTCATTATTTGCATTTTCAGTCTTGGATACATTTCTGCATGCAACATGCATGCATGCATGCATGTAATTGCATGCATCCCAGTCATCAGTCCCAGCACCTGGCCCTCAGTTAGCTAGCCCCGGGAGCTTCTCACTGATCAGTTTTAGCCCTCCTAGTGCTTAGTGCGCCCTTCATGCAGTTGCATGCATCTCATGCACCCTCTCCCACCTACCATTCAGTTGTACTTCAGTTATCTTCAGTTCTTTCCTTGATTTAAGGCTATACTGACTCTCAACTGACTGTATCACTCCGATGGATCTTCAGTGAGACTATACTGCCCATTCTGACTCCATTTAGCTCCTCATGCGCCCTCCACTAAGCCTCCTTCATTCAGTTAGTGCCAGTTACACTCTGTTACACCTAACACACTCAGTTAGACTCAGTTTGATTGATGGTTGACAGTTACTTGAGCATTGATGACTCCACTGATGATGATGAAGACTTCTAGTTGTGTTCCAATGACACTCTAGTGATATTTTGATCACTCCATGAAGGCTAATTCGAATTGCCACCTTGGAATTTGAATCCTCATGCATTGTACTACTTATTTGTCCATATTGTGATTAATGAATTATTGTGTGTGAAGTTATTTTTCTTCTATCTGAGTTCTACTGTATTATTATTCTGTTGCTCATTTACACTGCATTGACCACTCTTCTTCTATCTTCCTGCTTAATCATAATCTTTCATTGTGAGGTATACATCGGCTCTTAGATCTACTGTGAGGATTTTCACATGGTATCAGATCCTGTTGAGAGTATTGTCTATCTCCATTCCTGAGAGTTTTTTGCAGGTTATTATCAAGATTTTGAGTGCAGCAGTTTCTGTGCTTTTGTAGTAGTAGTAGTTGCAAACTTTTCTATTGTTTTTGCAGGTCTTCTACAGCTTCGATGTATTCAGAAGAAATCCCTCCTCTTTCTCCATTCAACTATGATGAATGGAAACAAAAAATGATAGCATATTTGAAGAGCCATGATCTCTTTGATTATTGTTTTGAAAGAGAGTTCAAATCCTTTGAAGAAGAGAATGACTAGTTAAATAAAGGTGTCAGTGTTGCTGGAGAAATGATGCTTGCTATGACTCGATGCATGTTTACCCACTTCCTTGATGTTGAATCTCCAAAAGAGTTATGGGCCCACCTAGATGAAATATTTGGCAGACAGAATGAAGGGATTGGTCCAAACCCTTTCGAGAACAATCTCAGTGATGCATTCGCCCTCCTTGATTGTCTCATTGATCATGAATCAGTATCAAACATATCTCATATTGAAGTTGTCCACAAAGAAGAAGAACTTGCAGATTCTACACTCATGCTCCAAATTTCTTCTATTTCGAATTATGTGCCAGCTCACACTCTAGAAACTGCAGAGGTTCCTAAATCCTCTCTTGCACCGGAGTCTGTTGGTTTGCATCATGATCTCATGAATGTTTTGGAGGTTAAATCAACCATTGGAGGTAATGCATTTGCTCTCCCTGATCAATCACCTCTTATTTACTACTATATGATCAGTATGTCATGCTTTCAAAAGGTTATTGAAGATTATGGCCATTGCCATTCGCTTGGGATAATTTCTCATGCATATCATGGTTTTGATCTCACCTCTACTGGTTCAAAGGAGATCTCAAGAAACCATTGCCATTTTCTTGGGATAATCTCTCATGCATTTACTGGTTTTGATCTCACCTCTAATGGTTCAAAGGAGATCTCAAGAAACCATGTTTCAAGTCTTGGAGCTGATTTAAAATCCAAGCAATCACTACTTGGGATAATTTCTCATGCATATGATGGTTTTGATCTCACCCCTGCTGGTTCAAAGGAGATCTCAAGAAACCATTTATCAAGTCTTGGAGCTAATTTGGATTCAAAGCAATCATTGTTATTTGATGGTTCTTTTTGGCATAATCTCACCCATGATGGTTCAAAGGAGAAGACAAAAGACTATCTGAACATTCATAGATTTGATCCTACCTCAGCTGATTCGAATCACAGGTTCAAGGATCATCCTCATATTTTTGGATTTGTTCTCATCACATTCGATCTGAAGAGAAAGTACAAGCACATGCCTTTTGAGCATGATCCACTTCTTCCCAAGAAGAAGATACCTCCAGACATATGACCAAGCATCACACCTACTTGAGTTTGGAGCATTTATTTTTGTGTGTGCCTTATAGTCTATTTTGAGGGGGGGTATTTTTCCCATGAGGTTTTCCCCATTTCCTCATTTTATTGACTGTTATTATTCACTGTATTGGGTGACCTTTGGTCTCAGTTACCAAGGACCAGGATGGATTAAGGGGGGTGTTAGGATATTCCTATACTCCATCCTAGTCCTACCAGCATTTTCATTATTTGGATTTTCAATCTTGCATGCATTTCTGCATGCAGCATGCATCCCAGTCATCAGTCTCAGCACCTAGATCTCAGTTAGCTAGCCCCAGTAGCTTCTCACTGATCCATTTTAGCCCTCCTAGTGCTTAGTGCGCCCTTCATGCAGTTGCATGCATCTCATGCACCCTCTCTCACCTACCATTCAGTTGTGCTTCAATTATCTTCAGTTCTTTCCTTGATTTAAGGCTAGACTGACTCTCAACTAACTGTATCACTCCGATGGATCTCCAGTGAGACTAGAATGCCCATTTTGACTCCAGTTAGCTCCTCATGTGCCCTCCACTAAGCCTCCTTCATTCAGTTAGTGCCAGTTACACTCAGTTACACCTACCACACTCAGTTAGACTCAGTTTGACTGATGGTTGACAATTACTTGAGCATTGATGACTCCACTGATGATGATGAAGACTTCCAGTTGTGCTCCGATGACACTCTAGTGATCTTTTGATCACTCCATGAAGGCTAATTCGAATTGCCACCTTGGCATTCGAATCCTCATGCATTGTACTACTTATTTGTCCATATTGTGATTAATGAATTAGCGTGTGTGAAGTTATTTTGCTTCTATCTAAGTTCTACTGTATTATTATTATGTTGCTCATTTACACTACATTGACAACTCTTCTTCTATCTTCTTTCTTAATCATAATCTTTCATTTTGAGGTATACATCAACTCTTAGATCTGCTGTGAGGATTTTCACAGTGAGACAATTAGATATATTATAGAGAAATAATGCAATTAAATTGCACATACCATATTAATTTCATGCTATACTGCAAGAGGTTCTCTATCTAATAAATTTGAGGCAACCAAAGAGTTTGAAGCCATTCATTATCCTAGATAATCCACTTAATAGTAGTTATCAAGCAATTCTAAGATTTTTTTGGAAGAAATGCATCATATTAGTTTACATGTAGTTTTATTTCAAAATTTATATATCACATTTATACACTCATATTATCATATAAATAAGTAAAATTCAATAAAATAAATCCGTTCCTTGTTGGATTATATTTGATGAATCCATCAATGGCACATCTCCAATGGCTTTGACTAGTGCGTTTAACACTCGTTATCAATTAATGTCTTTTTTAGAAATGCAACTTTATTTACAATGTAGTTTTTATTCAAAATTACATATCACATATATACTTTCATAATAATACATTTTATAGGCAATTTAAAGTCATTAAGTGACTTTATGCCTTGTTGGTTTATAGTATGATATTATTGCAATTACAAATATTCATTGATTTAAGTATGCAAATTTATGAAAAATTTATGGTTTGAAAAATCAAATATTGTATACTTAAAAAAGTTCTACTCATTCACCTATGACCCAATTCCCATTAATTTAGCATGAATAATCCACTTAGCATTTATTATCAAGTAAATTATGCAAAGTAAATAATCAGGTAAATGATCCAAATTTCACCTATGACATGTTTGATCCAATTGACATGAGATTCCTTGATTCACTAGAATATGCAGAATCGTAGTAAAATTTCCCTTTGAAAAAGGAAAAAAATCAATGAATAACTACGTACTTGGATGGCTCATATGAGATTATTTTAATTACACATAATTAATCCAATTTGAAAAAAATATACAATAGAAAAAAAAATTAGTGCCTTGCAACAAAGTCACAAAGTCAATGCAAAAGAAATTATAAAAAATATTAAAAATTTATATTAATATAACTGTCAATTCCCATATATTTCAAAAAAATATAAAATCATACAAATTGATTAATTGATATCTATGTCGATGCTGTATAAATTGAAATGTACTTGTGAATATATTTCTCAAAAAATATCTTCATCTGCTACATTGAAGTGGATGTTTTATTGAACATTCCAATGTATTCACATTTCTCTATAAATAATTCATGATGTCATACATAAAATGACCAACAATCTAAGAAATACAATATAGTTTTGTTTTAAAATTAGATATCACATTTATACATTCATTGTAACGTCCCTCTCACCCAATCTGACCATTGAGAGGGGACGTTGGCCAAACCTGGGCTCTAAAAATTCGTCCCAAATGCATAATGCGATTTCCAATGATAAACAATGTGTGTAGAAATGTAATTAAAACATTCACAACAAAATTAAAGTCTAACCACACACATCTAATATGAAAATACAAGCATAAACATTACAGGCATCAAATAAAATAGTTCAGATTCAAACACATGAGAGTACTTATCTTTAAGAAATGTAGATCCAAGCAACTCGCTGTGTAAGAGAGTTTTTCCACCCAACCATAGGCACTTAGTCCAACATATACTCTTTCTGCTGCTAAGGCCACCTCCAAGTTGGGCTATGAGGCCACCAGGGTGAAGGAAACACTTACAGGCTTCTATATCTCATCCCACAACCCATTCTTCTCTATGTGCTTATCCAAATTCTCATCAAGAGCTCTATAGGGTTCTCACTCAATCCTCACAGCCTTGGCTTCCGCAATACCTGCCCCACACAACACCCTTCTAGCTCAGGCATCCCCTTCACCGATCCATGGTTCTCTTGGGAGATCCATCTTACTGGGTGCTTCTAGTGTGTGCGTAGAATAAGTCTAACCTGATATGGCTACTAAAGAACCACTTGTAGCCTTGATATGTGACTTCTCAAGCATCTACAAGCAACATAACTCCACGGGTAAGGTTCCTAGTTTGCCCAACCTATCAGCTCACCTACAACCAACTACATTCCCTTCCAAAAATGCAGCTCTGTCTTCTAATTTGAAATTATGGGTTTAACACACCATATGGTAAATGGACCTGAACAACAATGGAATAACTCAATGTAGTGTAGCAGCTTGCATGCAAGAGTGATAATGGAATAATGATCAAAAGAATGTTGAATCCAAGGATATGAGGTGAGGGTGAAAAGACAGCTGACATGGCTTCTAACCATAGAAGAAATAGGACTGCTGATAGCTAACATAACTGTCACAACCCCCATGCTTCAATAAATACAAGAAGTGACTTTTCCCACCAACCTCACATGTGCAATCAATGATTGGAAAAATGGTCAAAAAGGAGATAATTGGCTTATTCCCATCACATGACATAATTTTGGGTGATTTCTAAGGTTGACACATGGTAGCATAGGATTGGGTTTTCCATAAGCCCCCTTCCTCTTCCCCTCTGGTGGAATCATAACCCCTTTGGTTCTCTTTACACAACCATTGTTGTACCATTTTATTAATTTTCAACATAATATTTACATACATTTCGAATTAGGCATAAAAGCCAACAAAACAATCCAAATAAAAATATAACATCATACATGCCTATCCATTCACTAGTTAGGCCTTGGCCTTGAGCTCCGCACTGGGAATTCACATTAGCATATTTACATCATTTACATAATATTGGATAAATACATTCCAAGTCAAAACTAGGGGTATTATGTTCATATTAGTGCATATTCTGGGAAATTTGAAATTATTAATTGAGTTTGTGCCTTGTTTTCTTATAATATGATATTATTGCAATTTTACAAATATTAATTGATTTAAATGTGCAAATGTATTAAATGTTATGGATTGGGAAATCAAATATCTTATAGTTCAAAATGTTCAACTCATTCACCTATGACTAAATTCCCATTAATTTAGCGTGAATAGTACAGCTAGCTTTTATTATCATGTAAATTATTCAAATCTCACTTGTGTCATGTTTGTACCAAATGACATGAGATTTGTTGATTCACTAGAATATCAAGAGCGGAAGTAAAATTTCCTGATATTATTGCAATTTTACAAATATTAATTGATTTAAATGTGCAAATGTATTAAATGTTATGGATTGGGAAATCAAATATCTTATAGTTCAAAATGTTCAACTCATTCACCTATGACTAAATTCCCATTAATTTAGCGTGAATAGTACAGCTAGCTTTTATTATCATGTAAATTATTCAAATCTCACTTGTGTCATGTTTGTACCAAATGACATGAGATTTGTTGATTCACTAGAATATCAAGAGCGGAAGTAAAATTTCCTGATATTATTGCAATTTTACAAATATTAATTGATTTAAATGTGCAAATGTATTAAATGTTATGGATTGGGAAATCAAATATCTTATAGTTCAAAATGTTCAACTCATTCACCTATGACTAAATTCCCATTAATTTAGCGTGAATAGTACAGCTAGCTTTTATTATCATGTAAATTATTCAAATCTCACTTGTGTCATGTTTGTACCAAATGACATGAGATTTGTTGATTCACTAGAATATCAAGAGCGGAAGTAAAATTTCCCCTTAAAAAAAGTAAATAAAAATAAATAAATAAATATGTGCCTCAATGGCTCATATAAGATTATTTTAAGTGCAAATAATCCATTGAACAACATAATTTGGAAAACAAAAGTATACAATAGAAACAAAATTATTGTGTTGCAACAAAGTCAAAGCAAAAGCAATTATAAACAATAATAAAAATGTATATTAATGTACTATATTTCAAAAAAATATAAAATTGTATAAATTGATTCTCCAATAACTATGTCCATGTTGTATTGAAAAATTGAAATGTACTCATGAACAAATATTTCAAAAAAAATATCTTCATCTGCTACAATGAAGTTGATGCTCTATTGAACATTTGAATGTATTCACACTTCTCTTTGATACGACGAAGTGTCTTAAGAAAGGGGAATAAAACTTGCATAAGCCAAGTATCTTGCTCTTGTCCTGTATAGGCCTTTATCAAGATATGGTTTGACCGATATCTGACAAATTAAGAACTAGGATTTGATGTATCTATTAGCAATACATTTGATTCTCCATATTTATCTCCATACTGGGATCACACATCACTCAAACGTTTCTCATAAAATTGTATCGTACTCCCTCCTTTGAATTTTGTGTGCAAATGACAATAAAACCTATCCCATTTGAATTGAAATTCCTTGATATCAATGTTTGATTTTTCAAGTACTTGTCAGATGTACTTGTCAGTGAAATTCAATGTCCATATTGCAACATCATAATTTTTTGAGCAGTATTTCAATAATTCCGAATGAAAAGGCCTAAAAAAGTAGCATAGGTCACCAAATTCCCAATCCGGTTTTCTTTGAATTGACAAGTTGGCTTATATCTAGTGTATGATGAGAACAATACTCCTTCCATTTGAAAGATCAACAACGTCTTGCAGCTGATATCAATTCTCATCTACACTGCAACCACATATATAACATTAACACAACTCCACCCCATTACTTTTAAGAACATCAAAACATACTATTAAAATTATTTTGAAAAATCATGTAATTCCCATTTATTATCACTTATTTTTAATTTGTATACAAAGGAATTTTACGAGGTAAATGAAAATTAAAAAATATACTTACAGTGGCCCCAATCTAATGAACAAACCAATGGTATGTTAATATGCACATCAACCTAATAAATTTATTCTATATTTATGGAATAAGTCTTCCATGAACATATCATATCACTAACTTTTGTAAAAAACATGAACTTTTCATTTTACCATTCAAAGATGGGTGTTTGAGAAATCAAGGATGTGCTTGAAAGTATTTGCATTGGGAAGGGGACATTGCGAACCTTGGAAGACTATTTGTATTTTATGTCCAAACATGATGCTCATGTGAAATCCGTAGATTGTTACAACTTGTAAGAAGGATGTGGTTCATCTAGTAACATAATTGATAGGGGCGAGGAAGGAGAGTGATAAGTAACACAACAAAGTAGGAGCACGAATATGAAGTTGAGGACTACTCTTTACCTTGTTTTATTCAATAAAACCAGCTTTGTACTGTAGGGACCCCCATTTCGGGGTTCCCCAAAAAGACTTCCTAAATAATAATATCATATGAAAATTTCAAAACTTGAAAATCAATTATAAAACCAGAAATAAAATTTCATAAACTCAACTTGTACATAAAAATGGAACATTATACCTGATTCTGACGGTTGTAAGTTGTTGTATCCGACGTCCCTTGCTGCTTTGATCCAACCATCCAAACTCACGATTTACCGAAGACCTCTCGGTTGACCTCCCTACCATATCGAGGGTACTCTTCTTTCCCTCGAACCCCCGAGCATTTTGGGGTCATAAGAACACACAATGCAAGCTTTCCACGGGGATCCCTCAATCCCCGGAAAGTTCAACCCAACTCACAAGAATCACAAGATAATTTCTCAATTACGGTGCCCATCCAGCACTAGGGAGCAAGAGAGTCCATTCTCCTTCTCCTCCCTTTCTTTTATTACCAAAATATCCATGCCAACTGTCTTTTCATGCAATATTATTATTTAATTTAATAATTCTCAATTATTTATTCTCATAAAACAAGTGTCACTTTATCTTTAAGTGTGCACCTAAATCCCTACAATGTCTCCTTGTTGTCTCCTTAGTTAATTTCTCTAATCCCTAAATCAATGGGATGTAGGTGGAGTGGTTTCTACTGGAGTCCTAGTTGTATTTTGCTCACTCAATAGTTTATTCAATGATCTTTTAATTAAATTCTAGTAGATGGAAACAATGTTTTTCCACATTCTTTTCTTTTCCAATAATAAAATAAAATTTATTCCTTTTATTTAAAATTCTAATCTACTTCAAGTTTCTTCTTTTAAAAAAAATTAATAAAATATAATAAAAATGGAGTAGAATATTTCTTTCATTAATATTTCATTCTAATGTAAATCTTCTTCTTTTTCATAAATAATAAAAACAAAATAAGAATGGAATAAAGTATTTCTTTCATCATGTTTCTTTCAACTTAATTGTGTAATTTCAATTTGTGCAATTTTAATGACTTCCTCTTGTTCCTGTCTGGGTACCCCTTCGGCGGGCCCTTCCGATAATTCCATTTCGTTCTTCTTATTCTTGTCTAGGTACCTCTTCGGCGGGCCCTTCCAACAATTCTTATTATTGTCTAGGTACATCTTAGGCGGGCCCTTTCGACAATTCCTTTTATTTCTTTCTTCTTGTGAGGAGAACTATGTAGCGATCGGGGATTCGTTACCACGATATCGCGACTACACTTCTTGGAGACTAAGGGCTATTGAGGGATAAGGTCTCCTTATTGTGTGCCCCTCAACTCTCGTACACGACCAAGTTGGTATGGCCTCGCCCGTACGACACATGCTTCCCCGGGCCAGCTCGCAAGCTTCCGACTCGTGCGTGGAGTGCTGATTCTTATGACCCCTATAATTCCATTGTGGGTGTAAAAGCCGTCAACTAGAGCAAGTGAATTTTTTTTTACAAGGCATAACTCCTAAAAGATTTCTCTATGACGAAAAAGTAACTTATAACTCTTAATCAATGATCCCAGTGACACTACATCATGACATACATATTTAAGATGATGCATTACCCTGCCCATCATCCTAGTAAATGTCTTAACCAATCCTATGACTCCTAAGTAATTGGGATGGCTTTATGTATATTTCTATTTAATTAGTGTATCTCCAACTTAACATTTTGAGAAATGTAAATGATAACATAATGTATATATATATATCCTATTTAAGGATGCATTCTTAATAGTTTCAAACGACGATATGAGATTCATTAAGTAATAAATAAAACATTGTTTTGAATCAATACATATTCCAAAGGAAACATTTTCAATAATTTAAAAAGGCAACATGAGACTCACTAAATAATAAATAAAAGCCATTATAAATACCTAACAAAAAGCAATAAGAGATTCACTATATAATAATTAAAAGACATTTATTTTAATTCAAACATATCCCCAATAATGAAAAGGTATTTCCATTAACTTCAAGGAAATAAGAGGTTAACTAAGTAATAAAAGAAATGAATTAAAATCCATACATATTCCAATTGATGAAAAACAATCTCTTTAAATTCAAGGGCAATAAGGGATTCACTAAAAAATAAAAGACATTATTTTAATTCCATGCATATTCCAATAATGAAGGACAATCTCAATAATTCGAGGACAACGAAAGGTTCACCCGGCTTATGATATTGTACAAAAATATGAAATTATTCCTATTTATTAAATAAAATTACAGTCTTATAAATACATCACTGCACCATATCCATTAAAGGACTCGCCTATGAATATTCCAGGCATTAATTATCATTTGGTTTTGCTGTTGGTGTCACCCAAGCGACCGAACCCAAGGTGAGGATGAGTCTAGGTTGTTAACGCCAAGCTCCAGGGAATAAGATGCTGCACCAAATAGCTGTCACTCGTCCCAGTCATTGCAAGAAGGCGACATGATTGTAGTAAAGTTGTTTGGCATCGGTGTAAGCAATGTGGTTACAGCATGGACAAAATAACAGGTAGGTACAGTGTAAGAGATTGGTATCATAAAACAAATTTAGGATCAGGCTAGATCGAAGCTCTCTTTTTTTTTCTTTTTTTTTGAGGATCAAACAACTGTAATTACGTAGAGAGATTCATTCACACTTCTAGAGGTGCCGATAAGAATTCGATGCTCTGAAGAGGAAAATGGAAATTTCATTTTGGATTTCGAAATGAATACACAAAGTAATTTGTTCACCATTCTAGAGATGCTAATACGAATTCGATGCACAGAGGATGGAAAATAGCAATGATACTTCATAATTAGGGATCTTGGATTTACTCAGAAGATGGATCGGTTTCAACAATCAACTCTGGAATCAAAATCACCATACGGACATAATTTAAAATCTTAGGAAATAGATTGATCTCAAGAGTTAAATCTTGAATCAAAATCACAATGTGGACAGAGTATTAAAATCTCAGAAAGTAGGTCAAATTCAACAAATAGATCTGGGATCGAAATAGACACAGTTTTTAAAGACTTAGACGGTAAATCGATTTCAACAAATAGATCTAGGGTCAAATAGATAGAGTTTTTAAAATCTCAGATAGTAAATCGATTTCAACAAATAGATCTGGGATCGAAATAGACAGAGTTTTTAAAATCTCAGAAGGTAAATCGATTTCAACAAATAGATCTAGGATCGAAATAGACAGAGTTTTTAAAATCTCAGAAGGTAAATCGATTTCAACAAATAGATCTGGGATCGAAATAGACAGAGTTTTTAAAATCTCAAAAGGTAAATCGATTTCAACAAATAGATCTAGGGTCGAAAGAGACTGAGTTTTTAAAATCTCAGATAGTAGATCGATTTCAACAAATAGATCTGGGATCAAAATCACAAAACAACAGAACCTTAAATCACAGAAGAAGGGTTGACTTCAACAATCAACCCTGATAAAATTCTGAATTGGAATTAATGGAATGTGATACAGAGTAATCCTGAACGTTGATGGCTCCCTGGCACAGATCGACCTCAAAATGATGAACTTATGGTTCTTAAAACAATAATAGTCAATCCATAAATTGAAATTATAATGCAAGCGAGTTCAAATATCAGATGATGAGTCGACTCCAATCAAACCATTCTGGGATCCAAATTATAACATGGTTTTAAGTCTCAGGAAAATAGATCGATGGCAACAGGAAACTCTGGGATGGATACCATAAGACAAATAGAGTCTTTAAAAGAAAATCTTAGAAATGCTAGATCGATGGCAGCAACCATGTTTTCCCCAAATCTTGAATCATTTATATGGATTTGTAATACATATAAAATAAGGCAGAGTTAAACTTACAGAGATTTCTAAATTGACCTGCAACCAACATTTTCTAAGTCCTCCACATATTCTCACAAAATTTCAGAACATATATATATATATATGGAAAACAGAGTTTATACTTTTGTCAACAACTAGATCGATTCTCAACAATTCCAAACTACAATAACAACTCAAGTACAGAAGAAAAAAAAAAAAAAAAGAATTGAATAACAATTAACCTAATTCGTCGGTCTAGCTGGAAGTCAGGTGGATGTCTGTAGTAGCGGTTGTTCTACTTTTCAATTCCAATCTTTAACGAGATACTGACAACCCCTCGGTTGACCACCCTACCATATCGAGGTTACTCTTCTTCACCTCGAACCCCCGAGCTAATGGGGTCGTAAGAACACACAAGCTAGCCTCCCGAAAGGATCTCCCAATCCCCATTTCGGCTAATCCCAACTCCAAGGATCATAACATAATCCGAGATTATGATGACCATCCAGCATTAGGGAGCAAGAGATCCCTTTCTCTCCTTCTCCTCCCTCATTATATAGCAAAAGCCTGTGTGCCATGTGTCTGTCCATGCACATATTTAATTTAATTTAATATTTTAATTTCCATTATTCTCAAATACATGTGTCTCAATGTCTTCAACGTGCACCTAATTCCCTAAATCAGTGGGAGTTAAGTGTAGGAGAGTTCTACTCTTTTGTTTCTCAAATAGTTTACTAAAAACCTTTTTAGTAAAATAAAAATAAAAAGATTTGTTATTTTTATTTAATTGATAATGAAATTTATAAAAGACAAATGTTTCTTTTATTAAATAACATCTAATATAAATATTCTTTTTAGTTCTTTTTATCTTTTACTAGAAAATTCTCACTTGAAGTTAACTCCTATTACTATTCAAATCTAAGAGAACTTTCATAGGAATTTCTAGTTTAGTTCTTATTTTATTCCTTCAATAGAGTAGATAAATAAAATAGTTTAGACTAAACTTAAAAGTTTTATTTTTAAACAAAAGAATAATGAATAAATTTTTCTGGTATTTGTCTTCTTAATTTAAAGTCACCTGAATTTATTTTTGACGAGTTTTCGATTTCTTTATTTTAAATAACAATTACCTTTCTCTTGTCCAGGTGCCTCTTCGGCAGGCCCTTCTGACAGTTTCATTTCTTCCTTCTTATGGGGAGTACTGCGTAGCGACCGAGAACCGTTACCGTGATCTCTCAACTACGCTCCTTAGAGACTAAGGGATGTTGAGGGATAAGGCTCTCCTTATTGCGTGCTCCTCAACTCATCGTACACGACCAAATCATTATGGCCTTGCCCATACAGCATACGCTTCCTCGGGTGAGATGAAACGGCTTCACCCGTGCGTGGATTGTTAATTCAGGGTCAACAGTCAGTCGTCGTACCCCTAAGTTTTCTTTCCATTCTTACGACCCCGATAATTCCATTGTGGGTCAGTCAGTAAATCGTCTTACCTGCACTGCACACACTCAAACGCATATTAGTAGCACTGCACTTAAAAAACATTTGTATCATTCTTTTCAGTATCTCATTCAGTCGAGTCTACTAAGCATTCATCATTTTAACATTATATCTCTATCAATTGAGCATACATCATTTTCATTTCAAGTAATTTCAACCTTCATCATTTTCCATTCTAAAGCATTTGTATCATTTTCTGAGTCAGTCGAGTATATTCATCAATCATCATTTATCTAACCATTTTCATTTCACATATAAAATTTAAAGCAATCATTCATGGTCTAAGTTTTTATAATTCTGGGTCACTTCAAACCAGTGCCCTCAATAGTCAAATCAGTCGTAGGTCTCAAAAGTAGTCTGATCAATCATAGGTCTCAAATAATCTAATCAATCATAAGTCTAAAATAATCAAAATCAATCATAAGTGTTGAGGCGGGCATTACAGTGGGTCAGTCGGTAAATTGTCTTACCTGCCACTGCACACACACACTCAAGCACACATTAAATAGCGTTGCACTATCAAATCATTTCATCATTCATTGTCACAATATCTCAGTCAATCGAGTATCTCTATCATTCTTTGTTTTCACTATCAAATATTTTTATCAATCATCATAATATCTCAGTCGATCGAGCATCTATTTCATTCAATCATTTTTATTTCATAATTTCTTAATCTAGCATATATCATCTAATCACTTTCACTTCCTAGTTTCTCAGTCATTCGAGAATATATTTCATTTAATCATCTATATTTCATAATTCTCAATTCAACATATTTATCATTCATCATTCTATCTTAATCAATTGAACATATCTATCATTCGTCATTCTCTCTCAGTCAGTCGAGCATAGCTAACATTCATCATTCTATATAACATCCAGTCATCATTCATTTCATAAATTCCCTAATCATTAAGCAAAGCATTCATTATTAAGTGAGGTATCAATTTCTTTAAGTGTCGTTCAAGCATTTTCAATACTCAAAGGACCAATTACTAAAGTTTTATTCGGTCAGGTCACTTGGCAAGTGTCCTCAAGTCTACGGTCAGTTAATGTACTGAGGCGGGCATTACATGTACTTAATCATTTTGTTACCAAACCGAGGTAGTATAGTTCACCAAATCCATTCATCTTTTCTATATTCTGAATGTTTTCATAGTAGAGGACTAGGAACAAAAGCTCGGATAGCCAACAAAGTCCATTTTGCCTAATAGAATATGTATTTAATTTTCTGTTGCAGAGGTGTGGACATAAGCAAAAACAACATTGGTAGTGGCTACCCCTTCCATTTATAACTTCTCTAGGGAATAATTCGCTGACCTATGGGTCATTGAAGGATGTTTCTCTTATTTTTTGAAACAATCTAATATCTTGTCTCTTGTAGATCACAACCCAAAACTTGCTGATAAAAGTTGTAGTGAAGGATTAAAAGAGAAACAACGGCTCAAAATACATGACAGTTCTGAATCTGAAACATAATTTATGAAGTTGATAATATTGAGAAAATGTTTTACATAAATATTTTAATGGGGGAATTATGGTCAAGAAAATGAATTTATAAAAGTTTGAGTACATTAACCAGTTCTAATTCTGGAGGGGACCCTGTTCAAGAGGTTGCAAAAACCAAAAACATTAACAACAAATTCAAGCATGCAAACCAAGATGACAAATCTAGAAGAGAATCCTAATATTTTATTACAAGCATTAACAAGAATCTTAAGTCTAAGTATTTGAAGGAAAAAATAGGAAAATTGAAGGAGAAGAGTTATTTCACAGAAGAATTTTCTTTGGTTGCTCAAGTAGAGTCCTTGTTGCATAGGGAAACAAACATTGTCAAAGCAAATTACTCTAATGTTAACATATCCATTTGATTCTACCAATTTATTGAAAAGAATTCATTGCTCTTAATAAACTAGAAACTTATATTTAGAAATTCCAGTGATTCACATTTTCCAAATGCTCAGAAAGAAGCTTGGAGAGTAGTTTCCATCTTGCACTCACTATGCACACTGAAAACACTCTTTTTAAAGGGATGTTCTCTTTCCATATGATAATGTATCACTAAATTTTGTAAGAAACATGAACTTTTCATTACCAATTTTCTTTTTACAAATACTCAAATTTTGTGTATCTTGGGAGGACAACATTCGAACAGTAATCAATCATTGTATGCAAAGTTATTTGAAATTAAAATTGATGATGTGAATCAAATAAAGGAAGGTATCATAATTTTTTGGAAGAGGAAAAGTGCTTCAAGAAACATGCTCCTCAAATGAAAATGAAAAAAGGGAGAGTAACATCAAGAAAACGAAAAAAATGTTACTTTGAAGGCTTCTTAAAATGGGAACTCCATCAAAGACATCACAAATCCAAAGAATATCTTGCTCCAGTAAAACTGGATTACCAATTAAGAATTATAAACAATGGAGAATCAAAATTATTATGTAACTTGCAATCCAAAAACCTTTGTGAGGAAACACATGGAAAAATTATGCAAATTTGAAATTGACAAGGATAAGAAACCTGTAATCATAACTCATAATTAGATGCATTTTTTACATTCATCAGAAAATATGACTTGTAGAAATGGTTTGTCACGTCCCCTTCCAACACATCCGATCCTAGAAAGGAAACGTGACCAACCTACCGGGCTTATTGGAAATCGCAGCCCCGTTCATTACTAAGAAATTCATAACAATTAAAAACTTCTGTGTGCAAATACATAATCAATATATACACAGCGGAAATAAACACAATTGCACACACAAACTGAATTGCATCAACATATTTATCTCAAGCAAATGATAAATCAACAGGCAGAGAATCCATCCCATTCTCATGCTATGCACAGACTTCATATCAATTCCATTAACATGAACAATTATCATTCTGAATTAACACATTGCAAGAAAACATAATGCATATAATTTAAATCACAGAGAACACTTATCTGGAAGATGAAGCTGTCCAAACAACTGGCTATGTGAGAGCAACGTTCCACCCAACCATAGATCTCTGTCCAGCCTGTATTCTTTCAGCTGAGAGATCATCCCCGAGCTGGGTTGTGTATCCACTAAGGAAGAACTAGATGGGCTCACTCACAACCATGGTTTTACTCAACAGTTATGCTAAGCCAACACACAGTTGGGTTTATCAAGCATACAAAAGACAAATGAGGAGGATGCTAAGCCAGTGAGCTCAACCACAGAGCTAGAGACATCTCAAGCTAAATTCAAGCAATCCAATCCTCTGTTCAAACATCCACACTTGGAATTCTTACCATTCTGTCAACGAATAGCTCAATCCCATCACTGGTTTTCTGTGCTATCAAAAATGGGTTTTACAATGGATTTCGGGGTAGCTAAGGGTCCCAAATTTGCCCCAAGGTTCATACCTATGGATCCCCCATTGGATTTTACTGTTAAATATCAAATCTGGGCGTTTTTGGCTCTTCAAAACGTGGGTTCTTTCAAAGTTACGATTTCTGGTTTTTCTTACTGTTGGCAATTCGTTTTTAGATGGAAAATGATGCTGGGTCCTTCCACAATGGAATGGGAATGAGGAAGAAGTAACTCCCATGAGGTAGAGTGACTTGTGGCACAAGAAAACAGAGCCCATACTCTGCTATACGAATTTCTGGGCTGCCCATGCTCCATTGAAGCCATGGACTGAATTCCTCAACCACTTCCTTACAACAAAATTAAATGTCAGCAAGGAAAGTCAAATGGGTTCTCAAGGTGACATATGGCAGCCTATGGTTCAATCCCACAGCCCCCTCACCACTCCCTAGTGGATACACATGTCCCCTTCTCATTCGTTGCCTCCATAGCCAGTTTTGGTATTTTATTGTATGATGTTTATTTACATCATTTTTACAATGTTCCATGGCGAAATAGCACATGGGTAACATAATGTTTAATAATTGCCTTTAAATAAAATTCGAGCTTCCACTAGCGGGGCCTTGGCCTCGAGCTCCACGCTAGGAAAACATACATCACATGTATACAATATTTACATTAAAAGCTAATATATCTTAAGGGTCAAAATGGGGTATTACATGGTTTTATTGGCTATCCATCTTGAACTATAATGTGATTTGACTGGAAGATAAAAATATTACCACATTCATATGAGATACAAGAAGAAAGCTCAGAATTAACATAAAAAAATCGATGGAATGTGCTCCATATCTTATTAGAGAGTGTAGGAGTTTAAAAGTACCAATCACAAGATATTTATCAAAGAATCTTCTAGATAAGAAAAAAAACAGCCAACTAATCCAACTACGACACTACAATATGTACTTAATAAATATATCCTTCTGCAGTGACAGTTGTTGGCTTATCATTGGCCTTATGACATTTCATGCTCGTTGTCTTGATTAGTTCCTTTGTTCTTACATTTTCCTATAATACAAATTCAAAATTGTTATAAAATGTGACAATTAAATAAATTTAAAAATATAACAAGAGGAAAATGAAACAAATTATGCACCTGGTATGTTATTCTCCTTCTATTTCCATCTCTAGAATTTTTTCAACCTTGTCAAAACTATATGATTGTTGCATTATTTCCCACAATGATCATTTTATATTTTACAATCTCCATCAGTAGTCAAAGTAGTAAAAAATTCCCAATTAAGAAAGCTAAACAACATAAAATAAAAATAGAAACAACAAAGGAAGTTGATGGATCTTGGGTTTGAAAATTGAACATTTAAGAAAATAACAAGAGAAACAACCAAGAAATTTATGTACCCAGTAGGATATATTCTTCTCCTTCTATTTCTGTTTCCAAAATTTTCTCAACATTGTCCACACTATGTTGATTATTGCTCTATTGCCCACAATCATCATTTTCTGTTTTACAATATTGATCAGTAGTCAATGTAGTAAAAATATTTCCAACTAAGAAATCTAAACAACATAAAATCAAAATATAAACAACAAACGAAAGTGTATTACCTGATTTCTCCAGAAAGTTGGTGGATCTTGTGTTTGTCAGTTGAAAAGATTTGTGAATATCCCACATGTTCATCCTTTGGACTCTGTTTGTACAATGCATGCAATTATTATTTTATATGTAGAATAAGCCTTGATCAATTTTGTCCCCGCATAAAGAGAAATAATCACTTAAATTGAATCACTACATTGTTGGTGCTTTTCTACTAAATCCATCCAGAAATCAAAATCTCTCTCACTTTCATCAATTGTGTCTTCAAAAGTGTGAATGTATTTTGTAGCCTCAAATTTCTTTAAGTCTGAAGTATAGAAATGTATAGTCAAGACATTATCATGACTATAATAACTATTTTGTTTTTGATATTCATAAAGGTTATTAGTCATGTTTTAGTTGAACCTAGAGTTCTTTATGGAAATTTCCAAAGCCTGGCGCACATCATTAAATGACCAATGTTATGCTAAGAGAACTATAGTAAAGTCATCCAACTCATTATTTTCGATCAAAAATTGAAAAAATTCAAGATAATAATCCTTGTGGAATGGTTCTTTTTTCAAATCCAACATATCCAAAACAACAAGGTCATTCCATATAGTTGGCAGTAACTGATGAGGAAAATAGTGCAAAAGTGTTGACAAAAGACCAAGCCCCTCAAAAAGGAAACTGGATTCAAAATTGTTTTCAACTTGCTTTATGTTTGTTGATCCATTTATTATTATGTCAAGGACTCCACATGCTTTCTAAGAGAGGGACTCTATTTTTGTATTTCGTGTTCCTTTCACATAAGTAGACCCTACAACAGTTTTGCAAAAGTTGGAAAATATGATATCATCAATGTAATAATGGTCGATAATATTGAATGTGGTAAGAGTCTTATCATTCAATTTCTCATCGTTATTTTGACAATACTCAACCATTGCATCTAAGACTGTTCTATTGGTTTTCAATTTCGAACAATAGTATTTTAATTTTATTGAATTGGTTGGATGGTTCATTGGAATAAAAAACCAACCAGATAGTTCCATCCAATAGCTTATCTGCTACATAAGAAATCTCTTCATTGGTTAGTCCTCAAAGGGGGGAAAAAGAAGCAGTTTTCAAACTCTGCAGGCTATTTGTCTTGTACTTTTTAAAATATGGTTGACTCGGAGAACACTTCAATGTGCCTAGTTGGTAACAATTAAAAATAGTGTCCCATTTATCCCAAATAGCTTGATCAAGATATAAGAGAATTTTTTTATCAGCGAAATTTGAAATTGCACAATTGAAGAATGAGCACAACATTTCATTGTCAACCTGTAAAAAAATAAATATAAACTAATAAGAATTCAATGTAGATATGAAAATATTAATTATGTTTTAAAATTGAATCAGTTAGTATATACTAATAAGATTTCATTACAAATATGAAAATATAAATTATATTTCAAAATTAAATAAGTCAATATATACTAATATGATTTCATTATAAATATGAAAATAATAAATCATGAGGTGCAAAAATAATTACAAGTACATACCTTGTCTTCAATTGTCTTCGAATTTCCAATCCTCCTTTTCTTTAATTTTTCATTTGCAATTAAGAAATTTCTTGTGGAGCGCACATAATCAATGAATGGAGTTTTGAAGAACACCTTATTTGCATAATTTAATTGACAGCAAATGCGAATCACAACACTTGGTTCAACTGATGGATCCAAGAGTCGAGCACTACGTTCTTTATACTTTTTCTTTGCCTCTACAAAAAAACTATATTTAGGATTTGTTAGAATTTATTTGGCTTCTTGAATGGTATGTTGGCCATCAAATATCCAAAAGTTGATTTTCTTGGCATTTATATCTGTCTCAATTAAAATTTTGGCAGGGTTCATGTTCGGGTATACAGGGTACTCCCAAAAGATCGAACACCTAGAGCAACCACTTCACACAAATAGATCACAGATCGATACACCGATGTCTTGACATGGTTTAAACCCTCGTGAGGGAAACACTCCACGACCCCGGCCAAATAGCTTCTACGGGACAATGGATTATGCAAAGAAAGAAAGTTGCAAATGAGCTTCTCATAATCGATCAACTTTCCAATGACCCTCCATGCTATTTAAATAGAGATCATGGACCAATCAGATGCTAAGCCACGGATCAAGGATAGGTATGATCTAAGAGAATTTGAGCCGTCGGATCACTCTATGTCGGGAACATATCATGACCGTCGGATTAAGTATTTACAAATGCATACTAAAGAAACACACTTTTCCTAACAGATATATTACACAAGTTGATCTTAACTAACTCCTAAGTGTCTAAATATCCTAACAGTTCACTAGTGGACCAGACTCGTTGATATCAAATGGAATCAGAAGAGCATAAGGCAATGATGTATGAAATTTCTATAGGAATGATTTCACTAATAGTTGAACATTGAAATTATCCCATGATCTCAATTTAAAAACTTTGGGGGCTTCTTTATATCTTTCAACATCAACAATTCTTCTAAAATAGGTTGAAAATAAATAACATTCCTTGAAGGATTCATGAATTTCATCACATTTTTCTGCAAGCTTGACCATCTGAGATTCAAGTTTACTAGCCTTCTGGAATTGTGCAGTAGGTATGAAATCACTACCTACAATGGTCACTTCTAGGTCTTTTAGATATACCCTCCTCAAAGCAAGTAACTGTGCATCAAGTTTATCATCTGGTATTTTATTAGATAATTTTCTTCTTTGATGCAAATAAAGAAGCATGGATGATGTTTTCATGCATTTGACATTGCGATATTTTAGAACATTAGTGATACGTTCTAAAATATTTGCACAACTGTTTAACCCAGATTTATCGAAGCTCTCGAAATGATCCAACTTAAACATTCAATCTTTTATTGTATTTGAGGGATCCTTGCTTGACGCTTCTATAAAATCTAGTCTAAATTTCTTGTAATCCACTCGACAAGAAACTAATTTTACTTCATTTTCTTTCACAACCTCCACTTGAAAGATAATATCACTCTCACCATCAGCATATCAGTTAACAATCATTCCCAATATATCTATATTTTCTCCACCTGTGGATCCAAATAGATACATATTAGGGTACATATTCAGAGGAGTATCTATCTGAATATACCAGTCTCTCACAAACTCAAATTTATTGGATGTATTAAACTGCCTAATCATTTCAAAAATAGAAGTGTTAATAGTTGTTGAAATTGCAATCTAAGATGAATGCCTTTTTTGTTTTTTTGGTGATGAACCTATAATTTTGTTTCCTTTTGAACTGAGCGATTCTGAAAACAATAATAAGTTATTATTAGCATAAATCAAAATGAAATTATATTTACAAATATTATCATATATTTTCCATAAGGACCATTTTATATAACAATTTCTAAGGGAGAATAAATAATGTATAAAACTACCATACCAGATGGAGGCATTGTTTGTGTATCACTTTCTTTTCTTTTTTTTCCCAATGCTTTAGTTCGAATTTCAACTGCACCAGGATCCATGGTTTCTGAAAATAATAGTAGAAAAATTTGTCTATAATTTTAAATGGATGGAAAAACACGAAATACCAAACATTATTAAACAACCTGATAATACATAACAAGGAATTTAATGTCGTATGCAAGCTTGCAACCCAAAATAATGATATATCAAACTTCATTTAGTCTCAAATTTCATATTAGAATATTCTATAACTATTTGTAAATGAATATAAACTAGATTAAAATGTCATACGAGTAGCACGAGACATTCGTTGTGTCGTATTTTCATTCCCTTTTTTCTTTGATACTTTCTTTGCAATCTCACTCGCATCATTGTTCTTGGCATCTAAAAACAATTGTAGAAACATATTTCAATAATTTTAGATGAATAAAAAATACATCAATTATAAAATATTATCAAATCCTCGTCTAACATTTCATTTCATAAATATAGACAAGATCAAGAAAGTTCTAACTATGGGCAATCTTAGTACAAGAAATACGATTGTGTAACCATTTATAACGAAATATAATCTAATTTTGAAACAACCATACCATGTAAAGATGTGTTTCGTCGTGTCTTTTTCGAAGTTTCCTTTTTCTTGGATGACTCCTTTGAAATTTCACTTGCTTGGTACTCCATCATTTATGAAATTAATAGTTAAAAAATATTACCATAATTTAAAATTATGGAAGAAAAAATTAGATTTCTAGCTTTGTTTCATATTTGAATAAAATAATTATTTCTCCAAGCACAAGCTCACAAACACATCACTAACAACAACATTCAGCTTGAAAAAAAATTGACGTTTGATAACTTTCCTCAGCCGTAAGCACAAGGTCATTTATAATAACAACATTGCACATATTGGAAAAGCTAGGATGCACTAGATATCCTTCTATCACAACCACATTGCCAACAAACAACATCTAACCATGAAGGTAAGCTAGCATATGTTGTATTTCATTCTAACACAACCATAAGGGAATTTCTGACAGCATTGCATAGTGAATGAAAGCTAGAGCTTGTTAGATTTCCTTCTAGCACAACCACATTGCACATGAAGGAAATCTAACACATGTTAGCTTTCCTTTCTGCACATGCACATTGACATGAAATACATTGTACATTAAAGGAAATCTAATGCATGTTAGTTTTCCTTCTAGTACAAGCACACTAACAAAGAACTAGAATGCGCTGGATTTCCTTCTAACATAGCCACATTGCCAACAAAAACATTTAACGATGGAGGAAAGATAGGATGTGTTAGATTACATTCTACATAAGCATGAGGGCATTTCTGAGAACATTGTACAGTGATTGAAAGCTAACGCATGTTATCTTTCCTACCGGCACAATCACATTGCTCCATGAAGGAAATCTAAAGCATGTTAGCTTTCCTTTTAGCACAAACTTATTGACATCAAATACATTTCACCATGAAGGAAATCTAACGCATGTTAGCTTTCCCTCTAGCACAAGCACAAGAGCATTTTTGTGACAAGAAAATTGCATGGTGAATGAAAGCTAACATGTGTTAGCTTTCCTACCGATACAACCACATTGCACCATGAAGAAAATCTAATGAATGTTAGCTTTCCTTATAGAAAAAGCATAAGGGCAATGCACAATGCATGTTAGATTTGCTTCTAGCACAAGCACAAGGGAATTTAGAACAACAAAATTACATGGTGAAGGAAATCTAACATGTGTTAGGTTTCCTACGAGTACAAGAACATTGCAATCAAATACATTGCACGATGAACGAAATCTAACGCATGTTAGATTTCCTTCTAGAATAAGAACAAGAACAATTCTTACAACAACAATGCATGACGAATGAAGCTAACACATGTTATCTTTCCTTCTAGCACAAGCACAAGCTCATTTCTAACAACAACATTGCATTGTGAATGAAAGCTAACATGTGTTAGATTTACTACCAGTACAACCACATTTCCATCAAATACATTGCACCATGAAAGAATTATAACACATGTTAGATTTCCTTCGAAGACGAGCACAAGGCCATTTCTAACAACAACATTATGTGGCGATTGAAAGATGAAGCATTTTAGCTTTCCTACCGGTACAACCTAATTTCCTTCATATACATTGCACCCTGAAGGAAAGCTAATGCATGTTAGATTTCCTTTTGGTACAACCACATTTCCATTAAATACATTGCACCATGAAGGAATTATAACGCATGTTAACTTTCCTTCTAGCACAAGCACAAGGGAATTTCTTACAACAACATTGCATAGTGAATGAAAGCTAACGCGTGTTAGATTTCCGACTGGTAAAACCACATTTCCATCAAAAACATTGCACCATGCAGGAATTCTAACGCATGTTAGCTTTCCTTCCAGCACAAGCACAAGGACATTCCTTACAACAACATTGCAAATAGAATCTGAAACTCAGATCGGTGAACCATCCATTCCGTTGGGTCCATGACACAAAACTTCATGAAGGACACCCCTCAACCATCCAACAACATGGTGCGAAGCTTGATTTACCTAACGATTTGAGAAGCTAGGGTTTTATTCAATGAGAACTAATGCAATTTTTGCATTGGGGGGTCAAATTCATGAAACTCTTCCTTGAGACCAGTTATATAGATTTATGACATCCACAAGACCTATACACCCCTGTTGGAAGTTGTAGAACTCAATTTTGTTGTTTAGTTCTCTTTTTAATCCTCAAGACCAAATCAACATGTGTCCTTGAATGGCTCTTGGATTTGAGTGAAAACTAGTTATTAAATGCAATCTAAGACTTGAATCGACAAACTGCCAATTGATTTGGGTCCAAGTCATGAGTATTTAGCTAGGACACACCTCTCCAGTCCAGTGCCATGGCCCAAACCTTGCTTGACTAGGCGATTTGAGAAGCTAGGGTTCTGTTGAATGAGAAACAATGCAATTTTTGCATGGCGTGGTCAAATTGATGAAAATATTCCTCGAGAGCCCATGGATGGCTTCATGACATACAATAGGGCTATATACACCTAAGAGAAGTTTAAGAACTCGATTTTGGTACTCAGTTCTAGATTTAGGCCCATGGACCAAATCAAAATGTGTCCATAAATGGCTATTGGATGCGAGTGGAAACTAGCCATAAAATTAAATCCAAGACTCGAATCAATGAACTCTTGATTCCCTTGGGTTTGGGGCACAATGGTTCATCTAGAACAACCCTCTCCCATTGAATTCCATGGCATATAGCTTGATTTACTGTGATATTTGAGAAGCTAGGGTTTTCTTCAATGAGAGAAAATGCAATTTTTGCACATGGAATTCAAATTTACAAAAACAAATCCTTAAGAGTAGGTGGATGGCTTCATGGAATCCACCAAGCCTATACACACCAACTGGAAGTTGGTGAACTCAATTTTGATGCTCAATTCTTGATCCAGAACCCTAAATGAAACCAATATTTTTCTGTGAATGGTTCTTGGATGCGAGTGGAAACATGCCATAAAATGGAATTCGGGACTCCAATTGACAAATAATCGATTCCTCTAGGTCTAGGGCACAGAGAATCAGCTAGGATATCACTTTCCTATTCATTTCCATGGCATGAATATTTCTTTATCAGGTGATTTGAGAAGCTAGGTTTTTGTTTAATGAGACCCAATGCAGATTTTGCATTGGGAAGTCAAACTCAAAAAACTCTTCCCCAAGAGTAGGTGGATGGCTTCATGACATCCACCAAGACTATACACACCTCCTCGAATATGCAGAACTTGATTCTACCTCTCGGTTCTAGATCTAGTCCCCTGGACCAAATCAACATGTGTCTTTGAATGGCTCCTGGATGTGAGTGAAAACTCGCAATAAAATGCAATCCAGGACTCAGATCGACGAGCTGTCAATTCCACTGCGTCTAAGACACGAGGATTCAGCTAGAATAGCCCTCACCCATCTAGTTTCATGGCTTGAGTTTTATGGGGCTTCATGCATGTATTTTCATCATGCCCAACACTATTGCAGCAGGAACACTTGCCCTTCTCAAACTTGGTTGTTTCAACCATTGATCGAGAGGTCTCATGAATATATTTATATTTATGATCCTTGTCCTTATTTTCTAAATTATATTGTTTCTGCATGCTATTTTTAGGTTCCTTTGAATCCTTTATGCCCTAATTTACAACAACCGCATGAGCGTTTAGGTTCTTTCAACTTCCTATTAGAAAAAAATTATATTTCTTCCTTATCAATTCTATAATAATGTTTTCAAGGAATGGCTTTCCAAGTAGCTAAGTGCATCCATGGTAACATGGAAAGTGGATAATATCATAGAGTAGTTTTGGGAAAGTTTGGCCAAAAATGGACAGAACCAACTTCCTTTCATCGTTTTAGTCCCACACAACTTCGACTTCAACATATGATATTTTAACTTGGTGACAAAGTCCTAGATAATGTCAAATCTACTTGGGAACAAGCTAATTTCCATTCGCTAGATGATGAACTCTCAATATGTATTTCTTTCTAAAGAGTATTTCCAACATGATCCAAACATCATTGTGTTATTTTGTAGATCAATGTGAAAGAAAATGACAAGAGTATAGAGTGACATAGTAATCTATATGTTTGATCATGCTTGTTAAATCATTTTGTCTTTTTATCATCAACTTCAAATTCAATTCCCATATCTATTATGTACAACCATTTTCTCCTTAAAAGAATCACCACCTTCGATTTCTAATCATAGTAATTGAATGATGTTAAGAGGGATATCTAATCCTTATCCATTATTGTAGGAATAGTAATGTTGCAGAACATGGTGAAAATGAGGCATTTTTAGCTTTAGATGAGTCGCAACAAGATGCTATTGGAAATTTGTAGGATCCTATATGATTTGTGCTCAAAAAGACACTTGAAAATGGCCTATATGGATTTCTTGTTGAATGCATATAAATATTTTGTAACCATATTTTGGAGCATGGAGGATACAAACACTATGAAGGATTGCTCTAGATTTGGAAGCAATATTTTAATAACCTCCATGTAATGCACATACGTGAATTGAGTCAAAATGAACCTAAGAAGGGAGAGCATGCATAATCATTGAACCTAGTATTCATGGAGGAATCATATAATAGCATCAGACTTCATCTTTGGCTCAAAATGTGTTGGCCTCTGTCAACAACAACCCTTTCATTTTGGTAAAAATGAATGGATTCCCCCATTTTAAGGTTTTATCAGTGTATTCATTATCAATGACAATGGGCCTAGCCGGTCGGGTAATATTCACATCCATGGCTATTTATTTTTGGTTTAGGATTTAAAATTTCATTGTTATAATTTCTACAATATGAGTCATTCACTTTTTCGATGGAGATGTCAATAATGCAGATTTATGCTGTCTTCAGTTATGGATATCCATTGACATCATTTATAATTGTTTTACCTTTTGGATTCCATGAATGAAAGCATGCAATCCAAAAATATGAACGATAGTTTAATTATTTTGATTTGTGTTAATTCTGCATCCTTTTAATGGAATTTTGCAGCTTGTTCTCAATCACCAAAATTCTTGTATAGTGGAAATGGTAATCCAACTTTGAGTTTATTGCATTTCGGATGATTATGGATTCTATCGAACTTCATGAATAAATTTGTATTTCTTTCACCTATAAAATCAACATGATTTATACCACATATTTTAATTTGTTATTTCATACTTTTGGGTGATAGTATATATTTGATATCATGAAATATGGGCATGTGTATTAGATCATTGATAATTTATCAACATTGTTTGAGAAAGACTATGGTCTATGTTAACAATTGATTTTTGTTCCAAGGTTTCTTGGCACCATTTATATTATATCATTTCATTTTCTTTAATATTTTGGATTGGAGTTTTACCAAGGGTATTAAATGATTGACTTCGTAATTCAATTGTGATTCAATATTCCTATTATGAACATAGCTTGACCCAAAATCTTGATAATTTCTCGCTTCTACTCTATGCATAAAAGTGGAATGGCGGGCCTTAATTGCCTTATAATTCAGCATGAGTTAAAGGGTTGATTTTCCAATTGATTTGGTAATCCCATCTATCAAACCCTAGTTTGTTCATTTACTTCATTTAATTACTTAATTTATTGATTATTTCGATTTGATGCCATTACTTTTCAAACCCTAGTGACTGTCATTTGGTAAATGAAATGAATAACATCGAATCATTCTTTGGGATGCTATGTACTTTCTCCTCATATTCTTGCATTCCACCTATTTATAGAACCCAGGTCCCCTGGCCAACTTAGAAAATGCTATCATCACAGCTCCCTGATGTGGCATACTTGATGGTGGTCGGTCTACGTGATGACATGTCATGACCGTAAACTCTCGTCTTCTTAAATGACACATATCCCTCTCATGTACAGATTATTAATACAACACTTACCGTCTATGTACCTTGTGATTTATTACTTAGCATGCCCGATCTTAATACTTCTCGAAAAACTAACAAGACAAGGAGGTGAGGCCCATACCTTCTAGATGTTTCGTGTTGGAGGGTTTTTACAATGCATTCACCCATCAAAATTATGGTTTAATCTCGGTCTTGTTCTCGTTTTTTTGCTAATATCCTAATTTCTGGAATCCTGTGTCGCCCATTGTGGTCATGGGGAAACTTTGCAGAATTGAACCTAATAATGCAACCGCTGTTGAGTCGGATTTCGAAGTTCTCAAGGGTTTTGAGAGAGTTCGGTGGCTATAATTCGTCAGGGAATTCCGTGGCTATAGTAGAGAAGTCACAATAGCCTTCACTAAATCATTTGATGGAAATAAGGTTGTGGCTGGGGATGTAGAATTTCAGATTGATGAGGACTTCATTAGAGAAAATTTGAGGTCTAGAATGGGCCTCATAAGAATACGATATGCATTATAGGAAAAAGAGCCATTGAATTCAAGAACCAATAGAATTCAAGAAAAGAGTCAACCATAATGGTTGACATGGTATATTTGGCATTAAAAAGCTACTTTTTTAATTTGTATTTTCAACATATCTCACTGTCGTTTTACTCAAATTTTGAGCGAGAGAACTTGTTGGATGCGGAATTCCCACATTATTGGAAAAACATAGATGGGCCTTTAATGATTCCTTGGAGGAATTCACATTGCCAAAACATAAAGTATGAGTGACTTCCTTATCAAAGGACTTCAAAAAGTTCATATGTACAGATCTAAAGCAGTGGTCAAACATTAGAGCAAATTTGAGGTCTAAAATGGGCCTCATAAGAATACGAGCCACCTCATAAGAAAACGAGCCACCTCATAAGAAAAAGAGCCATTGAATTCAAGAACCAATAGAATTTCAAGAAAAGAGTCAACCATAATGGTTGACATGGCATATTTGGCATTAAAGAACTACTTTTTTAATTTGTATTTTCAGCATATCTCACTGTCATTTTACTCAAATTTCGAGTGGGAGAACTCGTTGAATGAGGAATTTAATTTCACATCCAATGAGTGCTCCCACTCGAAATTTGAGTAAAACGATGGGGAGGTATGTTGAAAATATGAAGAAATAAAGGTAGTTTTTTTTCTCTTTTCCTCCAAAATTCATAAATAATATTTTATTATTTTATTATTTTCCTTAGGAGGCCCATTTTAGACTTCAAATTTTCTCTAATGCATCGATGCGGCCACAAGTCTGTCAAATGAGGGTGAGAAATGGGTCAAGCAGGTGCCTCTCAAGAATGTGCCATGGGAGCGACTATTAGCTAAGCCCATCGATCCTGAGCAATATACTAAAGGTATGGCTTTGACCTTTTTCAAACCTAAATGGAGGAAGATGTTCAAACCTGTCTATTATTTTATCACCTATGACAATTGATATAGCAATGTTTTGAGGTATCATGTTAAAATTTTCATGACCACATTGGGGTTTCAGTTGAACTTACCCCTTTTCTTGCTGCTTAGCCTCAAAGCTATGGTATTGCGCTATCATGGAACATTTAGGGAATCCAACTAAGTTTTATGTCATTTCAGCCTAATCAAAATCCTCGTTGAGTTCTATATTACGTAATTGGGCCAAACATGGCTTTTCTTTTTAGAAAGAAATGGGTTCGATAGGGTGAAATCAGAACGCTTATCACCAGCCACAGATGTTGAGTATCCTTCCCCTCCAGATACGGATCAAAATTCTATCCCCAAAACTCAAATATCCTTTCCTATGGATACCACTCTTGACCATCCTGATCCAACATCTTCTTCCATGAGGAATCGGTCTCATTTGAGCCGGCGACACAAAATCATGTTCACTCAGATTTATGTATCCATGGGGATTTTCATCCACTATGTAGTGAAGAGGTTTCACGATGCCAGGATAAATGCTTGAGTGACCATATCACCAATATTAAACCCTCATTTACTATACATTTGACGGATTCAATGCCTCTCACCGAATTGCAGTCAATTTATAGGTTCAATTGCTCAAACACACTATGAGTCTCATGTCTATAATGAATCCTTGGATGATATCTTCGATTCTGCTTTAGAAAGGATTGGGGTTCTTCGTTTGTTGAATGATTTGAATAAATGAATAGATTTGGTTCAAACAGATGTTCCTAAGGTTATCATGTGAATGCAACTTATTATACTTTTCAAAGTTCTGCTACAATCTAACAAAACAACGTTTCTAGTACTATAGTGAAAAATGAGTTTGCACAGGGGCCGGTTAAAAATGACTAGATTGATGATCACAAGTCTCCAGGAAAAATCGATGTTCCATCAATAAAAAATCCATGACCTAGAAAGATGGATGGCAGGCTTGGAAATAATTCTAAATCCAAAATACAATCCCGTCTTCTCTCCCTTTATGCTAGGTATAGAAAGGAAAAAGAAAATAAGCAGAGAGGTCAATCAGAATTGATTCCAGTCATTGACATACCAGATCAGGATGAATCCAAACATGACGTAGATCCGCAAGAGAGGGAAAACGAGGTAGTGACAGTCTCTGATAATTTCACTCCAGAATGTGAAAAAAGAGTTGAGAAGAGTTCTGATGTAGTTGTAGAGAAAGTTATAAAACAAGAACAACAATATTCTCAATATAATTTTGTGAGTAATCCTCCCCCATGTACAGAGTCTCAACCTTTTGGTCCTAGTATAGGTGTAACACTTCATAAACTTAACAAAGAATCAAATGTTTCAGACAGTCAATAGCAAGCAACAAATATGGATGTGGATGCAAAACAAGGTTGTACTGTTAATTGTAGGAATTTGGTAGATTATTATTAGGTTACCATGTATCCAATGGTACAACAAATTATAGATATTAAAGGTATAATTGGAGATCTCAAAACACAGAAAATATTTCTAAATGAACAACGCTAGGCCGAGGTGAGTGAGCTTAAGAAGAGGCTCATAAATTCTACTAGTAACGCAGTTATTAATACAACAGGCATAAATATCTTCGTCAACCCCAGTTCCAGTGATTTTGTGAAGAAATCACAGTATAATTTTGATTTTTGTCCCTGTATATGTAGCTACTTATATATATTTTTGTTTAAAGGTAAGTTATAGGTTGATTTAAATTATTGAGCGTTATTTCATTATTAATTGGTGTCTGTCTCTTTAATAAGAAGCAACCGCATAATCAGAGATTCTGCAGCCACTTCATGTTATATTATTTTATTTTATTTTTTTTCATATTTTTACTTATAATTCATTTTTTTTTCTTTTTCTCTATCTCATATATGTGGATCGTGGATGTATATTTTCGTCAAATTATATTGAGATCATCTATCAGACACTGATGCAACATGCGTGGCTCAATGAGTAAATCCCCTGGGACTTGGGCAGATCTACTGGAACTATTTTCCTTAAAACCACAAGGGCTCAAGAATCTAAATTTAAGTTAGTTTTGATTGTAATAATTAATTTAGGATAAACCTTGAACAATATTCCTAAATTAATATGCTAAGATCCTCATTTCTTGGGGCTTCAACGATGAGATACTAGGAAAAGTGTTTTGTTTATATATTGGGACATGGTTTGTTTATATCTTGGGATATGAGTATGACGAAGAGGATATATTTCCAGTTTTTTTTTTTTATCTGAAAAATGTTGTCGAAGAATTTCAAGAAATATTAACAAGAATGTTTCATGCATTAATGTTTCAAATTTGTTTGCATCTGAGTGCCTTCTCTTACGGGTGAATTTTGTAATATTAATGTTGTTTGTTTTTAATTTTCTCATTTTATAACTAAAGATCGTGACTGAGATTCCTCTCCTTCGGTTTATAAAGTGGTACTCTGTTTTATATTTGAATTTTCATTCAGATCTAAAGCATGTATATTCAATTAGAAGTTTACATCAGTTCATTATCATTCATTATCGTTAGCTAGATGCATATTCTGCATATTAAATTCTCCATTCAATTGATTAAAATACCCCAAGTTAAAAATTAAAAGGAAACAAAAATATCCAGAAAGAAAAATGGAAAGAATCTAAAACTAACTTTAATCCCAGAAATAACCTTAGAAAATGATTCTATAAGGATATTGTGCAACCAGACAACTTTCTGTGAGATATGAAGAAAGTACCTGTGTTCATTGTTGAATGGAATCGAAACCTGATAGGAGGTTTATTAAATCCACCTCGTTCAGAGAGCAAGAAGTCCTGGAAGACGAAAAAAATCCCAAATCAAAAACTTGCTTTTCTCTTCTTTCCCGCATGCTCTTTGGAGACTGTGACTAACCAAACACACACCCAACTTGTTTCGGCAGACAAAAAAAATCCCAGACCAACACCCTGCGCTGTGTTCTCTTTGTATATTGTTACCAAACGAAAACCATTTTCCCACTTGATCTAGAAACTAAAAATAATCCCATATCAGTGTTTGAAATTAGAAACAAGGCGCCCCATATCGGTGTTTGAAATTGGCAACAAGGCGCCCCATATCAGTGTTTGAAGTTGGAAACAAGGCACTAAATTTTTTAATTGGATTATTTGTTTGCTTTTTTTAATTTTCTTTTCGGATTTTTTGAAAAAACATTCCTTCATTTGTGTATTCTTTTTAATTCCTTTAATTGATTAATTGATTCATTTCTAGTCTAACAATATAAATTTCACATCAAGTCTACGTACTAGGAAGGTCAAATATTTATGCATGGGCACAAATATTTATGCATGTCTATATTTTTCGATGGGTTGATGGTTTAAATGTTCCAACAATATTATAGTGTAGATGTTGGAATACATCATGGAGTTTTCTAACAAATTAGCCTAGTTCTTGGAATACATCGTGGAATTTTCTAACAAATATAACATGGATAAAACATACTTTGAGGAATGTCCAAGAAGGATGGAATATTTAATACCATTTTAGTTTAATATATTGTTTGTAGAGAAAGGAATAATGAATATTTCACCACACCCAATCAAAGTGTAAAATTCACATGATGGAGGAGCCAAGGGAATTAAGGGATGGGTAATGAATTAAAAAGTTAAAATATGGATCCAAAGAAACATAATAAAGTTGAGGTGGAGAGATGGAAAAGAAGAAATTTATGGAGATAAGTGATCTATAAAGTCCAAATACGTGACTTGAGAATGAGGGGAGAAGTCATATTAGATTATGGTAGAGTAAATTATGAAGAAAGAATAAGAACCATAGAGACTACCATGGTGAGAAACCAAGAAGAGAGGGAGGTATAAGGAGGAGTGGTTGAGGGATTCCATATGAGGGGGGTATAAGGAGGACGATGTTAAATTTTAATATGCTAAGACAGAAAATAGCAGCATTACATTCCATTTCACAATAATAGCATATACATGATCACTGAAGAAACAACAAGCACAACATAAACACAAGAGACACAAATTTATCCTGGGAAACCCTCATGGGGTAGAAAACCCAGTAAAGCTTCCTCAATATAGATGACCAGCAATATACAAAGATGAAAACCAAAGACATGATCTCCTCCTCCACCATAGCAGACCTCTCCTCCACAAGTGCGCCTTTCTCAAGTGAGTGAGTGTATCAAATGAGGAACATACCTCCTCTATTTATACACTACACTGACATGTATTTTACACAAGTACATGTAGGCTCGTATTTAACCATTAGGTTAAATACCCTATTATAACTGACTGGGCCGACCCCCACATGGTGGGTCTAATAACCCTAGTTACCACAACCAATTCGGAGGAATAAACATCTCCGAATTCATAGTATAATCACATCGGAGGTATGGAACATCTCCGGAATAAATAATATACAAATATAATATTCTTAGAAGTTACAATATTCAACACTCCCCCTTAACGAGAAGGATATTATAACAACATCCGCAGGAGCAACGAGTCATACATCATACATGATACATCTATATATCATCGGAAGCTTTCTTCAGTTCATCATCATCAGTAACTCAACTAGTTACTGGAACATCGACATCACTCGATCATCAGCATCATCATCACACGATCAGCATCGTCATCACACGATCATCAGCATCGTCATCACACGATCATCAGCATCAACATCACACGATCAACATCGTCATCACACGATCATCAACATCGTCATCACACGATCATCAACATCGACATCACACGATCAGCATCGTCATCACACGATCATCAGCATCGATCATCACACGATCATCAACATCGTCATCACACGATCATATTACAGGATGATCAATCCTGCTCTCTTTAGGACATAGGTCCATGGATGATACAATCCAGATCAAGTTCCAGGATGATCAATCCTTATCTATTTAAGACAAGTCTCATGTCTAGGGACGATCTAATCCCAACCACAGTGCCAGTCCTTTTTCATACTGGATGTGACCTAGATCAGATCTAGGATTTACCACCACAGAGCCAGTCCTCTTTCATACTGGATGTGTCACGTCTACAGAGCCAGCCATGTTTCATGCTGGATGTATCACATCTACAGAGCCAGCCCTGTTTCATGCTGGATGTATCACATCTACAGAGCCAGCCCTGTTTCATGCTGGATGTATCACATCTACAGAGCCAGCCCTGTTTCATGCTGGATGTATCACATCTACAGAGCCAGCCCTGTTTCATGCTGGATGTATCACATCTACAGAGCCAGCCGTGTTTCATGCTGGATGTATCACATCTACAGAGCCATCCCTGTTTCATGCTGGATGTATCACATCTACAGAGCCAGCCCTGTTTCATGCTGGATGTATCACATCTACAGAGCCAGCCCTGTTTCATGCTGGATGTATCACATCTACAGAGCCAGCCCTGTTTCATGTTGGATGTATCATATATACAGAGCCAGCCCTGTTTCATGCTGGATGTAACCTAGAACAATTCTAGGATTTGTCACGTACATTTTGAACCGAGGTCCAGGGACGATCCAGTCCTATCATGTACCTTTTGAACCGAAGTCCAGGGACGATCCAGTCCTATCATGTACCTTTTTGAACCGAAGTCCAGGGACGATCCAGTGCTATCATGTACCTTTTGAACCGAAGTTCAGGGACGATCCAGTCCTATCATGTACCTTTTCAACCGAAGTTCAGGGATGATCCAGTCCTATCATGTACCTTTTGAACCGAAGTTCAGGGACGATCCAGTCCTATCATTCAAAGGACCATAGTTCGAGGATGATCCAATCCCCTTACCTGTTCATTCAGGATTTAGTTCTCGGAGACATCATGTCTACGGCTCAATTCAAAGGACTAAAGTCCGAGGACGATCCAATCCCCTTACCTGTTCATTCAGGATTTTGTTCTCGGAGACATACGTCTACGACTCTCTTTAGGACTGAAGTCCAGGGATGATCCAATCCCCTCAAGTCCACCAAGGACTTCATTCTCGAAGACATACGTCTACGGCTCTCTTTAGGACTGAAGTCCAGGGATGATCCAATCCCCTCAAGTCCACCAAGGACTTCATTCTCGAAGACATACGTCTACGGCTCTCTTTAGGACTGAATTCCAGGGATGATCCAATCCCCACAAGTCCACCAAGGACTTAATTCTTGAAGACATACGTCTACGGCTCTCTTTAGGACAGAAGTCCAGGGATGATCCAATCCCCTCAAGTCCACCAAGGACTTCATTCTCGAAGACATACGTCTACGGCTCTCTTTAGGACTGAAGTCCAGGGATGATCCAATCCCCTCAAGTCCACCAAGGACTTCATTCTCGAAGACATACGTCTACGGCTCTCTTTAGGACTGAAGTCCAGGGATGATCCAATCCCCTCAAGTCCACCAAGGACTTCATTCTCGAAGACATACGTCTACGGCTCTCTTTAGGACTGAAGTCCAGGGATGATCCAATCCCCACATCACTATGGGTACAAGTATCTTCATCCATACAAGTACAAACACGTATCAATACATCAAGGCATCATGTAACCTCATCATCAAAACATGTATATCAAAACATGTATATCATCATCAAAACATGTATCCTCATCATCGAGACATGTATATCAAAACATGTATATCATCATCAAAACATGTATATCACTAATACATCTATCATCAAAAGCATGTATTCTCACTAATAAATCTATCATAAAAAGCATGTATTCTCACTAATACATCTATCATCAAAAGTAAAAATATAAGAGTCCTAAATCTAAATAATTCTAAGTAACTAAGTGTAGTGAATAGGTAACCTCATCATTGATGAGGCAGACTTGTTATTAGATACTATGCTACTCCCCCTTTCGAGGAGAGTTCTTTTGAACTATACCAAACTTGTCTCGAAAGTATTCAAACTTCACTCGAGACAAAGGTTTAGTCAAGATATCAGCAATCTGATCCTCAGTGCTTATATATTCGAGCTTGATAACTCCTCTTTGCACCATATCTCGTATATAGAAGTATCGGATCTCTATGTGTTTTGACTTATCGTGGAACACAGGATTTTTAGTCATCTTAATGCAGCTTTGATTGTCACACATAATCATAGTGGGATCCATTTCTAATTCAAAAACTCCATATAAAAGCTTCTGAAGCCATACTGCTTCACAGCTGGCAGAGCAGACAGCCATATATTCTGCTTCAGCGGTACTGAGAGCCACACTAGATTGTTTCTTGCTGAACCATGAGATCATGGCAGATTCAGGACTATAACGTCCACCTGATGTACTCTTTCTGCCTAAGACACTTCCTGCCCAATCAGAATCTGAGTAACCATGTAAACGGAGTTCATGACCTCCAAGATAATATAGACCAAAAATCTAATGTACCTTTTAGGTACCTCACTACATGCTTTGTAGCTATTAAGTGAACCTTTCTAGGTTCTACTGGATACCGACTTAGGGTATTTACAGCAAAGCATATATCTGGCCTAGTATTTGTTAAATACATCAATGACCCAATGATTTGTCTATATAGGGTTAGGTCCACTAAATATGATGAGTCATTAACTAATAACTTCAAGTTGGAGTCCATGGGAGTGGCCATGGCTTTATACTCCAACATATCAAATCTTTTTAGAAACTTCACAGCATACTTACCTTGATTTAAAAGATTCCTTTTGGATCTTGCCATACTTCTAGACCTAAGAAGTAGTGCATTAATCCGAGATCTTTCATTTTCATTTCTGTAGCCATTTTCATGACCTGTTTCTCATTCCTTGTCAGAAATAGATCATCGTCATACAATAATGGTATGATAGGTTCATCATCCACAACCTTAAGGTAAAGGTTAGGAACAACTTTACTTATGGTAAAGCCCGAGCTTTGTCATGAAGCTGTCAATTGTCCATTATTCACACTCTGCATTGAGTGATCTTCCGCATATCTATCTGTGCCATCTCTCATCAGATGGGTCTACTGATATGAGCCTCAAAATCATTCGAACTCTGTGGTGAGTTCCTTCTTGCATCCATGTCATATGTGTATAGAAGCCATATTCAACCTTGTAGCAAAGGTTGAGATCCACATCACCCATGATGATCATTAAGCTCATCAATTGACTACCGATCCTGGGTACCCATACAGAACCTGATTCACACTTCTTCTTTAATTACATTATTAAGAGAATGGTCTTATCTAGTCCCTTGGAGCAAAACATCTCATCATGATTCTCTTCCTACAAATCAAAATTAAGTACATGATTAGTAATACTTCATAATCATCAAATCATATTGACATGATAACCTATTATGCATACAGATATCATTTACATAGTTATGCAACTATTTTGACCAATACTTTGGCACAACACTTTCCCATATCCTGTATGCATACAGTAGCTATCTAGATGCCTTCCATCTCTACCAGAACATACTATCGAGAGTGTGCACAACTCTCAACATGTCAGCAAAGAGGTTTCATTAAGCAACAATGGAATGTTTTTCCAACTTACCAATCATATGCATATTAGTAGTATACTGTTCAATGCTTTATGAATGTTTACACTCAGCATGATATATTCTAGGAATACAAATATGCATACAAGCAATATCATTTACTATTTCTAATAACAACTCAAATACTTATCTTTTATGTTTGTGTGGTTGCCTCCCGCTTGATCTTCTGTATGTCTCCTGAACTTCTATTCATTCTGTACCACTGTGCATGCTCAAGTGTACACTAGTGTCATCCTCATGATCTCATACACAAACATACATTCATTAGTATATTCTCAATATTATCAAAACATTCTAATTCTAAATAATCTTGAATATGTACAGTCATGATCATTAGTATTCAGGGTTTCAAGGAAGTCTTCTTTTACTCATGCATATTCTTGTTTGATCTAGTTAGTTAAATCATCAACCAAGATAAGAGACATAATATGCATAAACCCTTGATTACTAACCAATCATACCAAGTATACTTACATAAGGGATCTTAACACAAGGTAAGATTCTAACATGACATAGGAAAACATACCTGGATTAGTATGCCTGCTTAGTTATGTACAACATACCTCAACAATCTCTTCAATGATTTAGAGATCCTGAGCTAGAACCTGCATGTCTCATAGGTTAAACATAATATAACAAAGTCATACATACCTCGTGAGTCTTTGTCTTCATGTTGTCATGGTAATTGAACTTGAATTGTCTTTTTGTGATGTACCTGTATCTTGTTAGCAGACAACATCAACCTCACACAACACCATAATGCATTAGTACAATCATATAGCCCTAATCAATGAGTGTCTTCATGCATTCATACTGTTACTAGGGTGATAAGACAATTCTAACATTAATCAATATTGTACTAATAAATAATATGAAGACAAACACATCATGAACTTAATCAAGAATCAGATTTCAAGACATACCTGAACCTCCTTAAGTCATACCTGTTGAGACTTCTTGTAGTATTCTTATGTAAGGCATTAGCCTCAACTCCCCCTGAAACTTGATCTGGAGCTTGATCAGGGTTTACTAGAGAAACCCTAAAAATTCAATCTTTGACTTTCACACTTCCGAATGAATGGAAGGATGTGTCTTGCTGAGCTGATCAAACTAGCATACTTCCATTCCAAAATTTGACCCCTCAAAATTGCCTTTGAAACTTCTGGATCTTCTGGACAGGATCCCGAACTAGGGTTTGATGAAGCCCACTCTTCTGCTCAATCAAAAGGTTTGATCCAAGGCTCTAAACTCTTATTTTTCTGAGGAGCTTCCAGCCGTGGTTACAGACTTCAAAAATTCCAACTTTTGCTGAAGCCCTAATTTTCCATCTTTCCGATCAAAATCCCGAGCTAGGGTTTGATCAAGCCCGGTCTTCTACCCAACCAAAAAATTCGATCTTGGTCTCTAAATTTTGATTTTCCTGAGAAGCATTCAGCCGTGGATTCCGATTCCAAAAATTCTAACTTTCTCCGAAACCCTAAATTCCGGAAGCCATGAATAAAGGTGCTCCAAAAATAATTCTGTTTTGACAGAAATATGTACCTGATTGTTTCTACTATAACTCCAAAATTTTCGCTCCCCAGGGTCTGAAAACTTTTTTTGCAGTAGCCTGACCTGTCATCTTTCCATCCTGACAGGTCTGACCTCAATTGGATTTTCTGAGAGAGAGTTATGCCAAATGTCGCAACGTGACCTGTTTTGGGATAATACAGGAGAGCGAAGTTGTACGGCGTGCCACGTGTCACTGTTTGAACCTCGGCCTCTGAAAACGTTTTTTGAGATAGCTCGCCCTGTTATCTTTCCATCCTGACAGTTATTACCTCAATTGGACTCTCTGAGTGAGAGTTATGCCAAGTGTCGCAATGTGACCTATTTATGGGATAAAACAGGAGAGCGAACTTGTACTGCATGCCACGTGTCACTGGTTCATCTTCGGCCTCCAAAAAAGTTTCCTGAGATATTACAGTCTGTTTACTACCTGTCACTTTTTACGAAATTTCATTTGGAGCTTCCTAGCCCAAGTTATGACCTTTTTTCCTAGGTTACCTGATTTTGACTGAGATCTGGAAGAGGCAAAAACCCTAACTTGTACTGATCATAACTTACAAATTACAATGAATATGAGGGTTCCCTTTGGACACAAGATACCTGGAGATGTTATCTACGACCTGTAAAGGTTTCAGATCCTGAACCTTCGCCAAAATGGATTTATAGCGAAAGTTCCACGATGACTGGTTTTTGCTATATAAAACCCTAACCTTCAAATTGTCGTAAGTAAAGCAAGTGTCATAAGTGCCATACCTTGCCTTCCTTCAGTTTAGCTCTGATACCATGTTAAAGTTTAATATGCTAAGACAGAAAATAGCATCATTACATTCCATTTCACAATAATAGCATATACAGGATCACTTAAGAAACAACAAGCACAGCATAAACACAAGAGACACAAATTTATCCTGGGAAACCCTCATGGGGTAGAAAACCCAGTAAAGCTTCCTCAATATAGATGACCAGCAATATACAAAGATGAAAACCAAAGACATGATCTCCTCCTCCACCATAGCAGACCTCTCCTCCACAAGTGCGCCTTTCTCAAGTGAGTGAGTGTATCAAATGAGGAACATACCTCCTCTATTTATACACTACACTGACATGTATTTTACACAAGTACATGTAGGCTCATATTTAACCATTAGGTTAAATACCCTATTATAACTGACTGGGCCGACCCCCACATGGTGGGTCTAATAACCCTAGTTACCACAACCAATTCGGAGGAATAAACATCTCCGAATTCATAGTATAATCACATCGGAGGTATGGAACATCTCCGGAATAAATAATATACAAATATAATATTCTTAGAAGTTACAATATTCAACAGACGAGAGGAATTCCATATGAGTGTGTTAGATAGATGGAAAATGATAGAATCAAAGTAGGGCATGTATGGTCACAATGGAAAGATCATGAGAAAAATGATAGTTCATAGGATGAGAGTAATGTTAGCCTAGATAGTGATTATGCCTCAAGTTAGGGTATGAATGATTCCAGATAGAGCAAGGACACTTGGGCTATGGAAAAGTTGTTGGAGAAGATGAAAATTTAGTAATTATGTAGATCTAATGAGGATACTACAAGTGAAACATAGTTGGAAATACCCTCTACATGATAAATACCCCTCAAACTTATCTTCATAGAAGAGGACGAAGTCAATTCAGTAAATAGAGAAACAATAGACGTAGTATAATCGAGAATAGGATGGGAAAAACTTTGGATTACTTCATAATAGGAAAAATCTGATGAGGTTGGATCTATTCTCAAATATCTTGAACAATTTAAATGGTAATGTTAAAAATTTAAGTAATGTTGAACCTAGTCAAACTCCAGTAAAACCTAGTGAAAATAGGTTCATTTAGACAAGGAAATGCATTATACAGATGTTGGTATGGCTTGGTAATGTGTTTTTAGTTGTACAAAACATGTTTCCTACATGTGGAAAGTGTTTGTAGGGATGGAAACATGTTTCCATGCTGTACCACATGCATTTCCGCATTTTCATCCCAAAAGTTACACACATGGTCTGGCCCTTATTTTGGTGTTTCTTGCAACTTAGGTATCCACTATAAACATGGTGCTAGTAAAATAAACACACTAGGTTGTTAACAATTTTTTTTTTTTTTTTTTATCTTGGGTCTCTAGCTCTTAGAGTACCTTTTCACTTCTTCATTGCTTATCTCATGCTCATTTCCTTCTTTTGGTGTCTTTTGTATCTTTCTTACTTGGACACCATTTTAGAATCTAGTGGTGTTATAGAGACTCTCACAGTTTTGTGGCCACTAGTTTTACTCTCTAGTTCCATTGACCTATTCCTTGGTATTTTGTGGATATTAATAAACTTAAATTATCTTATCTTACATTTATATTATTTGAAGTCTATGATCCATGTATAGACTAGAATGCTTGGAGACCTAGTTTTGAATAAAGAGAAAAACTAATGATACCGGGTACCTTGCTAAAGGACTCAGTTTGGTATTTTGGATAAGGATCCATATCCATGTGTAAGAAGTTTGAGTCCCATTCCCCCTGTTGTTTTTTCTACATTGTGGCTAGGGTTTTCACCGTAGCTTGTGCCAATGAGCACCTACTAAGGAGAATGGACTCCTTAGCAGCAGTTCAAGATAATAGTAAAAAAGCTAATGTAAACAGTAAAAACTAATCTAACATGTGCATGGGCATTCATAAAATAAACTTGCAGTAAACAGTAAAAAATTTAGATTCTTTCATGTAAAACAAATATCCATGAGATTGACATCTTTTTATTCACAAAAAATGGAGTTACACATGAAAGGTTACCTCAATGGTGAGGTTGGTTGAGCTTGATCAAAACTGTAGGGACGAGTTGCTCCAGTGCTCCAATGGTTCCTTCTCTTCTCCAAATGCAATGGGGATTGGCCAAAATAGCTCACTCAAATGGTGAATCTAAGCGCAAATGGTGAGCTTAGGGTTTCAGGAGTGATTTGGGCAGCATGACGGTAAGATGGATTGTGGATGAATAATGGGGAACCTCTATCACCTTTTTATAGATTTTGGGTGATGGAGAATACAACCATGGTTTTAGGGTAACCAATGGTATTGGTAAAATGGTTTAGGGTTTATTTTCCTCTTTTTCCCTCTTTTTTCCTTTTTTTGAATTAATATTTGAATTTTATTCCCTTTTAATTGATTTTTGGGAATTTTGGGCCCTTTTTGAGAGTTGTTTTGGTATTTTTGAGGAATTTTAATTGTTTTGAGGAGAAAAAGATGGATTTTGGCTTTTTTGGTGACCATTTGATGGTTTTTTGAGGTTTTAGAGGCTAAGATGGTAGGAAAAGTGGACAAATGGGTCATGTGACTAGGGAGATGAGCTAGTGAGCATTTTTGGGGTGCTAACAGATTGCCCCCTGATGTGTGAGGCAAGGAGCTCATCGTATGGCTGATAGACATAATAGTTTCTTTGTCTTTTTCGTAGGTTGTGGAGGAGAGAAGACATTGATTGGAGACCGGAGCAGTGGCCTCATTCAAACTGCAAAAACTGAAAGTACATGTCCTCAATAATGAATGCGGAATAATCTCAATATATGGACGAGGTGGGCATACCCATGCTCGTGTCAAGACATAAAAATAACAATGAGGCCTAAAAACAAAAGGACTTGAACAATACCTGGAGAAGTGTTGTGTACATCATAATGGTCCAGAGGGGACACAAAGTTGGGACATACGCATGGTCATACCATGACTAATCTGAAGAAACGATACACTAGAAAAAAGAAATGGTCGTTTTGAATGTGATGTCAGAAGGACTGATGAACTGCTAGATCTGAATTGTGTACTCGAAGAAGTATATAACTGGGGTACTTCCAAATATTGTCGCCAAGCGCAGCCCGGATATCCACAGGAACATATAATTGGTTGTTCCTAAAGTAGAATCACCAATTTTCTAGAGTCATGTGACATCCGGCGTCTTCGACTAATAACTGAACGGAACAATACCTTGCATGAATCTCAACGATGCGATCAAGGTGTTGACGACGAGCACGTGAGAAAAAATCATTCAGAGAGGCACTAAGGACTCCTTTAAAAATGATCCGTAGGAACTCACCACTGATGGTGATGAGTCCAAGGCACAGGGACTTCTGGGTCTATCCTCTAGAATAGATTGGTTGGTGTCGAAAGAGGGAGACCTGCAACTATCAAGGCAATGATGTTTCCTTGATAGGAGCGCGGGGTGTACAACCAAAGGTGATATTACTGAAGGTGGGACTGAAATACTGTGGGGATGGGGAACAATTGAGGTTGCAGAGTGGGGGGACTCAAACTTCCTTTGTTCATAGCATGATGACATGGATGACCTGGCAGCATATGAGACTAACTTTGGGTACGGGGACCATAGCTTAAGGGACCAGGGGTGAGGATTGCAGTGGGAGAGAATTAGGGTGAAAAACTGATGGATCATATCAGGAGACTCTCAAGGTGACATATCGTAGAATACTCTGAACAAAGGCGACCAAACTGGGGAAGCTTCCATAATAGTGTGATTATATATGCTTTGTTGTGGCGCCGAGAGGCACCGTTGGGGCCTTCTTCATGGTTTAAGGAGCTCAAAGAAGGGATAAAAAGTGTGCTCAACAATGGTACTATCATGTGGATTTATATGATCCCAGGACAGTTCATGCTCTTGGTTGCTTTCAATTTTAGAGAGTCTGAAAGCAATAAGAAAACTCCAAGGTGGTTCTTTTTTGTGTGTTAGTCTCCAAGGACCAAAAAAGCATAAAAGGATGCAATGAAGAACTTTTCTAGCCGATGTAACTAGAGTATTCCTTTTTCATAATTAGTCTACAAGGTCTAGAAAAGGGGTAAAATTATACCTGGTAGATTCCCTTTCAGATACTTTTAATGAGCATGAAAGGAAGCAAGATTGCTTAGCAATATTTTCATTGTTTTAGGAGTCAGAAAAGAGCTTAACATAAACTCCCTAAGTTCCTTTTTCGTAAAGGAATTTCTCAGCCCGAAAAAGGGATAAAATTATACCGAACAAAAGTAATGGTGAGGCGAGGAGTAAGTGTTCGATCAAGGGACAAGTATGGGGACCATAGTGGTAGGGGGTAACACTGATGGGACCTCCTGAAGGGTTGATGAATGATAGAAAAACAATGCCATAATTGCAGTATGGATGGAGTGGAGGGCTCATGTATATGATGTTCGAATTTGAGGAGGGTTGACAATTCTTGCCAGATAGAGTCCTTAAAATGAGAGCCATGGTTGGAGACGAGTTGCTTAGGTACTCCGAAACGGGTAATAACGTTGTTAAAGAAGAAGCGGGTTGCAGTGTCGACTGTGCAGTTGAAAGTAGGCATGGCTTCTGCCCATTTGGTGAAGTATTCGACGGCCACAACGATGTATTTATGTCCACCATCTGATGCAGGATTACATTCCATGAAGTCGATGCCCCATTTGCAAAAAGGACCAACGGTGACGACCGGATGAAGGGGGGCGGGGGGTGTCCTTTCCTTGGGGGAAAAGAGCTGGCAGTTGCAGCAATGTTTGACCGTTGTGATGCAATCAATAAATAGTGCAGGAAAAAAATACCTTGTGTGGATCACCTTTTGGGCAATGGCCATTCCTGAAAAATGGCCACCGTAGGCACCGCTATGACAATCATTGAGAACTTGTTCTGCTTCTTCTCGTGAAAGGAAACATCATAAGATGGCGTCGACACCGCGTCGATATAGAACATCGCCTAGGAGGATATAACGGGAAGCATGGTGACGGATGTGACGGCGTCCGTCACGGTTGACATCGGGTCGAAACTTTTGTGTGCGGAGGTAAACCAAGATGTCATCGTACCAAGGGTCATCTGACGAGATGATGAACAAATGGTCGTCAGTTAGATTGGTAGTGACCGAGGGTGATGGCGATAGGGATGGTAAATCCGTCATGATTTGAGAAAGTGAAAGGGATTTGGTACTCTTAGGGGATGTGAAAGTCAGGTCATACTCTTGTAGGATAATAACCCATTTATCGACGTAGCCTTGCAGAAGGCGATGGTTTTAGAGATAGACCATGGGGTTGGAGTTTGCGACAACTGTAGTGTGGTTTATGAGGATGTAATGTCACAAATTTTGAACTGAAAAGACGATTGCAAGGGCCAGTTTCTCTTCATATGGGTAATGTAGCGGTGGGCCTGATAATGTCTGGCTCACATAATAAATGACATGCTCTTGATGAGCAGAATCTTCTTGAATAAGAACCCCAGAAACGACATAGTTGGATGTCGAAATGTAAAGGATGAAGTCTTTTGAGAAATCTGGAGGGGAGGTCAATGGGGCATGTGTGAGAGGTTTCTTTAGGTCTTCGAAAGCTCCTTGTGCTTGGTCATCCCACACAAAAGGGATGTCGGTACAGAGAAAATGAAGGAAACCATGAATTATCGTGGTCTAATCGGGGACGAAACGGTGGAGGAAATTGGCCCTCCCCTAAAGGCTCTGTAACTGTCGAAGCATACGTGGTGATGGGAGGTCTAGGAGTGGTTGAAATTTTAATGGGTCTACAACAATTCCTTTTTGTGAAACAATAAAACCTAACAGATGGTCTGCCGGAACGCAAAATACACACTTGAGTGGGTTCAAGCGGATTTGATACTTGAGACGATGCAGAAAGACCTGCCGGAGGTCGTTCAGATGGTCCGATCGTTTCTTGGATCGAGCAATCAGGTCATCAAGGTAGACCAAGATGATGTTAACCAAGTCATGAAAACAATAGGTCATGGCCCGCTGGAAGGTGGCACTAGCGTTTTTAAGGCCAAAAGGCATAACGCGATAAGCAAAAGTTCCCCACGGCTTGGTGAAGGCAGTCTTGTATTGATCTTCTTTGCAGATCTGAATTTTATTATACCCAGAGAAACCATCCATGAAAGATAGTGTCTCATGCGCTGCACATGCATCGATGAGCTGATCGATAAATGACGTGGGGAAGTTGTCTTTGGGACAAGCTTGGTTTAGGTCGTGAAAATTGGTACAGACAGGAATAGTGCCTTGCTTCTTGTTGACTAGTACCAGGTTAGAAACCAAGTTGGTATATGCGATGGGGTAAATGAACCTAGCTGCACGAAGCTTCTCAAATTCAGCCTTGATGGCAGGAAGCTTAGATTGGTGGATGGGGCATTGTTTTTGGCGAATGGGTGGTACGTTGGGCCAAGTGTCAATGTGGTGTTCTACGATAGCGGGGTCAAGACCATGCATCTCGATGTAGGACTAGGAAAAGACATCGCGAAACTCTTGGAAGAGCTTCTTATAAGCTTGAACCTCATCCTCAGTGCATGATGTGCCTAAGGAAATGAGTTTGGGTATTCCAGGCGTGGTAGAGATTCAACTTGTATGATGGGTGAAATATTGGCCATATTGCCTTCCTCAAAGGCATCAGAAGCTGGGATGTGATCTTTAAACCAGTCAACCTTGGTTGGAAGGAAATATTTGGATTCGACAGAGAATTGATTTTCTGTGGAGGAGGTAGATGTCTCAGGGATGAAATATGATCGATGGTGCATATCATCCCATGGGTAGTCTGGTGCGGTAAGTGCTTCGAGGATTTCCTCGTCGCTGCGAAAGCACCATGTTGTCAAATCAATTGTCTGAGGTGCACTGGTGGATGACATCATATAAATGGTATTGATCTCTCCTGAGAGAGGCGATTTTATGGGGTGAATCTCCTCGATAGTGGTGATAGATGACTCAAGGGAATCATCGGTTAACTCGTGAAGGACCAATCTGTACTCAGGGAGATCTGGGCAGTGATGTGAATAATGGCCGTAAATACCCCATATCACGCAAGGGTGATTTGTACGTAGCAATTTATCACGGGGCTTAGGGGTAGGGTCAAGTTGGATGACTGGGATGTTGGGGTCATCTTCCAAAGTTTGCATGTGTTTTTGAAGTGAAGGTTGGTGCGGACATTGATGGGTAGCATGGCCCAAATAATTGCACAAAGAGAATTTGGGCGGAGCTCAAAATGTCGGAGGATTCTTTGCCGGCTTTGGTGTAGGTGGGGCGGTGTAGGTTGCGAGTGGAGTAGTGTAAGTTTGTGGGCCTCTTCCCCCATGTGGCGGGGTGGAGGGGGAGCATTACTGGATTTTGATGCAGTTGCCACCCCTGGAGGTTGGTGGTTCGTCACGGTAATCGGTTGGACAGGTTGTAATATGACATTTGGTGTCAGGGAAGGATTTGGGGTGGGCGGGTACCACACAGGTAGTCCTAATGTCAACCCAGGAAGATTGAGCGTAGCCATTACTGGGGTGCTGATTGCTCCTGAAGGGGGAAATAGGAACGTGATAGTGTGGATTGGTGTGGCTCCGACATGACTAGGCACTAAGGATGGTTGGAGCAGTAAAGGGGGTTGTTGGTTAGGTGCCTGCGTATTGTGCAAGAGGGTGCACAAATCAGATATCTCAACTATCTGCAAAGGGGGTGGAATGGATTGGAATGTGGAAGTCATGGGTGTATCTAAGTATAACTCGGGTCCGACTATGGAGACGAACGATGTAGGTGCGTTTTGAATGGGTTGTTCAATCATAGGGAGAAAAGTTTCAGGTGCGGTGGGGGTGTTAGGATCGTAGTACGTCAGTTGATCGATCTTGACCACATGTCCCTCATGGGGGGAAATCATAGTGCAGAAGACGGATGAAGTGACAACCTTCATGGTATACATGTAACTACGTCCAAGTAAGAGGTTGTAATCAAGCTGGGCATTAACGACCTCTATATCGATAAGGATCGTTCTGCCACCTAGCTGAATGGGAATGTTGGCCAAGAGGCCTTGTGGTTGAGTTGAACGGCCATTGTAAGCTCGTAATGCGGTGGTGGATGGCTGTAGTGTAGGAGATCCGAGCTTCTGCTAGACAAATGTTGACGTCATGCAGGTGGAGGCACCTTCATCGATGATGCATCGATGAATCACAAGGTTTTGAATGGATACTAAAAATTGAAATGATAATGTGGAAGGAAAACATGGTTCATCTTGGTCCAAATTGAATGCCATCATTCGTGAGTCAAAAGGGTCAATCGCACCAATGGCGGATAACAATATTTTTCATTGTGGAGCATAGTTTTTTAAAACTTCCAGGGAAGACATAGCAGTGGGGGACTTGGCTAAGTCATCCACAATATTATAATTTGAGGCGGCATGAGCATTAGGATTATTGTTGATCCGTCATAGAGGGAAGCGAGGGATTTCGGTTCCCCGTCCAGTTGTCTAGTAGGTATGCATAATGGTTGATCAGTTGGAAGGGCGTTGGTGGTTGGATTAGTGGGAATGGCTTCAAAGGTGGTGTTGATGTATATGTAACTTCGGAATGTATTTCATATATATTTATTGTACCCTTATTAGAGATGTGTTATTCCTCTATAAGGAAGTGTCGTCATGTGGATTGACAAGTGTCGCAAGTGTGTGTACTTGCCGATGGTTTATTAGACCACGATGTGTGGGGTTTCCTGAAATATATATTATATTATGGATGTATCTAGATAGACAAGTCAGCCCCATAGTGTATCTGGGAAAACAGGTTAACTATAAATAGAGATCGAGAGATCTCTATTTGGATCATTCGTAAAGTCACACTTCTCTCACTCAGAAAGTGGCGCACTAGTGAGGAGGAGGATCATCTGCTCTAGGAGACTATCTAAAGTGTATTTTGGTTTTACTTTGGTTGAGCCATTGCTCTCTGTATCTCTGAGGAAGTTGTGGGGTTTTTCACCTTAGGGTTTTCCCCACGGAAACTCTGTGTCTCTTGTCTCTCATGCTTTTGATTCTTGTGATGCTTGTCATGCTTATTGTGATTGTTATGCATTCATATACTGTATATGTTATTCTATCAGTAAAGATCCAAGAGTATTGTGAATTAATGCTCAAAATTTAACATGGAATCAGAGCTAACCTGAGAAGAAGACATTTTGCAGTGACGGAAACTTGAGTTTCTTGTTTATTGGGTTTCTCTCCACATATTTTGGAAAAGCAGCATAGTAGATTGACTCTACTCATCAAGGCGAATCTATCTGTCCAATCAGAATTCAATTCTGAGCATTTTTAGATTTGGCCCTAAAAATTAGGGTTTCCACAAAAATAGGAAATTCTGGAATCTGAAGGCATAGCTGGAAGCTTCTTGCAAAAATCGAAGTTTAGAGATTTGGATCGAGATTGTTGGCTGGGTAGATCTCCGGGAAACTCAAACCCTAATTCAGGGCTCTCCCTAGTGAACCCGGGAGGACAAAAAGGCAAATCTGAAGGGTAAAACTTTGCTGAATTTTTCGGGTTTTTCTGACAAACCCTAATCCAGGACCAGATCCAGTTTTCAACATTTCAAGTGGTAAGACCTAAATTTTTTCTATTTCCATTTGAAGTACTCTTTAAGACATCTCACCACACCAAGCTTGAGGATAAGCTTGAAGGGGTTGATAACTTCCGAGCTTGGAAGTATAGGATTGGGTTAATCCTGGAAGAGAATGAGTTGGACTCATATATAAAAGAAGACATCCCTATCCCAGAGGATGAAGAGGCCAAGGTATTGCATAAGAAGAACTTGGTCAAGGCAAAGAGAATCATTGCCGATTCTATTAAAGACCATCTCATACCCCATGTGTCTTCTCTAAAGACACCCAAGGAGATGTTTGACTCTTTGACCAAGCTATTTGAAGGGAAGAACATAAATCGGAAGATGACCCTACGGAACTAATTGAAAGGAGTAAAGTTTCAGAATGGAGAAACCATTCAATCTTATTTTTCTAGGGTCTCCCAGATTAAGGAACAACTGGAAGCAGTAGATGAAATAGTGGAGAATGGTGAAGTTGTCATGACCACTCTGAATGGAATACCTAGGTCATGGGACTCATTTATTCAAGGAATCTGTGCAAGAAAGAAGTTGGCATCCTTCAACAGACTACGGGAAGAATGCTCACAAGAAGAAGTAAGGCTTGTGGCACGAGAAGAAAAGATGGGGATTGAAGATCAAGCTCTTGAAGCTCACACCAAAAGAAGCAAGCCCAAGAAGGAGCACTCTCGCTACAAGAGATCCTATCAAAAGAATAAGAAGCATCTAAGATGCTTCACATGCAATGAGAAGGGTCACTTTGCTTCAGATTGTCCCAAGAACAAAAGGGATAATAACAATAACTCCAGCAAGAAGAAGAAGGGCAACAAAAGAAAGTTCCATGCTCATGCTGCCGAGGATGATGAACCTCCAAAGAAGAAGGCTAGGGAAGAAAGTGATGATAGTGACGATGACTCATCAAGTGAAGAAGAGTATGTTCTAATCTCTGCTCTCACAGGTACTATCTCCCATGGTTGTAATGATTGGTTGATTGATAGTGGGGCTTCCAAACACATGACTAGGTTTAAGGAATCTTTTGTGAATCTATCTGAACATGAATCACCCCATAAGGTGAAACTTGGGGATGATTATCAATACCCAATCAAAGGAAGTGGTGAAGCCTCCTACAACCTAGATTCTGGAAAATCTTTGAAGATGAAAGAAGTCCTTTATGTACTTGGGCTCAAGAAGAACTTACTCTCCATCTTTGCTTTGGATGCAAAAGGTATGAGGGTTGCATTTGTGGATGGCCAAGTCCTAATGTGGCCAAAGGGAAAGACCATAGATGATGCAGTAGTGATTGGAAAGCAAGAGGGAGGTTTGTATAAATTGAAGGGACAACCTGAACATGCCATGGTGCATGAATCCATGGAGCCAAGTGAACTTTGGCATAGAAGACTTGCTCATATGCACTATAGGGCACTCCAATTGCAAGCAAGGCTGTAGAGGGTCTTCCTGAAATCAAGACCAAACATGAAGGTGTTTGCAAAGGATGTGAAAAAGGTAATAATATTAAGAAGGCTTTCCCAAGCAGTGAAAGCAAGGCAAACGATATCCTAGAAATCATCCACTCAGATGTATGTGGTCCTATGTCATCCAGTTCTCTAAGTGGGTATGTTTACTATGTCTCATTTATTGATGACTTCTCCAGGAAGACTTGGGTATACTTCTTGAAGAACAAAGATGAGGCATTTGATAAGTTCAAGGAATTCAAAACCTTGATGGAGAATCAAACTGAAAAGAAGATCAAAACATTCAGATCCGACAATGGTGGAGAATTCACCTCAGGTGACTTCAAGAAGCTTTGTAGTGATTCAGGGATTAAGAGGGAGTTGACTGCTCCTTATAATCCTCAACAGAATGGCATTGCAGAAAGGAAGAACATAACTATCATGGAAGCAGCAAGGGCAATGCTGCATGACCAGGATCTACCTATGCATCTATGGGCAGAAGCAGCTAGAACAGCTGTATATGTGCAGAACAGAACACCCCACAAGATATTGGAAAACAAGACACCAGAAGAGGTCTTTTCTGGTAAGAAACCTGAAGTCAGCCATCTCAGAATATTTGGTTGTCCAATATACACTCATGTCCCAAAGGAAAAGAGGACTAAACTAGATCCTTCAGGAAAGAAGGGTATCTTTGTGGGTTACAGTGAAAGCTCAAAGGCTTACATAATATACTTTCCAGGGTTCAAGAAGATTGATGTCAGCAAGGATGTAACATTTGATGAAAACTCAGCATTCATCAAATCAAGGAAGGCACCTATCGATGTTTATGAAGAACCTAAGGAAACTAGATTTCAAGACACTACCATGACTGAAGCAGTTCCAGAAGTTGTTTCGTGAGTTTGAAGATCTGCAAGAACCTGTAGATCCACCCCGTGAGGATAACTCTCACAAGAGGAAACCTGCATGGGCTAGAGAGCTCATTCAAGATGCACAAAGATTTGGCATTCCATAAGAAGAACACAGAGCAAAGAAGAGAACTAGATCACATACCAGCTATGTTGCTTTACTCTGTGACATTATGAACAAAGAGCCTTCCAGTTATGAAGAAGCAGCAGAAAAGAAAGAATGGAAGGATGCCATGGTTGAGGAATACCAATCAATAATGAAGAATGATGTTTGGGATGTTGTCCCAAGACCTAAAGAGAAGTCTGTTGTGACTTCCAAATGGATCTACAAAATCAAGCATGATGCAGATGGCAGTGTAGAGAAATACAAGGCAAGATTCGTAGCTCGTGGCTTCTCTCAGAAAGAGGGAATAGATTATGAAGAAACTTTTGCACCTGTAGCCAGGTATACTTCCATCAAAACAGTACTTGCCCTGGCTGCAGCAATGAAATGCAAAATACACCAGATGGATGTCAAGACTGCTTTCTTGAATGGTGTAGTTGAAGAGGAAGTATATGTGGAGCAGCCACTCGGTTTTGAAATACATGACACGGAGTCATATGTGTGCAGATTGAAGAAAGCCTTGTATGGCTTGAAACAAGCTCCCAGAACCTGGTATGGTAGGATGGATAGTTTCCTATCTAGTTTGGGATTTACCAAGAGTAAAGCGGATTCCAACCTTTACTGAAAGTTTGAGGAAGGGAATCCTATGATTCTACTCCTGTATGTGGATGACTTATTTGTAACAGGAGATGACAGATTGATTGCAGATACTAAGAGGAATCTTGCTGCCGAGTTCGATATGAAATATTTGGGAATGATGCATTATTTCCTAGGTATGGAGGTGTGGCAGAGTGCAGGTGGGATCTTCCTTGGTCAAGGAAAGTACATAGTAGATATCCTGAAGAGATTGAGGATGATGGATTGCAAGGCCATGGCCACACCTATGGCATCGAATCTGAAGCTTCTATGTGATGCTTCATCTGAGCCAATTGATGTCTCTATGTATCGTCAGATGATTGGGTCCTTGATGTACCTGACGAACACGAGACCAGATATTTTCTTTGTTGTGAACACATTGAGCCAGTTCCTGACGGATCCGAGGAGTGTTCACTTGGTTGCTGTAAAGCATGTTCTGAGGTACCTGAAGGGTACAGTGGATTATGGGCTCAAGTATGAAGAGAATCAAAATTTTAACCTGCAGGGTTATGTTGATTCAGATTGGGCTGGCAGTGCTGCAGATAGGAAGAGCACATCTGGATGCGGCTTCAGTAAGGGATCAGGTGTGATCTCTTGGTTTAGCAGGAAGCAGTCCTGCGTAGCACTGAGTACAGCTGAGGCAGAGTATGTTTCATCCTTTTCAGCTAGTTGTGAGGCAGTATGGCTACGGAAGCTACTGTCTGAGTTATTTGATCTCCCGTTGAATGCTACTGGTATATTTTGTAATAACCAGAGTTGTGTGAAGTTGAACGAGAACCCAGTGTTTCATGACAGGTCGAAACACGTAGAGATCAAATATCACTATATCAGGGATATGGTGCAGAGATGAGCTGTGAAGCTTCTGTACATTGTGACGGACGAGCAGATTGTAGATGTGCTGATGAAGCCACTAGCCAAGGTGAAGTTCGAGTACTTCAGGGAGAGGCTTGGCATTCTTCAGATTAATGACACTTCGAGGAAGAAGTGATGGACACATTTGCTGAAGCCATTCCAAGCATGTTGGAAGGAGGATCCTTCACATGGCTGTGGATGTAAGCACTGGATGATGAGCATGAGGATGATGTTCTGGTTTCTGCTTTGTATGATCAGTTGGATCATTTTTATATGTATGTATGCATCATGTTGGATGCTGGATATGATCAGTTGGATCATTTATATGTATATGTATGTACGCATCATGTTGAATGCTGGATATGATCAGTTGGATCATTTATATGTATGTATGCATCATGTTGGATGCTGGATATGATCAGTTGGATCATTTATATGTATGTATGCATCATGTTGGATGCTGGATATGATCAGTAGGATCATTTGTATGTATTTTGTATATGCATCATGTTGGATGCTTGGACCATGTATCTGTATATGTATCAGGTGGATACATTGTATGATTTGGTGGATCATGTATGGTGATATGTATAATGTACTTGTATTTGTATCAGGTGGATACACTGTATGATCAGGTGGATCATGTATGATGATATGTATCAGGTAGATACTTGGTATGCATCAGGTAGATGCATTGTATGATCAGGATGATCATGGATGACGAGCTTCAGGATGTTGCTCCAGATGACATGCAGCAGGATGTTGCAGTGATGATGATCAGGATGATCATGTGTACATCAGGATGATGTATGGTGAGTATCAGGTTGATACTCTATGGCCGTGGATCAGGTTGTGCAGATGAGCATATAATTTGGCCCTGGGAGATTTGCAGATAATCTTTCGAGGTTTTTCCTATGGCATATAATTTGGCCTTGGGATATCTGGCAAATGCTCTTTCGAGGTTTTGCTCTGGGAGGACATATAATTTGGCCCTGGGAGATTTGCAGATAGTCTTTCAAGTTTTTTCCTATGGCATATAATTTGGCCCTGGGATATCTGGCAGATGCTCTTTCGAGGTTTTGTCCTATGGCATATAATATGTCCCTAGGAGATCCGATAGGTTGAGCTATGTGCTCATAATAAGTCCTACGATGCTCTTGCGAGGTTTTTCCATGACCACATATAATATGTACCTGGGAGATCCTATAGGTAGAGCTGTGTGCTTGTAACAGCCTGGGATGCTCTTGCGAGGTTTTGCGGTGACCACATATAATCTGTCCCTGGGAGATCCTATAGGTAGAGCTGTGTGCTCGTAATAGCCTGGGATGCTCTTGCAAGGTTTTGTGGTGAGTTCACATATAATATGGCCCTGGGAGATCCTATAGGTAGAGCCGTGTGCTCGTAACAGCCTGGGATGCTCTTTCGAGGTTTTGTGACGCACGTAATAAGTCCTGAGGATTCCATAGTATGGCCAGTGATGACGAAGACCTGCAGGTGGTGGGCCTACATCCGGTATGAAAAAGGATTGGCTATGTAGAACTTCCTATGACGAGTAGAGTCAGAGATTGGTTGAGATAGCAGCAGCAGTGACGATGATGATGACGATGCATCGATGACGATGATCCCAAGAAGAAGACTTGTCTAGCAGATCTGTGTCGAGAAATACCTTACTAGTTAAGAGGGAGTGTTGATGTATATGTAACTTCGGAATGTATTTCATCTATGTATTTCATATATATTTATTTTACCCTTATTAGAGATGTGTTATTCCTCTATAAGGAAGTGTCGTCATGTGGATTGACAAGTGTCGCAAGTGTGTGTACTTGCCGATGGGTTATTAGACCACCATGTGTGGGGTCGGCCCTGAAATATATATTATATTATGGATGTATCTAGATAGACAAGTCGGCCCCATAGTGTATCTGGGAAAATAGGTCAAGTATAAATAGAGATTGGGAGATCTCTATTTGGATCATTCGGAAAGTCACACTTCTCTCACTCATAAAGTGGCGCACTAGTGAGGAGGAGGATCATCTTCTCTAGGAGACTATCTCAAGTGTATTTTGGTTGTACTTTGGTTGAGCCATTGCTCTCTCTATCTCTGAGGAAGTTGTGGGGTTTTTCACCTTAGGGTTTTCCCCACAGAAACTCTATGTCTCTTGTCTCTCATGCTTTTGATTCTTGTGATGCTTGTCATGCTTATTGTGATTGTTATGCATTGATATATTGTATATGTTATTCTCTCAGTAAAGATCCAAGAGTATTGTGAATTAATGCTCAAAATTTAACAGGTGGAGCCATATTAGTTTCGGCGTGTTTGGAGGTGGACATCAGCTGATGACATCATTAATAGATGGTGAGTACCCGATTCCATGTGTTGGTAATCAATTGCAGCATAAGTGATTTCCTGATGTGGTGCCGCGGATCCTTGTGGGGGATCGAACGGACGGGTGTTCATCACTCCTTCTGTGGGTAAAGGATTCTGCAACACCATGGGTTGTGGTTGAGGAGGTGGCGCTGGCTGTGCCGCGTTCCCTTGGCATTGGGCGTCACCAGTCGAAAGTTGGCGCGCTCGCTCCAACTGGGGTAAAGTGTGTGTGTAATGGTCGTATACCCCGCATATGGAACATGGATGGTTTGTTCACAAATTAGGGTTTTTTCCCTATTTAGGTGGTCGATCAGGGTTTTGGTTGGTAGGAGCAGCGTTTTTATGTTTGGAGGATTAGGTGGTTGGCCTCCTTGGTTTTGAGGTTGGTTGTTTCCACGGTTGCATCCTCTTCCGCGGTTTTGTTGACCTTGTTGATTGCGTTGGGTGTTCTGGTTTTGTGGCAGATTATGTTGTGCATACACTTGCCCTTGGGAAACAGGGGGATTTTGAGGTTGCGCAAGTGATGGAGCAGGCTGCGATGGATGGAGGGGATGGAGGTGGTCTAGGTGTTGATTGTGGTTGTTGGTAAGTTTGAGCGACTAGAGGTTGTGGTGCTGCAGGCGTTTCCTGTGGAGGGTAATAAGCTGTTGGGGCTTTTGAGTGAATAGGAGCATGAGTGGTCTGTTGGTGGTAATATGTAGGAGGTGCCACCTTGAGGTGTATAGGTTGAAGGTGCATGACCGTAACACTGTGGTGGACATGAGGGTCCATGAGTGTGGTTGGAGTGTGCCATGGGAGCATACAGAGTTGTAGCTCCAGAGTGAGATGTGGCCCGTGAAAGGTCGGGGCCGCTATCATTACCCATAATGGAAAATGGTTGGTTGTGTTACACAACATGGCCAATGATACCATTGGTGGCGTGAGATGCCCCTCGTGCGTCATTCCAGGAAGAATCGCCATGGGGGGCATCAGGTAAAATGGTATACAAGTAGCCAGACTGGGCGTACATCAGATCAAACTATTGGGCTTTCAGAATGGATTCTTCTTCAGACCGGGGTCGCTCAGATGCCACATATTTAGTAATGGATGGAAGGAGAGATTTCAAAAACCAATCTAGGAAGATACAATCATCTAACTTAATCTTGCATAAGCTTCAGTGTTTACGCCACTCATGAATGCGATCAGTGATGTGGGTGGTCGTGTTCTTCCTGCAAGACAATAGGATCTCTACTTCCGCGTCGTAACGGATGGGTAATTGAAAGAACTGCAGAGCGGTTGAGGCGAGATATGTAAAAGTGGACTGGGTCCTGTGAGGTTGCTCGATATACCACTTAGTTGCAGATCCAGTGAGGGTTTGTTGCAACAAGCGTAGGCAGATGGACTCATCCACTATGGAGTTGGAGGAACACCATAGATGGAAAGACATGATGTGATTTTGGGGATCCTCCCTAGCCTTCCCCTCAAACTTAGGGATGTTTGATGGGAGTTTGGTAGGCATGTTAGGCCAAGTGGGATCATGTATGATGGGATCGTTTGTTAATATTGTCAGGTCAGGGAGGTTGAGACTAGCCATGAATGGAAAACTGGCAGAAGAACGTGACATGGTCGTTGGGGCGTATGTTCTGGTGGTAGCATTGTTGATCAAGTCGTTTCCCCCAAAGTGTGAAGCGAGAATATGAGTCGTGACGGGGATGTGACCCCCAAAAAGAGGTGTGGGGTTTGTGTGGGAGGGGCCTGCGCCTCCAAGTGTAACGTGGGTCACAGATGGGGTGGGATTGGGTCCGGTAGCTGTTGAAATTGGAATAGTGACAGGGATGGTAGGTGTGGGCCCCATCGAGGGCATACCCAGGATAGGTGTTGTAGTTGTGGCGATTGTGGTGGCTGGGGTGGTGGTGGATGCTCCACCGACAGTCCCTACGAATAATGGGTTGGAATTCATGCCAACCATGGGGCTATTCGGTACTATGTATGTAGGGTTTTCTAATTCTGCCTCAAAGTTAGATGTGAAATGAGGGGTGTCAGAATCGGGTGATGAGGCTCTACGCCGGTGACGAGTGGGGTCAAGTGACGTGACTCTACGCCTGTGGTGAGTGGTGTCAAGTGAAACGTGTTGCAGGGGTTTACCCCAGAAGCACCGAGAATGTCTCGGGGAATCAATGGTGACAGAGGGATAATAAAACTAGTAGGTAGTGGAGAGTGAAAAGCTCAAAAACCCTAATGCAACCAGGTGTGCAGGAGGGGAGGAAAAAAAATATGGAACTCAGGCCAACAACAAACTCAAAACACTCACTGCAATAGCTATGCTATGGTAAGCAGAGTGACCAGAAAATCCAGTCAGAATACCAATAAGCAAACAACTCCGAAAATAAAAAATGGTGTACTCGCTAAATCAGGGGGAGGTAAGAGAGCATGCAAACGCCTAACTAAAAGGTATGTTGGCTCAAGCCGGACGTATCCTCTGCAAGGTGATGAAATCCAAGTCAGAGAATATGAAACGTAGAGCCAAATGGATAAATGTCCCCCTACCGAGAGGGACAACATGTAAAGGAATCCTAGAAGAATGGCTACTAAGATACCCTGTTCATGACACGTCCAGAAAGGTAAATCCGTAGCTCCTGTTCTATCGTCGTCGTACTCCCAATAGGGTAGTACAACGAGAACAACGAATAGGTAGCCTTCGGTTACTGAATGGATTGCGGTATTCCACTCAGGCCTCCGGAACCAGTCTTGCTACTTCGACCCTCCTAAGGGAGAGGCCTTTCCGACAAATTGGTGTATATAACCATGTCAAAAAATACTAAGGGATTATGCTACCCTAATGGAAACAACTATGTTTCAAGTGAAAATGACCGAGGGGTGTTATTTGGATGCCTATCCCCTCTGTCCTACCTAACTACAAAGTTCTTTTATGTTCCCCAAGTGGGGTTAGAAGGTTGGTTGAGTTAAGTAGATTTTAAGGCTCGCTTGTATTAAGGTGACAAAGTGCATGCAAGTGAGATTATGTATCTAACAAAATGCCATGCTTGGGAAACTATCTATCAATTGTAAATTCTGAAATTTAATTACAAATGCTAAAATTTAACTGTAAATGCTAAATTTTTTCTTTTTCAATAAAAATACTGAAAAAATATGTAAAGTGGTACAGTGAAGCAAATAACAGAAAAACTCAAGAAGTAGCTTGGTCTACAGGAAAAACAGGTGGATTTTAAGGTGCACGAAAAATCTAGGCCAAAAATGGGTCAAGAAAACTCAGAAAACAGATCACAGGTTCGGGGCCGAAACTAGGGATCTGGGTCGCGGCTGTCTGTGAGAAATCTCACGATCTGGATCACGGCTGTCAGGTTGAAAGTCACGATCAGGATCGCGGTTGTCAGGCTGAAGGATCCGATCGGGATCGCGGCTGTCAAGCTGAAGGATGCGATTGAGATTGCGGCTATGAGGCTAAAGGTCATGATTTGGATCGCGGCTGTGAGGCTAAAGGTCGTGATCTGGATCGCGGCTCCGAGGCTAAAGGTCGCGATCTGAATCGTTGTTGGGTTATGCATATTTTAGTTTGCAGATCGCAGGTTTGGGACAAACAGGCGTGATCTAGGTTTCGGTTTTGGGCTAGGAATCCGCAATTTGGATCGCGGCTCTGGGGGAAAAACCTACGCTCGATGGCCACCGAAAACGATAGCCGAAATTGAAAAATTGGGACTACAGGTCTTGCTGAAACAACAATGGGCTTGGGCTGCAAGGCACAGGCTTAAGGGTAAACCAGATCTGCAATAGTAAAGCAAAATAATAACTAAAACAAGAACAAATCTAAATCTAACCAGAGATTCAAATAAGTGGAGTTGCCAAAAAATGTGGCTAGGGTTTTCACCCTAGCTTGTGCCAATGAGCACCTACTAAGGAGAATGGACTCCTTAGCAGTAGTTCAAGAAAATAGTAAACAAGCTAATGTAAACAGTAAAAACTAATCTAACATGTGCATGGGCATTCATAAAATAAACTTGCAGTAAATAGTAAAAAATTTAGATTCTTTCATGTAAAACAAATATGCACGAGATTGACATCTTTTTATTCACAAAAAATGGAGTTACACATGAAAGGTTACCTCAATGGTGAGGTTGGTTGAGCTTGAGTAGTCGTAGGGACGAGTTGCTCAAGTGCTCCAATGGTTCCTTCTCTTCTCCAAATGTAATGGGGATTGGCCAAAATAGCTCACTCAAATGGTGAATCTAAGCACAAATGGTGAGCTTAGGGTTTCAGGAGTTATTTGGTCAGCATGAGGGTAAGATGGATTGTGGATGAATAATGGGGAGCCTCTATCACATTTTTATAGATTTTGGGTGATGGGGAATACAACCATGGTTTTAGGGTAACCAATGGTATTGGTAAAATGGTTTAGGGTTTCTTTTCCTCTTTTTCCTTTTTTGAATTAATTTTTAAATTTTATTCCCTTTTAATTGATTTTTGGGAATTTTGGGCACTTTTTGAGGGTTTTTTTGGTATTTTTGAGGAATTTTAATTGTTTTGAGGAGAAAAAGATGGGTTTTGGCCTTTTTGGTGACCATTTGATGGTTTTTTGAGGTTTTAGAGGCTAAAATGGTAGGAAAAGATGATAAATGGGTCATGTGACTAGGGAGATGAGCTAGTGAGCATTGTTTGGGTGCTAACATACATTGTAGCAAGTGTATAATGTAATCTATTGGAATGAAAACAAGCCCTATGATTGCGTGTACTTTGCTGAAGAGACCAGTGTGGTATTTTAGTTCATGTATAAGAGGTTTCAAGTTCCATTCCCAGCCTTGGTGTTCTAATTATGTATCCAGTCTATTATGAAAGCTATCAGAGTGATAACAAAATGAATAATAATGGGTTCCATGTTGAAGACCCTAGTTTGATGTTTTGGTTAAGTACCCAGGGGCCATATCCATGTATAAGAGACTTTGAGTATATAAGGTTAATCAAGTTGCCAATTTTTCCTTTTTGACTAGTTAAAATGGTAATATTGCCTTTATTCCTTTCTTTCCTTTAACATCTGTGGAAGGAAGATTGCATCAATGGTGAGTAGTAGAAATAATCATTTATGATGAAGCTTTCCTCATTTCCATCTCTATTTTGGAATGCAGTGCAATGGAATTGATGTATTCTATTGTAAGGGTTTCCTAAGATTCATTGCATGCTCTTCCCAAGTAGATCTCTCACATTGCAGTGGTAGAATATGTATGGCACTATGATGAAATGCTTATGAACTTATTAGGTAGGCTAATATTTCATAGCTACGGTGTTTAACACATGGGGTGGTTCATTGAACGGGGCTACAACCCTATATAATAATTCCTCTCACTCAAAATACGATGTCATCATAAGCTTAAGTGTTAGAAATCATCATACACATGTAGGTTGCTAAAGGTTTCATAGAACCACCTTTAGGATTGGCACAAGTTTAAAATCAATTGGCTACTTTAACCAACCGACTATAGGAGATGTCCAAAGAAAAAAAAACAAATAAAACATGTGGAGCACTCGATGTCTGATAGAGGGTCACTACAATATTGAATTCCTTTTTTTGAACAATTATGTCATGATGGTGTAGGGGTCCCCATTTCGGGTTCCCTAAAAAAAACTTCCACGGAATTGGAAAATATAAGTATAATTAATTTTGTAACTTCCAGTATGATTTATCAGAAGAAGATATAAAAGCCACAGATCTAGTTCTATCTATTGTAGTACATGAATGTCAATAAAGAAAACTATATACCCAGATTTATTCATTCCACCACAAGAGTTAGCAAAATAAATAAAATAAATACTTCAAACCTGTTTTCGACGGTTGGTCCAGCGAATCGATGGAGTCATCGAAGTGGTTTCCACACAATCCAATCAAATTTCCTGATGAAGTACCGAGTGACCCCTCGGTTGAACTCCCTACCGTATCGAGGTTACTCTCCTTCACCCCGAATTCCTGAGCTAATGGGGTCGTACGAACACACAAACTAGCCTCCCGAAAGGATCTCCCAATCCCCGTTCCGTCTAATCCCAACTCCAAGGATCATAACATAATCCAAGATTATGATGACCATCTAGCATTAGGGAGCAAGAGATGTCTTTCTCTCCTTCTCCTCCCCCATTATATAGCAAAAGCCTGTGTTCCATGTGTCTGTCCATGCACATATTTGATTTGATTTAATATTTTAATTTCCATTATTCTCAAATACATGTGTCTTCTTAATGTCTTTAATGTGCACCTAAATACCCAGATCAGTGGGAGTCAGGTGTAGAAGAGTTCTACTTCTCTTTTGGTTCTCATTTAGTTTACTTAACAATCTTTTAGTTAGACTTATTGCTTTCTACTTTTCTTTCTTTTCCTAATATTAAGATTGAATTAAAAGATGATTCCTTTTACTAAAAGTATAATCTATTTTAAATTTCCTCTTTATAAAATAATTTGAATGAAAAATTAATTAAAGTAAAAAAAATATCTTGAATAATAATAAAAGAAAAACAATTCTTTTATTAATGACCTATTTCAATTCTTTCTCAAAATAATGAAGTCAATTAAATAGGATCTTTAATAGAATGATTTAAAATAATAAAATCTATAACATATTTTGAATAAAAATAATTCTCTTATTATTAATCTTTTTCAATCGGCATAATTAATCAAATTTAATATTGAATAAAATCAATCTCTTCAATTCTTTTTCGAGTTAATAAAATCAATTCAAATGAATAATTCAAATTAATGAAATCAATTAAAAATAAAATCTTGAATAAAATTATTCAAATTAATAAAATAGAACAAAATGAAATAGAGTATTTCTTAAATCTTATGTGACATTTTCATTTATATCATTGATTAATTTTCTTCCTCTCGTTCTTGTCTAGGTACCTCTTCGGCGGGCCCTTCTGACAGTTTCATTTCTTCCTTCTTATGGGGAGTACTGCGATCTCTCAACTACGCTCCTTGGAGACCAAGGGATGTTGAGGGATAAGGCTCTCCTTATTGCACAACCATCAACTCATCGTACACGACCAAATCATTATGGCCTTGCCTGTACGGCATATGCTTCCCCGGGTGAGCTGAAACGGCTTCACCCGTGCGTGAATTGCTAATCCAGGGTCGACAGTCAGTCGTTGTACCCCTATGTGTTCTTTCCGTTCTTACAACCCCTATAATTCCATTGTGGGTCAGTCGGTAAATCATCTTACCTACCACTGCACACACACACACACTCAAGCGCACATTAGTAGTGCTGCACTATGAAATATTTCATCATCCATCATAATATCTCAGTCAGTCGAGCATATATTTCATTCATCATTTTCTCTCAATCAGTAAATCATATCTATCATTCATCATTCTATCTCAATCAGTCAAGCATATCTAACATTTAGTCATCCTATCTCAATCAGTCAAGCATATCTAACATTCAGTCGTTCTATCTCAATCAGTCGAGCATATCTAACATTTAGTTGTTCTATCTCAATCAGTCGAGCATATCTAACATTTAGTCATTCTATCTCAATTAGTCGAGTATATCTAGCATTCAGTCATTCTATCTCAATGAGTTGAGCATATCTAACATTAAGTCATTCTATCTCAATTAGTCGAGCATGTCTAACATTTAGTCATTCTATCTCAACCAGTCGAGCATATCCAACATTCAGTCACTCTTTCTCAATCAGTCGAGCATATCTAACATTTAGTCATTCTATCTCAATCATTCGAGCATTCATTGATTAAGTAAAGTAATAGTTTCTATAACTGTCGTTCAAGCATTTTCAAAGTAAATTCAAATGGTCCATGTTTTACTTAGCCAGTTCATTTCAAAACTAGTACCTCATTATTCTAAACAGTTAAGGTATCGAAGCGGGCATTACATACACCCCCTCTTATTAAAACTTCGTCCCAAAGTTAAGTCTCATGTGCTTCCACGATGAGTTTTCACTTCCTTTTCACATTCATTTCTTCAATATATCCACAATTGATAATAAAATTTCATTTCTTCTTTTCTACCCTCATATAAGTATAAATCGCATAATTGATAATATCCCTAAATCGTACCTTTCATAGTGTAGCAATCCCCACATCAGTTCTCCCTTGACATCGTTAATTGTAACCGGGATTGAAATCGTCTACAACAAATTCTTTCCATTCATCAAAACTATTAAGTACATCATTTACAAAAATCCTTAAAGCACTGACATATTTCAACATAAGGGATAAAACCTTCAATTCGAACTTCGTTTTATATGGTTACGTATAACTATCATATATTTTAAACAATATCTGAATTTCAAAATGAGAATTAACCCTTCCGAATTCTATTCTTCGATACATACCTTATCCGTTCCTAAACTAATCTTACATGCAACCTCTCTCTTTTCATAATCCAAGTCTAATTAAATACTGGAGTGCCATTTACTTAGTATAGAAAAAAGTATCATCTCATATTTTTATAAACAAAGTTATGTAAGGTTTTCTCCTCTTCCTGACTCAAGTACAGCTAAGATTCTATAATTCAATGTAAGTTTAACTTCTATCTTTTCACATTCCAAAGCATGATTACAAACTAGTAGTGCATACCTGCGAAGCCATCGCCTTGATTTCAGAGAATAAGCATTTATAACCAATCGATAAAATTCTTGACGCAAAACCCCTCGTCAAAGTATATGAACCCTTAATATCATTCAATCTTTCATACTAGCAATTTTAGAGAAGAAGAATTCTAACCTGTTCGAGAAGCTGGAAGTATCTTTTCTGAAGGGGAAAAGTAAAAACCGCAGCTCTGATTTTTTTGCGTCGATCTCCATGCATCGCTCATCGTAAGTCACAAAAGACAACTCCTTTCTTATAGTATAACATAAGAAATTCTACAAGGCTAAGATGTAATATATTAATCTTTAAACATAACGCAGGCAATATTATTTTCATAGGGCACATTCATAAAAGCCTATTTTTCTTAATGTTTACAATAAAGTCCGTCTTCTAAGTGGTTTTTCTTTTGTTTTTGTAAGAGTATAAAATATACACGAGGTCGTAATACAACCTATCTTCCCTAGGCGCGGTCGTATATGACCACGTAAACTAATTAGCACAAATAAATCCTTACACCCTATCACGACTGGGTACGGTACTTATATAATCTATTCGACGTCTGTATGTACAATATGTCTGCATACTTCAAAACAGCTTTTCCCTCTTGTAGGTATAGTTCTCAATATGTAGACTCGACTATAATTAACATAATTAAATCTATCCATTCTAAGTATTACATACTTATAAGAATACTCAATTCATTTTTCTATAAGCCAAGTCATTTACAAATGTTTTCTTCAAATACATACATAAGTAAATCAATAATATGATTATTTATTCCATCCATCGAATAACCAAATTATACCATAATTTAATTGTTTCATATATCCCATTCACCATTTTTACCTTTCTTATGTAACTTTGACAAGCTCCTTATTATTTGATTTCATGATGAGAGTAAGGTTTACAACTTAGTAAAGTTCCTTCTCATACTTTTCACTTCCCTTGAAATATTGTGATCACATACTAAAATCATTCGTTCCACATCTTTAATATCAAATTATAAACTAATAAAATATATATGAGTAATTATTGAGATAGCAACGAGGTAAAAAGAATTCACTCCTATTATTTTCTCTTATTTTGAAATGTTTTTCCACATTTCAATTATCAATTTATAAAATAGTCAAATGTGAGTAATGAATCTCTAATGATAAAAGAGGAATTATACCGTATAAGGCTTTTGATTTTGATTACATCATTCCTAGCATTTCTACTACAATTCAACTTAACCCTTTACACAAATATTTTAAACAATACCAACACGTGTGGACTTAGAATTTAACTTCATTGATCCTAACACCACTCCACAAATGCTATCATAATATGAAAAAGCATTATCCTTAAGTCTACATCATTCATAATACAATTTCCAAGACATCATAAATACATAAAAAAAACTTGAGACTGAAACTTACATTAATTGTACATCAATCCTGCAATAATCAACACGTATTAGACATATAAAGTTTTGGGCCTAAAATATGTCCTTCATTCACAACAGCAAATACTAAATGAACTGTTTCACAAATTTGAAATAATAAAAAAAAATTAGTGGGAAAAACATATATACTATCCACTGGGTTGATTTCCCGATCCGACCCACCTTACCATGACATGGCGTAGATCAAGATTTCCTTGGATTCCTTTCCAGGTGTCAACTCACAATCGGATTTCTTTCAACCGTGAAGATGTAGTTTTCGAGCCGATCGCCGATCATGGTGATTTGATTACACAACAGCAATGCATGTAATGTAAGACTACCCTTTCTAAAGATATCGACTCATGATACCACCGTCCCACTCAAACAAACACATAATGACTAAAGAAATAAATAAAACTAACTCTATCACTTACTTCGTTGGGAATTATTATATAAGTGCTTAAAACAAACAGAGAATTATCTATGTTATAGACCACTAGTTACTACTCGCTCTAACTACACATCCGGTAGGTAAAGGGTGACAGAAGGTCTCTACCTCGGGTATACTTTTAAGGAAGAGTCTAACCCTTCGACGATTTTGCCCGGAGTTTGGTTTCTCCGGCGGTCGAGGTTTAGACCCCTCCGTTTTCTAACTCCTTTCCGTTTACCGTCCTTTCCGTTTACCGCTTCCGTATACCGGCGTCGATCGTAAAAAATTGGTGTACAGGGTCGTACCAATGGGCTAGCACTTCTCCAATTCCCAAGTTGACCACTGACGCCGTCCGAAAGTAATGCATGCCAATTGCCATGGCATCCATGCATCCGCCCATGCCGAAGTTTCAAATTTGAACTCAGTAATTGTAATTGGGCGGGCAATGTTTGAAATTTGAATTTAGTGGATCTGTGCGTGCTGGTTGCATTGAGTGTGAAGCTGCCACGATTGCTGAAGTCCGTGGTAGGGCTGCCGCCATGTCAAAGGATGCAGCATGTCAAAGGATGAAAAGTATTTGTCAATGCTTCATATATCAAATATTTCAAAACGTCAAGCCAGATCAAATGGCTTCCAGTTGGCCTTTTGCCTTGCGTGCTTATCAACACTGGTTAGAATTACAGTCACTCAAATGTATCCAATTTCTATCGTCTCTAGTTGAAAGAAGGGTTAATTTCGTCCATTCTTATCATCTATTTCCCATAATGGAGAAGGGAAGATTATTGTCAGGATCCATGTTCGAGTTCAGTGCAAGTTTATCCGAATGCAAGGATGTACAAGGGCTTTCTGTGCCGATGTCGCCTGCGGACGAGCTGTTCTGCAATGGACGAATTCGCCCCTTGAGACCTTCAGCCGTTCCTCAGAAAACACCATTGCCCACTTTTGAGCATCGAAGCACAGCATAATCATCCGTAATTTCAAAGAAAGGCAACGATATGGAGGACAAATATGGGGGCCGACAGCGTCTGCGGAGGAACGAGAGCGATAGTCTTTATCGTTGCATGGCGAGATCTCTTTCCCCTCGGAGGAATTCCTCGTTTCAGTGGGAAAGTAAAGGGGAAGGGAAACGAAATCTAAGAATGGGGAAGGAGTGGAAGGATTTAAGGTTGTAGGCGCTGCTTCTCCTTCGACATTGCCGAAGCCGAGAGGGTCATGGAGAACATGGAGTTTAAGAGATATTTTTTTCAACAGAAGTAAGAGCGAGGGCGGAGTGCAGGAGAGGGATGATAGGGGACTTTTCTTTTCAAGTGATGCAAAGTTATCATCATCAGACAGAGAAAAAAAGGGCGTCGGCTCAAGGAAAATACGCCCAGAAGAAGAAGATGGCGGATATCAACACTAAACAAACTGTTTGTATATCAGGTCTTAGCAGGAAGGGGGGTGTCGAGGTCATCCTAGGAGCTTCATTATATATCGAGTCCCAACAGGAGGGAGGTTCGGGTTTCATCCCATGAGCTTCACTACACAACAAAAAGGGCTCAGGCGGAGGAGCTCAAGAGAAAAACATTCTTGCCCTACAGACCTGGCGTGCTCAGCTGCCTGGGATTCCCTTCCCCACCTGCAATCTGTCAGGGTCATCTGGTGCAGGCTGCGATAAGAGCGCCAATTCAATGTCGAATTTTTGGTTTGCAAATATGGCAGCTAGTTATAGCATTGGGGTATTTTGTTATAGGGCCAGTATCATAACATGTGAGATCGTCGTTAGAAACATTCATTCAGTTTCTACTTTCATACCTATATTACACACAGGCCATTATCACCATTTTAGTAGTAAGTTGAATACAAACTCAATTCATTCATATTGATATAAATGTTTTTAGATAAATACCATATTAAATTTATTTTGATTTCGGATCTCGATTTAATGACTGTATATCTATCTCAAACTTGGATTTTGGATCTCGATTTAATGAGTGTATTTCTCCATAGATCAATGTTTAAGTTATGTTTTTTTAGATATGTGTATTTGATTTGATTTTTTTATTTTACAAGTAGACATGAATTTTTTTAATTATTTTTTATTATGTTAGGAGCGACAACATTTCTCATCTAATGGTAGCAGTATACTAATCGGGGTGGATCCTGTGCTTGGCATGGAGGAACATTATTGTCTATCAGATGGTTTGGTATCTTGGTTAAATTTGCTGGGGTATAAAACCCTTAATGATATTTATGATTTGGAACATTTTCATTGTACAGGTATTGGTTGGTTAATTGATTTAGATTGGCTGAATCCCAATCATGCATTGGAATGGAATCTTTTTATTTAGGCTCTTCGATCTACTGGTATTGCTCTTTCGGGGTCCCTTGATCGGTTAAAATGGGATGGTAATGCAAAAGAAGGTTATGTTATTGCTAAAACTGCATATGATAGGATTATTCAGAATCGGTGTATTTATCCTAGTCACTGGTGGTATTCGAGAATCTGGAATTGGTCTTTACCTTTGAAGGTGAAGTGTTTCCTTTGGCATGCACTCAATGGCAGTCTTAAGACCTGGGAAAATTTACTTAAATGCGGCTGGATTGGACCTAGCTGGTGCTGTTTGTGCAATTTATATTTCGAATCTGCTGATCATCTTTTCATGAAGTGCCTTTTTCTGCAAAAAATATGGACTATGTGCTGTATAGAGCTCAATCTGCAGTTGGTATGGGATGATTTGGATTTTGGCTCTGGATTGCTCAATTGGGTTAGAGATTACAAAAAGCCACTATTCCTTCCTATTTTTATTTCTTGGATCATCTGGTTTACAAGGAATGAAGTGATTTTTCAGAACTTGAAGCCGGATGTTGTGCAGTGTGTTAAGTCTGTTTGCTATTTATTACAGACTTATCCTGAAGAGGAACATGGTAAGAAAGTTGTGAATGAGAGTTCCTTTTCTTTTGTAGTCTCGCAGTCGGTTTTATTTTTTGATGAGGCTGCTCAAGATGGTTTGTGTGCTACTGGTGGGGTCATCTACATCAATGAATGCCATCACTTTTCTCTATGTCTTAATGGTGGCAGAGGCACCAATATGAAAGCAGCGTTACTGGCACTTTGGGTTGTCCTAAAGGTGGCAAACTCCTTTGGTTTGGTGAATCCAATAGTCTTTGGAGACTCTCGAGTTACAATTAAATGGGCCAATCATGAATACTCTCTCAATGTTTTCGAACTTGAAAATTGGTGTGTCCATATTCGTCAGGAGATTGCAAAGCTGGATCAGATTTCTTTCAATCATATCTACAGGTCACACAACTCTCTTGCAGATCAACTTTCAAAAGATGCTTTTGCTGGTCCTGTAGGTGTTCTTTTCTGGGAAGAATGGATGGAGGCCTGTCTGCTTGACAGGGGTAATTTATATCTCTTTTAAGATATTTTGTACTTTTGGGATGAAACTCAAAATTTGCATGTAATTCCATTTTGATGGACGATTATATTTATGTATAGCAGCTACACTGAAGAACTTTTTTGAGATCATGTTCTGGTTTGGATATCTCGAGCTAAGATATTCTCACTATCTTTGTACTATTTGATTCAAAGGAATAGCAATAGTACGATTTTTTTTTTTTTTTTTTTTTTTTTTTTTTTTTTTTTTTTTTTTTTTTTTTTTTTTTTTTTTCTGCTGGAAAAAACATTTCTCATCTCTACCACTCTTGGTGCAATGAGGATCCTCATTATTTTGATGGATCTAATGAAGATCCAATCCTCATTATTTTTATTTTCATCTATTAACGATTGAGAAAAGTTATAAATTGTTTACTCTTTAAAATATGTGGATTAAGATAGATTTATCGTTCATATATTTTTTATATATATAAAATTATAATGAATTACTCTTTAAAATATGTGGATTAAGATAGATTTATGGTTCATATATTTTTTTTATATATAAAATTATAATGAATTTATTATTCATAGAGAGATAGATTTACCATACTATCTTATATTTATATATATATATATCTGTGTGTGTGTGTGTGAGAAAATGGTTATTGTCAATTTATATTAGATTTAAAAAATAAAAAGCAAATAAACAAACTTTGTGAAAACCTGGTTTTATTAGTTTTATGGATGGTAAACAATAGGCTTTCACATTATACATATAGCTATGTTAAAATATTAATGAAAATTTGATACAACTTGTTTTTATATAAAACCATAAAAATTATCAAAGTTTTATCAACATTTATTATATTTTTCTCTCTTTTTATAATTTGTCTATATTTATTTAAATGAATGACAATCACTCTCATAACTTGTCAATAGCCATGTAAAATAGATTAATGAAGCTCTAATACAACTTATTTTTATAATAAAAATTGTCAAACTTCTATCAACATTTATTACAATTTTTTCTGCTTCTTATGATTTGCTTATACTTATATTCAATATATTTACAAATGAATAATAATCACTATTACAACTTGTCAACATGTAGAATATTAAATTTTTATGAAAGCTCAATACAATTTGTTTTTACATAACAACATAAAAAAAGGGTCAAAATTCCATAACATTTAATAAATTTTATTTTTATTTTTATTTTTAATTTGCCTACGTTTATTTAATATCTTTGTAAATGGAGGACAATCAATATTACAAAGTGTCAATATCTAAGTTTAATTATTAGGAAGGAAGACACGGAACTTGATAAATGAATTTGATGGTTACTAAGTGATATTGTAAATGAATGGCAATCACTTTTACAATTTGTTAATATTGAAGTTTAATTTAGGAAAAAAAAATATGAAACTCTATAAATGATTTTAATATTAAAGTTTAATTTCGGAAAATAAAGATATGAAACTCTATAAATGATTTTAATGGTTAGTAATTAATATTGAGAATTTCACATGTTATTGTTATTAATAACGTTAACATAAGTATCCTAAAAGTTGTTATTATAAAAAAATATATATTATAAAAAATTAAATATATAAAAAACAAAAAATAACAATAAAATATGTTTGAATTATTTTCTGTAAATTTAAATGTAGGAAAGACAATTTACGATTGTTCAAGAACATTCATACTGTATAATTATTTCAATACACAATGATTTTTAGGAGTACATTTATAGTGTTTATGTATTTCAATGGTAAGAAAATTATTATATTTAAATATTACTAAGTAATTATGAACTAATCAAAGAACTTTCACCATTATTTGATTTGTTTTTTTATATTAAATAATTTTGTTTTTTAATTGTTTATATTTTTTAATCATTATAATGACAATGAAATATTGCAAAAATATATCCAAATAATTGGTTTTGACTAACAAGCTAATTGTGGTGAAATACAGTTAATTTGAAAATGTTATTTCATAATTTTGTAAAATATTTATTTCCACAATAATGTGGTTAAGCATAGTTTTTTTTATTTTATTTTTTTGTAATAATTTGTATTTTGACATATTAAGTTCATTAATAAAAATTTAGAGAGTGTGTTTGGTAAATTAAGGCCTTTATTTCACATTTTAGCTATCCATTTTCACTAATGTAATTTTTAATGTAGTAATTAAATAATTAGAAAAATAAAAGTTGTCTTTTGATACATATAGAGAGTTGTAATTTGTTCTTAAAATAATTTTTTTAAGAAGATTGTGTTTTTTAAAATAAAAACTACTTTTTCCAACCATTAGGAATTATCCATTATCCATTGATTACTAGAAAATGTGGGTATATTGATTACTTGAAAATGTGGGTACATTGTACTTGAGTTGTTTCATTGTTTTTGACACTTAGATTTGCATGTGTTTTTATGTTTTTCAATATGACATTCCAATTTTAAAATTTCATAAAGTGTGTGTTAATGTATTTTCTCACACACGTGCGCGTAAACACACACACATAATTTATCAACAAATTTACACACACATACTAGAGATTTATCAACTAAATTTGTTATGAATCATGTCTCTAATTTTAAGAATTTTGGTCTCACAAAAACTTGATTAATTTAAGAAGATAAAGGGTTTTGGTCCCATAAAGCATGATTCATTTTAGCAGCTACAAGGCCAAGTTGATGAAAATGAGGATAAATTAAAGCGGACTGCTAACAATTGCAACATGGGTTGCTCTATAAGTTAGTAAAGTTGTGTGTGCCTAGAGGAGAAAGAACATGATTTACAAGAGAGACCCATACCTCCAAATTTAAACATGTCATGTTGGTGTTGGAAAGACAATAGCTAACTTGAAAAGGTATTTTTATTGGATGAAATTCAAGAAGAGGTAGCTCGGTACATTAGAGGATGCATACTTTGTTGTGTCACTGAACTTAGTAATAGAAAGCAAGATTTGCACAACCCTATACCATTGCCTAAGAAGCCACGAGATGTTTGAATGTTGATATGGTCACAAGAATGAAAAGCAAGTAATCCCACCAACTCCAAAGGGAAACTTACATAGAGTAAAGGAAAAGATTGATTACTCTTTCATATTAATCATCTTAGTACAATTAGGACCTATGTATGTTTTATATATTAGATACATGCATGTTAATTACCCACTTGTTTAGTGTTCATTAAGCCATAACTCAACTAGCTATGCCTAAAATAAATAAATGCTCCAAGCTAAGCATACTTCAACTTTTTGGAAATATTGTTGTCATTGATATCAAAGAAAAGGGGAGATTGTAGATGTCTAAGATGAAGATTGTTGAATATATTGTTTTTATTAATGTCAAATACAGAGGAACATTGTAACTGATATTAATATCCAAGAAGAAGCTAAGGTGCCAAATGAAGATAAACAAAAGAAGTCAAGATTACAAATGAAGAGAAATATTTTTTTTTTGTTTGCTCGAAACTCCCTCACTTTGCGGGAGTGGGATTTGGTATGAGAAACCATGAACTGGGGGCATATATCTCGTCAAAATCACCCATGGATCGCACCCAGCATAGACCACACCAACTATCAACTTGACTAGATTTTGGGGTGTCTCCTCCCAACTAGCTCACCCATAAGGGGAATTGAACCCAAGTCACCTTGTTGACGAGACCCACACCTTAACCGAATGAGCTAAGAAGAATTGACGAAGAGAAAGAATGTTAAAATAGCCATTCAGAGTGTTAGGCCGGCCCTACCATTTTTACAGGTTGTCCCAGAAAAGCAAATTAAACCAGTATAAATATACATAAAGGGGTGAATTTTTCAAGGAGTATCAAGCAAGACTAGACATGAAATAAGGCAGTGTTCCCTTTATGAGAGGAAGGAAAGTTTGGAGTTGTTTTAAGGGTTGGTCATGGAGCAGATTTCAAGCCTTGTCTTATGATGTTTTAAGGGTTGATATTGGAGCATATTTCATGGTGATATTATGATGTTTTAAGGGCTGATCTTGGAGCTGAATTCAAAGTGATAATGTATCAAGCAAGACTAAATATGAAATAAGGCAGTGTGACCTTTATGAGAGGAAGGCAAGTTTGGAGTTGTTTTAAGGGCTAGTCTTGGAGCAGATTTCAAGCTTATCTTATGATGTTTTAAGGGTTGATCTTGGAGATGAATTCAAAGTGATCTTGCAACAGTTTTGTATATGTTTTAAGGGCTTATTTTGGAGCAGATTTGAAGGTAATTATGTGACAGTATAGAGGGTTGATGTAAGGATGATTTTGGGGAAATTTTGAAGGTGCTTAAGTGACAATATAAATGGATGATATGGGGTTGAGTATGACACACATTTCAAGGTGATATTATAACATTTTTTATGGATGATATAGAGTTGAGTATGCACAGATTTTGAGGAGATATTATGACAGTGTTTTAAGGACAAATTATGGAGCAATCTTTGAACCTAGTTGTACCAACAATACTACCTTCCAAGGACAACAAGTAGGTTGCTTCCTACACATATCTTACTGAGTTAGTGCTCAATTGAGGATATTGGTGTTTCCTACGGGTTGGTTCCTACACAGATCTTGTTGGGGCGGTGCTTAGTTGAGGGGATTTGTGTCTCCAGTAGGTTGGTTCCTACAAACGTTTTAACAATAGGTTGGTGCCTACTTAAATTTATAAAGATGTAAGTTTTTATGGTTTTGTCTTGAAAGAGTTTCCACATTAAATTCTACGTGTTATGATTAATTTTGTGTTTATATGTGTTTATTGTTTCATAGTCAATGAATGATTGATGAATGCTTGTCTAAAGTAAAAATAATTCTTATATTGATTCAATCCCCTTCTCAGTATAAGCAAAAGTTCAAAAATTGGTATCAACGTAGGTTCCTTCAAAAACAGTTTAACCACTATAAGGAAAATCTCAAGCATATATGGCTTATGATAAATGTTTCCCTACAAACAAGGCTCTATTGTTTTCTGCAACAAATTATGCATTATATAACATGAGGTTGTGAACATATATAAGGGCTCTTGGGTTTGATACTTGGGAATCGGTTGTAACTAGTTACATAGCTCCAAAAACACCACAGGAAGATAAGGCCGAAAAAATGCTTCGTAAAAACTATGCAAAGGCAAAGGAGGCCATCTTGAGTGGCCTATCAAATTATGTGATTGCCAAGGTAAAGCAGTGCACATCGACTAAAGGGATTTGGGACAAGATACAAAATATTTATAAAGAATAATATCCCTTAATGGTCATGGATACAAGTTCTGCTGATTAGGAAAATGAAGATAATTAGAAATAAGAGTTAGATTAAAAAAAAAAAGATATTGATGGAGAAATGGATACACAGTCTGTTGATGAATAAAATGAATATAATCAAACAAAAAATTCATATTAAGAAGAAGAAGACATTAAAACAAAACTCAAAATATGCATACTTAAGAAAATTATAAAGAATAAGGAGCAATTGCAAAAACATGAAAAGAAGGATCATGATATTGATGAAACAAAGAAGGCAATTATCAACCCAGAGACTCAGTTAGAAGAGGCAATAAGGATAGAAGGAGTAGTGACAAGTGATCTCTAAGAAAAGAAGGAAATACTTGAGAAGCTAGAATCTGAAGTTGTCTCATTAATAAAGCAATTGGAAAAATCAAATGCTTAATTACATAGAAGTTTGAAGAGAACTGAAACTTTGAACGAGATTCTCAGTTACCAATGGTCTGAAATTTCTAAACATGTTTATGTGTAACAATGCATATAATTCTTAAGAAAAACAAAACATAAAAAATGGCATTCACATGACACAGTACACAGAAAATTACCCTAGAAACCTAAAAGGGAAAAACCAGCTTAACTTAGAGGTTCATCGCTCTATTTATTTATTTATTCATTGTATTAGTTCAACTGTTTACAATAAAATATAAGGAATTGACCAACCTCTGAAACCCTAATTCCCAAACCGGAAGTGGGGTAGTTATGCAGAGAATATAACACATACCCAACAAGGTCACCATTCTTCAAAACCGGTCATGGCTATGATGAGAATTAGAAGACCCATGAAGAAGATGTAAGCAAGGAAAATGAAGAAAAGCCTAAAAGATATGTCAATGTTCTCAAAGGCTAAGGCTCCATCAATAATGAAAGCAATCGTAGAGGAAATGATGATCAACAACAACCTAATTCTTCTCAATTACAAAAAGAATGAATTCAGAAGAGTTGTTCCACCAAGAAGACCTTTCACACCCCGATACCCAAATATCTTCTTTGGATATTGTTTTTCTTGTAATAATTTTAGTCATAAAGCTAATTGTATAGATTATGCAAGAAGTGACCATGTGAGAAATATAAATAGAGGTCCTTACAAGACATCAAAGGATGATTATGTGAGCCTCAAAACCTAAATTTTTATGGGTTTGCTAACAAAAACTACAATTCATTTGCTCCCCTAATTGATTACAATATTGAATTATATAAGTGTTATAACTATGGGCACCTGGCACATTACTGTAGAAGAAACATAGTAGGATCTCCTAAACAAAAAGGGGAAGGAGATTTCCTTGCCAAACATAAAGAAGAATGCTCAAAGGTTTGTAGAAGGAAGAGAAAGGAAGAAGAACATAAGAAGGATGAATGTGAACATGTACTCTACGCTCAAAATAAATGGACTCAATGGTATGTTGATAGTGGATTCTCAAAACACATGACAAGGGACCACATGAATTTTTTCACCTTAAAGAAAGAAAAAAGGAGGCAATGTTACTTTTGGGGACAATGTTTTTGCAAAGATAGCTGGAAAAGGTATTGTTAGTCTTGATAATGGAAAGACTAAAACACAAAATGTCTTGTACATTGAAGGGATAAAACATAATCTTCTGAGTGTTAGTCAAATGTGTGATCAGGGTTACAACCTCACATTTGATTCTAAAGGGTGTGATATAAGGAAAGCAGGTTCAGGAAGATTAGTGGAAAATGCAAACATAACCTTAAACAATGTATACATACTCAATAAATTCAAAGGAGAAATATGCCATAGGGAAGTGATATCCCTCTCATCTCTAAGTGCTTGAGGAGAAGAACTAGCTTAGGGGGAGCAGTCCTTCCTTTGCCATTGATGTCAAAGGGGGAGAGTTAGAGATAGGGAAAAAATTGCAAACACAGAGAGAGTTGCAAATAGGGGGAGTAATTACAAGATTGTTGCAGATTTGACTAAAGGGTTGCCATCAATGAAAAAGGGGGAGATTGTTGGAAATATTGTTGTCATTGAATTCAAAGACAAGGAGAAACTACAAATGTCCAAGAGGAATATTTCAAGATTAATATTGTTGAAGATATTGTTGTCATTAATGTTAAAGACAAATGAAGATTGCAAATGATATTGATATCCAAGAATAAGCTAAGGTTCCAAACGAAGATAAACCGATGAAGTCAAGATGCCAAAATGACGAGAAATAATGTTAAAATAGACCTACCAAAGTGTTAGGTCAACCCTGCCAGAATATTGAATAGTGTTAGGTCATCCCTGGTAGTTTTATAAGTAGACCCATAAACATGACTTAAACCAGACCATGGCTTCGGCATTCGTCTGGGCAATGTTGTGGAAAAAACAATGTTGTTTAGGGCCTCAAAATGACCCCGGAAGATAAAGACCTAAAAAACCGTAAAATAATTGCCAATGTGGAAAATTGTGTCTTTGAGTCAGTGAACTAGGTGGGTGGTTATTAATGCCCATCTAGATCAAATCTTGGAGCAAATTTCAAGGTCACTAATCTTATGATCTTTTAAGAGATAATATTGGAGTAGATTTCAAGGCGATCTTATGATGTTTGAAGGGCTGATCTTGGAGCAGACTTCAAAGTGATCTTGTGACAGTTTTGGAGATGTTTTAAGGGTTGATCTTGGAGCAAATTTAAAGGTGATTATGCAATATTTATAGAGGGCTGATGTAAGGCTGATTTGGGGGAATATTTGAAGGTGATTATATGATAGTATAAAGAGATGATATAGGGCTAAGTATGGTACATATTTCAAGGTGATCTTACGACAGTTTTGAGGGTTGATATAGAGTTGAGTATGGCACAAATTTTGAGGAGATCTTATGACAGTGTTAAGGACAAATTATGGATCAATCTTTGGACCTATTGTACCATCAATAATATAACAATTTAAGGGGAGGCCACGATTGTGTTTGTATCACGGTTTTCTTAGAGATGTTGAGGTTCATGAGGAAACCATAGGATCTAGATGTGTGAGTTCATGAAGAAACCCTAGCAGAAGATAAGGGGATAAAGAGATGTCTTGGATGTTCTTGTAGAGATTTCTTATGTGATGTTAGGGTTTGTTCTTGTGAGTACTGGGGTTTGTGCTATATATGTAAACCATAGAGAACATGATAGATGGCTCTTATGGATCTTGTTGTAGCACTAAGATTTCTAGCCTAGTAGAAGAGATGGGAAGTGGAGCTAATGCCTTACATGGTTAGGAACCTTTGTTATTTTCGGATTATCCGTGAAACCATGCTATTGTGGAGAGCTTGTGTAATAAGTGATGGAAATTACCTAAGGAGGACTTTCCTATAGTGATGCTTGCTTGTTGGAGCTCTTTGATGATGGTGGCTAGAGTTTTCATGGTTTTGGAGAGCTTTCATGGTTCATGGTCATGGAGGAATCAAATTAGAATTTATTTGGTTGCTGAAGGGAAAACCTCTAGTTTAAAATGATTGTGCATGTTAGGAACTTTTCCCAACAGGAACTGTGCCCGTTATGAACTTTTACCAACAGGAACTATGCCTGTTAGGAACTTTGCCCAACAGGAATTGTGCCTATTAGGAACTATGCTTGACAGGAACTTTTCCCAACAGGAAGTCTCCCTGACAGGAACTTTACCTGACAGGAACTGTGCCTTATAGGAACTTTTCCCAACAAGAACTCTGCCAATTAGGAACTTTTCCCAATAGGAACTGTGCCTGTTAGGAACTTTTCCCAATAGGAACTGTGCCTGACAAGAACTTTTCCCAACAGGAACTGTGCCTGTTAGGAACTTTTCCCAACAGGAACTGTGCCTGTTATGAACTTTTCCCCATAGGAACTATGCCTGTTAGGAACTTTTCCAAAAAGGAACCGTGCCTATTAGGAACTGTGTCTGATAGGAAATTTTCCCAACAAGAAGTCTGCCTGACAGGAAATTTTCCAAATAGGAACTGTGCCTGACAGGAAATTTGGCCAACATGAACTTTGCCTGTAAGAACTTTTCCCAATAGGAACTGTGCCTGCCAGGAACTTTTCTCAACATAAACTATGCATGACAGGAACTGTGCTTGTTAGGAACTTTGCCTGGCAACAGGAACTGTGCATGATGGAACTTTTCCCAACAGGAACTGTGCCTGTTAGGAACTTTTCCCAACAGGAACTGTGCCTGTTAAGAACTTTGCCCAACAGGAACTGTGCATGACAGGAACTTTTCTCAATAGGAACTATGCCTGTTATGAACTTTTCCCAACAGGAACTATGCCTGTTAGGAACTTTGCTCAACAGGAACTTTGTCTGACAAGAACTGTGCATGACATGAACTGTTCCTGACAGGAACTTTGTTCAATAGGAACTTTAATGCTACCATTGATAGGAACTTTTCCCAAGAGGAACTGTGCCTATTAGGAACTGTTCCTGACAGGAAGTTTTCCCAATAGGAAGTTTGCCTGACATGAACTTTTCCCAAGAGGAACTGTGCCTGACATGAACTTTGCCCAACAGAAATTGTGCATGACATGTGCCTTTTAGGAACTTTGCCCAACAAGAACTGTGTCTGTTAGGAACTTCTCCCAACAGGAACTGTGCCTCACAGGAACTTTTCCCAACAGGAATTGTTCTTGTTAGGAACTTTTCCCAACATGAACTGTGCATGATAGGAACTTTTCCCAATAGGAACTATGCCTGTTAGAACTTTTTCCCAACGGGAAATTGTGCCTGTTATGAACTTTTCCCAACAAGAACTATGCCTGTTAGGAACTTTGCCTAGCAGGAACTCTGCCTGACAGGAACTGTGCATGACAGGAACTGGGGCCTGACAGGAACTTTATTCGATAGGAACTTTAATGCTACATTGATAGGAACTTTTCCCAAGAGAAACTCTGCCTATTAGGAACTGTGCTTGGCAAGAACTTTTCCCAACAGGAAGTTTGCCTAACAGGAACTGTGTCTGACAGGAACTTTTCCCAAAAGAAATTGTGCATGACATGTTCCTGTTAGGAACTTTTCCCAACAGGAACTATGCCTGTTAGGAACTTTTCCCAAGAGGAACTATTCCTGTTAGCAATTTAGCTCAACAGGAATTGTGCCTAACAGGAACTTTGCCCAACAAGAATTGTTCCTGTTAGGAAATTTTCCCAACAAGAACTGTGCCTGACAAGAACTTTTCCCAACATGAAGTGTACCCAACGGAAACTGTGCATGACAGGAACTATGCCTGACAGGAACTTCATTCGATAGGAACTTTAATGCTACCATTGATAGGAACTGTGCCTGTTAGGAACTTTGCCCAACAGGAACTGTTCCTGATAGGAACTTTGCACAATTCCTGTCAGGCACAGTTCCTACGGGGCACAATTCCTATCATGCACAACTTCTGTTAGGAAATATTTGTAAGTTTTAAACCTTAACAGTGAAGTACAAACTCATATGATTCTTAAGCATTAACAGAAAATACACAATGGCACACACATTACACAGAGATTTTCACCTGGAAACCCTTAACCGGGAAAAAAACCAGCCAAACTTAGAGCCGCATAGCTCCTTTTTCATTATATGTTTATTTTTACATGTACAATACAATAAATGGTATTCTGCAGCTTCTAAAACCCTAATTCATTTACCCGAATTAGGTTACAACCCTAATTCCTTTTACCGGAATTAGATAGAGTACAAATGGGTCGAAAATTGCGAAAAAGCAAAAAAGAAACCCAAAAAATTTTGCGCTCCGCGCGGACTCCGGGGGCCTAACGGCCCCCTCCGTGTCGTTTCGGAACCTAACGGTCTGAAACGAAGGGGGTGGGCCCTGTCGGGCTACCCCCCCCCCCCCTCTAAACCCCCCCCCTCCGGACGCGCCCGGCGCAGGCGAATCACTAGTGCCGTAGGGATCGTGTTGTACACGCAGCGACCATGTGAAGAGATATAACATACCCAACATTCTCCCACTTGTTGTTCTCTTCACATACAGGAGAAATTTATGACTTCAACAATTCAGGGCAACAATGCCCATGTTCTCTTTACACCAAGAGAAACTTATGAGTACTCACAGACTTTGTCAAAGAGTCTGCAACATTTACCAAAGTGTCGACCTTCTCCAGCAACACTTTGTTTTGTTCAACCATGTCTCTGACGAAATGGTACTGCACATCAATGTGCTTTGTCCTTGAGTGATAAGCAGGGTTCTTTGCTAGAAATATTGCACTTGAGCTATCACAGCCAATCTTTACTGCATTCTGAACAAAACCAATACCTGAACACAATCTTTGCAACCATACAGCTTCCTTACTTGCATGGGTAGCTGCCATGTATTCAGCTTCTGTAGTTGAGAGTGCAACTACAGCTTGTCTTCTACTCATCCAACTGATTGCTCCTCCAAATAGATTAAAAAACGTAGCCACTTGTAGATCTTCTATGATCAAGATCTCCAGCCCAGTCAGCATCAGCAAATCCTTGTATATTTATCTCTCTGTTTAGACCGGGTCTTCCTTGGTAGCAGATTGCAGAATCTGTAGTGCCACGCAAATACCTGAAGACCCTTTTTACTGCAGTCCAATGTTCCTTTCCTGGTTTTGACATGTATCTACTCAAAACTCCCACTGCATGGGCTATATCTGGTCTAGTACAAACCATGGCATACATCAGACTGCCAACTGCACTAGCATAAGGAACATGAGACATGTCCTCTACCTCTTCTTGTGTAGTGGGACACTGTTCTGCAGATAACCTTACACCTACAGGAATGGGCACCTTCACTGGTTTGCTTTCCTGCATATTAAATCTCTTCAATATCGTTTCAACATATTTCCTCTGATTTAACCAGAGTTTCCTGTTTTCACGATCTCTTTTTATTTCCATGCCCAAAATGAAATTTGCAGCACCAAGATCTTTCATGTCAAATTCAGATGACAGCTGATTCTTGACATCCTTGATGATTTCTTTGTTGTTTCCAATTAGCAACATATCATCAACATACAATATTACATAAATAAAATGATCACCAATTAGCTTAAAATAAACACAGTGATCAGCTTTGCTTCTTGAGAAACCAAGTCCCAGTATATAAGTATCAAATTTTTGATACCACATTCTGGGAGATTGTTTCAAACCGTAAGAGAGACTTTTTCAGCTTACAGACAAGCTCCTTTCTTCCTTTCACCACAAACCGTTCTGGTTGCTTCATATAGATCTCTTCATTAAGATTCCCATGTAGGAAAGCCGTCTTTACATCCATCTGTTCTACTTCGAGATCAAAAGCAGCAGAAATAGATAGAAGAAATCTAATAGAAGTCAATTTGCAACAGGTGAAAAAAATCTCACCAAAATCGATGCCCTCAATTTGGGAGTAACCTTTCGCAACTAGTCGAGCCTTGTACTTCTCCACTTTACCTGCTGCATTTAACTTCTTCTTGAATACCCATTTGCTTCCAATAGGATTTCTTCCTTCTGGCAACCTCTACCAGATCCCATGCCTCATTTTTGTCCAAGGCATCCATTTCTTCTATCATGGCCTTCTTCCATAGTTTACTATCTTCTGAATCCATTGCCTCTTTAGCAGTTCTAGGATCATCATCAGTAATAGATAACACAAAATTAGAACGAAAATCAGGGGGACTGTACCTTTCAACTTGCCTTCTTTCTCGGTCAGATCTCCTCAATACTGGAGTCTGTGGATCCCGCCTCTTCATCTGATTCAGACGATTCTGCCTCCTCATCTGATTCAGACGAATCTGGTTCCTCAAAAGAGTCACCTCTTTCATCCTTGATATCAAAGTGTAGCTTCTCTGAATCCTTTTCCTTTGGTACATCCTCAATCTTGGAAGTGCTTTCAACTTCTCTGAAGATCACATCTCGACTGTAAACTGTTTGCCTTTTTACTGGGTTCCACAGCTTGTAACCTTTCACTCCATCCTTGTAACCAATGAAGATACATTTTTCTGCTTTATTATCCAACTTGCTCCTTTTCTCCTTTGGAACATGTACAAAAGCATCACACCCAAACACTCTGAGATGAGAGAGAGAGGGGTTCTTACCAGTCCAAACCTCATGAGGTGTCTTGTCAACCAACGCTGATGTGGGGTGTCCTATTCACTAGGTAACACGCAGTGTCAACAGCTTCTGCCCAGAATTGTTGTGCTAGCCCTGCACCATTGAGCATACTCCTTGCCTTTTCCATCAATGTCCCTGTTCATCCTTTCTGCAACCCCATTCTGTTGAGGTGTGTATGGAGTAGTCTTTTGCCTTGCTATTCCACACGTTTATACAGAACTCCTCAAATTCACTTTCACAGAATTCTCCACCGTTATCTGTTCTGAGTACTTTTATTTTCTTCTCAGTTTGATTCTCTACAAGAGCCTTAAATTCTTTGAATCTATTAAAAACCTCAGATTTCTTACGCAGGAAATAAATCCAAGTTTTCCTTGAGAAATCATCTATAAATGAAACATAATACACAGATTTACCAAGTGATGGAACAGGCACAGGTCCAAAAACATCACTGTGTATTAACTCTAAGATTCCTTTAGCTCTTACAACACCAGATGAGAATCTTACTCGATTCTGTTTACCATATAAGCAATGTTCACAGAAATCAAAATCTAATGTGAAATCAGACATGCCTTCAGGCCATACTTTTACCTTGTAATAGTCGAAGACCCTTTTCTCCCATATGTCCCAGCCTTCGATGCCATAGCGATGTCTTCTCACTAGAGACAGTAAGGACTCTGTCTCCTTCATTTTTACCCTCAGAAACAATAGTGCTGTTACATCCATTTTTGAAGGTGCTTCCCAACAACTTGTATAGAGTTCCAATCCGAACTCCCCTCATCAGCACCAATGACTCTCGAACCATCTTGCATGTGTTCTTTTCAAATAGAGTTTTCACACCTGCATCATCCATTTTTACTTACAGATATAAGGTTTTCTAGCCAACTTTGGAATGTGCAGAACCCCGGGAAGAGTTTTAACCCTTCCATCTTTGAGCAGTAGCTTGACCTTTCCTCGACCTATGATTTTCGCTACCGAGTTGTCTCCCAGAAATACATCTCCTCCATCATACTTTTCGTATTCAGAAAACCACTCCCTGTGAGGAGTCATATGATAAGACGCACCTGAGTCAATCAACCACGAATCATGCTCTGCATGTGTACTTGAAGATGCCAGATACACATCTCCTCCTTCCTCTGTAGATTCTTTCCCATCTGCGGATGGAGCGTCATTAGGTCCTCTACTTTTATCAGTAATTTTCGATTTACAATCCTTCTTGTAATGCCCAGCTTTTCCGCACTTCCAGCATTTTCTTACAGAAGGTCCTGGAGATTTAGATCTCCCTCTAGATTTAGATCTACCACCTGAAGACTTATTTTTAGATCTGTCTCCAGGGCGACCTCTTACAAATAAGGCATCCTTGGCTGAACTGTCTAGGGATCTCCGCCTCATTTCCTCCGATAGTAGGGATGCAACCACATTCTCGAAGTTTAGCGTGGTTGCATTACTCCCAATAGCTATGACCAGATTATCCCATGAATCTGGCAAAGAGCACAACAGACTAATACACTTTTCATCATCATCAAGTGCAATACCAACAGATGTCAACTGACTTACCAGAGTATTGAAGGCGTTTAGATGCTCTGATACAGAGTCTCCATCAGTCATCCTCAGAAGGTACAATTTCTTTCGCAGAAATAACTTATTTACCAGGGACTTTGACTGATACAGATTTCCCAGTTTGTCCCATAGCTTCTTTGCACTGTCTTCTCCAGATACGTTCACCAATACCGAATCTGCGAGGCAAAGACGAATGGTGCTCCTTGCTTTTCTTTCCAACTTTTCCCATTCTTCTTTTACCATACCAGAGGGCATGGTACTGGATCTACTGCGATCCACTGTTCTCTATCTACCAGAAGATCTTCCATCTTGAGCTTCCATAGCTCAAAGCTCTGACCATTAAATTTCTCAATCTCGAATCTAGAACTGCTCGCCATTCTTTAAAGAAAAATAAATCACCGCTGCAAAGCTCCCACTGGAAACCAGGTTTATCACAAATCCAAGATCGAGCCAAACCCTTGGAAACAAAGGCGTCCCTCTGAACCCAAAAATGCTCTGATACCAAATGTAAGTTTTAAACCTTAACAGTGAAGTACAAACTCATATGATTCTTAAGCATTAACAGAAAATACACAATGGCACACACATTACACAGAGATTTTCACCTGGAAACCCTTAACCGGGAAAAAACCAGCCAAACTTAGAGCCGCATAGCTCCTTTTTCATTATATGTTTATTTTTACATGTACAATACAATAAATGGTATTCTGCAGCTTCTAAAACCCTAATTCGTTTACCCGAATTAGGTTACAACCCTAATTCCTTTTACCGGAATTAGATAGAGTACAAATGGGTCGAAAATTGCGAAAAAGCAAAAAAGCAACCCAAAAAATTTTGCGCTCCGCGCGGACTCCGGGGGCCTAACGGCCCCCTCCGTGTCGTTTCGGAACCTAACGGTCTGAAACGAAGGGGGTGGGCCCTGTCGGGCTACCCCCCCCCTCTAAACCCCCCCCTCCGGACGCGCCCGGCGCAGGCGAATCACTAGTGCCGTAGGGATCGTGTTGTACACGCAGCGACCATGTGAAGAGATATAACATACCCAACAATATTCCTGTCAGGGACAGTTCTTGTTGGGCAAAGTTCCTGTCAGGAAGACTTCCTGTTGGGCAAAGTTCCTGTTAGGCATAGTTGCTGTTGGGAAAAGTTCCTAACAGGCACAGTTCCTATCATGCATAGTTTATGTTGGGAAAAATTCCTGTCAGGCAGACTTCCTGTTGGGCAAAGTTTCTGTCAGGCACAATTCCTAATAGGCACAGTTCCTCTAATAGGAATTGCTCCCAGCAGTGGTTAAAATTTCCCAGTTCTTGCAAAACTAGCAGTTTGATTAGGGCTTGGTGATAGATCCTGTACCAGTTATTTAGGGATTTTTGTGCCTCGAAAACCATTTTTGTTAGGCTCTTAAGAAAGAATAAAGGCAAATTCATGTTAGGATATACCTTTGAACCAGATTGAGTAGATCACTACCCTCTCCAATTATATACCTTTGAACCAGCTTGAACAGATCACTGTATTCAATTTTGAGCGAAGCCCTTAGGATTCCTTTACACCAGTCAAGATTCTGATGAGTGGATAACAGAGACTGGTTGCAATCTGGCATGCTTACTCTGTGCAGCTTGAACTGACGTTCACCTCCTTGGGGTAGTTCGTAAGCCATTGCGATTGAATTCTCTATCACAGGAAAAGTCAAGTAGCCGACTGTAACGTTCTTTCCATCGAAACTGTAGCAAATGCTTCAGCCACATGAGTGAAGTGTCATTGTAATTTTTCACAATATCGGAACCATCCAACTTGCTTGAACCTTTGACTGAATTCTGGATATGCCTCTAGCATTCTGAGCCCATCGGCTCATATCTAACAAGCTACCCACTTCGGTTTGATGCCATTTTAGTGTCCTAACAGCAAAACGATAAGTGTTGTTGGTCATCACAGTCTACAGATTTGTAACATGCGAAGAACAATTGAAGTGGTGCCACTGTTAAGATTTCTCTTTGTTACCATGACAGGTTTCATGTTGCTTCCCCTTGTCTTTTATGAAGAGATTCTTCAACAAGATGCAAGCAAATTGTGGTGGATGATAGAAGTATACAGTGTTAGCAGGTCTGAATATGATAATATCGCAGGGAATATGCCAAACTGAGAAAGCAGTGAGCAGGAAGACTAACTCGGTAGAATTTATAGGCCTGCAATGATGGTAAGCAGGTTTGGAAAAATCCCAAAATTTCTCTAAATAGCATAGGAATCAACACATGTACAGAGAATACCATGCAAAGAGATGAGAATAACATATGAACGCCCAGGTACATAGATCTGTAAATCCCATGATATAAAAGCGTAGTATACTGAGGAAGAGTAGGTACACAAGCTCAATCTGAGCTAGAGAAGGTAGGTGGGAGAAAAAGATCACTACAGACCATCAGAGGAGAGGAAATTTGAATTAGGGTTTCCTCAGGAATCTAGACAGAGAATAATGCAGGTCTTGCAAAGGTGAGCAGGTCTGGAGGAGGGAAAGAGACTCAGAATATGGCAAAACCTCATCTCTCAAAATAGCATAGGAACGGGATTCACAACAGCTCTGATACCGATACCACTCTTAGGTGCCCTAAATGGGAAAATAAATGATTGGCTAAATACAAGTCAAATACATACAAAGACAAAAATAAATAAGAGTTGAGCACAATTTTTATCATTCACAAATGTACAATATATACATGAGAATGACCCAGGGGTTCAACTTCCTAAATGGTTTCTTGGACTCCTTTTGATTTTTCTTATTCACCTAAGAACTCTTGGTATTCTTTGTACTTGAATAGTACACAATAATCTTAACACCAAGAATTATGTTCCCAACATTATTAATAATAAACATTTATTAATATTCTTGTACGTAGAGAGACCTATTACCATTTTGAATAAAATTATAATTTGATGGATCCGTAGTCCTCTCTCTTCAATCTTTGTATAATCCGATAAATGGAACCAGGGATGGAATTTGACGGGCAAAATGCCTGTCATGGGCCATTTTTCCCGTCAAACATGGCCTATATTTCATACTAACCCTCAGAAAAAACGAAAAAAATGTAAAACGGCTCTATTTAGCGTCAGTCATTTTTTACGGATGATATTTTTACCAAATTCCTAGGCTGAGTGGAACCCTTTCATGTAAAGTAATTGTCCCTGCATTAATGAACATTGAAAACTTCTCCCTTTCATTGAATTTGAATGAGCGAACTTCATCAATTGTAGTTTTAAATTTTAACGAATTTGATGTGAACACTATATTTTGTTTAAGCTCGTTAATTCATTTAGGAAATTGGCATAATCTTTAGTTCAGGAAGAGCTCAAATGTAACAAGAGAATAACATTCTTTTTCTACATTACAAATTATTTCAACAACAGTTTTATATTTATTTTTATGTAATATGTTTTTTTTATTATTATTTATATTTGTGTCTAAACGTGTTAGGAGCTATATAAGGGCTAACTAAAACGTCCCTCTAGCTGGAATTCGGCACAACAATTCTTGTCAAAATCGTAATTTGGAGTGCTCAGATCACAATTTGGACTATCTAGGTAGTTTAAAAATGAGCAATTAGTCCAAATTTTGACCCAATCCCAATCTGTGAAATTACAAAAATGTGAAAATAGCAATTTCCAGCAAGAATTTTGACCGATTTTTATCCCAAAATCGCTCGAAAAGAAGGGCCTTTTGGTTGTCTTTTATCCTAAGCTAAACGTGTTATATCTACAACCTATATACAGATGGTGTACATGATAAAAATAAAAAAATATTTTTATATATTGAAAAGGGGAGATTTGATATACACACAAATTATATAGAAATTATAAGAGATATCAAATTTAAATATAATTAAGTTGATAGGCATTTAAATATTATCTTAGATTGTGAGCTTCCTTGAGCGGATCAACAAGATGAACCTGAGTGTAACAAGTGTACATCCAGGATTCATTTAATGGTCGTTGTATCTTGTTATACTTAAATGCATCTTGATTAAGATTTAAATAAGCTTCAGTTAAAAGCGGTGTAAGATTTTGGGTTTCTATGAATCAACCACAAGGACCCAACCTTAACTCACACCCTCACATATATGATATTTACATAAATATATGATGATGATAATGGTTGTTAACTTCCACTTAAACTAAATATAAACAACCCAAGGAATAATTAAAAACAATAATGAAAAATAAAAAAATAAAGAAAATTGACATGGTGATCTAGACTTCAAACATTAAATAGCATGCATTTACAGAATTCAAAACTGTTAAATCCTAAAATGAAACGATCTAAATAGTCCATTCAGTTTATAAAATACAAGGGGGACGCTGCCATGATAAAGTTCAACAGGGATTAGCATTGGTAATTGTCTGAATACTTCTAATAAAAACATGTACTGCAATGCTCTGTTGGATAATAGAAAACAAGAATGCACAGGAACATAAATAATTCTACACGTACATCCATACATCCATCATGGAATGTGATAATAATAAATCTACATGAAAATATATCTTATTAATAGACCAATTTGCTGCTTTGTGCTAATTTTTTGGATTTTTACTATGTCTATTTTTATAAATGATCTAAGTGCTTCAAGTGAATACTCCACCCATCAAAGCTATGCCAATCATATAAAAAAATCATAAATTTCTTTCATTCTTTTACATAAACAAGCATTTGATGTAGTTGCAAGCTTCAACAGAGAAAAGGTAGAGCATGGCAATCTTTACTTTTGGAAGAACATATCTTATATTTCATTACTAATAATAAAAATGACATCAAGATTATAACATCACAGAGCTAAAGGCCAGTCACAAAAGATGTCGCCAATACATAAGCAAAGAGAGTTACCATGTCTACTTTGGCTCTGGTCTAAAGAAGAGTACAAGAGTTTTTATAAACATTTACATATAATCCTAATCACTCATTCACTTTGAATCTAACCCACATAAAATAAAGTTGAAATGCACAATAAGGAAAAACCTACTCATAGTTTTTGGGATTACCCTTGGGATTCTGAAGAAAATGTTCAATAGAAAAATAGTGCAGGGGCACCCCATGGGCTTCTCCTGTGGGCAAGATCAGCCATTATCTGTCCTACCAAAGGACTCATCTTGAACCCGTGGCCAGAGAATCCAGCAGCAAATAAAATAGGTGGTTTGGCTGTTGTTGACATCTCAGTCTTCTCCATTGGAAGGAAGTCGAGGATGAAATCCTCATCAGGGGTCATTCAATACATGCATGTTTTGGCAACAACAGGGTTCTTTGACATAACATTTCCTCCGAAATTTTCAGCTAACAAAGGGCTTACCCTCTCCCTCAAGGCATTTAGATCAGGCAACAAGGCCCTCTTTTCTAGATCACATGGGTAACCTCCATAAATTAGGACCTTCAACAATCTAGGGTACTCTAAATAGGGTGTCCCATAGATAGTAGGATCACAGTGATATGCAAAGGTAGGAAATCCATTCGCAGGAAAAAGGCTCTGTAAACTCTCTTGGATTTCCCAATATGCAATGGTGGTATGAAGAGGCTGAATGGGTAATTCAATACCTGAGATCTCATTAGCAAGTTTTTTACCCCATGCACCTGCAGCAATCATGCATTTTATTCCAAGTATAGAACCCTTACTGGTACACACTAGAACCCCATTTGACCCATCTTCTAATTTGCACCCATTACTGATTTTTGTGACTTGAGCATTGTCCCTGAGTGTAGCTCCGTGCTTCAGAGCCAAAGACTGGAACGCTGCAATTGCCTTGGAGGCTCACAGAATCCCCCCTCTGTCTGTAACAACTCCAATCCAGTCGCTGGGCAGCTTGATTACCTTGAATATCTCAGAAACTTGTTCTGAATTGAGAAGTTGAACGGGGAACCCTCGTTTTTTGGATACTTGTATTATGGATTGGAGGCAGTTATTCTTGATAGAACCCATATCAAGATGCTTGGTCTTGATGTGCAATCTGTACCCAATTTCTTGTTGGACTCCTTCCCATAGACTGAAGGTCTCTTCCATCATTTCACTGTAGTATTCTTCTGGGTAAGTTTGTCTGCTGGTCCTGGATTCCCCATGAGAACATCCTCTGTGGTGTAGAAAATCATATTGGTCTACCAGGAGAACGAATTTGCCTCTCTTTGCAATTTGGAAGGCAGTGCAGCTGCCCATTATGCCTGCTCCTACCACTATCACTTCATACTCGCCTGAGATCTCACCCATCTTGGTTGTTCCTCCTTCAGAATCCGGAGCTATTGTGTATTCAATCAACTGTTTGAAATAAATAGAGGTTTCTTGGCTATGGAAAATTATATAATATTATGTAAATACGTCGATCTCTGTGGAGTCGTTGTTTTCTGTATCTTTTTTTCAGCGTTTTGTCCCTACGATTCTCTCCTTTCCCATTCGGAGATTTCATGAGTTTGCTCATGCTTCTCTGTGCAAATTCCAAGAATCTCCTCGCCATTCCGCACTAAAAATAAAGCAAATCCAAGCGTGGCTCTCCTCTTCACACAACAATTATCGATCTCAGCCCTTCAAGCGATGGCTGTGAACTCCTGAGCAGTGGTTTCCTCAGCAATCGTGGCAGCTTCCACACTCAATGCAACTAGCACGCACAGCTCCACTAAATTCAAATTTCAAACATTGCCCACCCAATTACAATTACTGAGTTCAAATTTGAAACTTCGGCATGGGGGGATGCATGGATGCCATGGCAATTGGCATGCATTACCTTCGGACGGTGTCAGTGGTCACCTTGGGAATTGGAGAAGTGCTGGCCCGTTGGTACGACCCTGTACACCAATTTTTTACGATCGACGCCGGTATATGGAAGCGGTAAACGGAAAGGAGTCAGAAAACGGAGGGGTCTAAACCTCGACCGCTGGAGAAACCAAACACCGGGCGAAAACGTCGAAGGGTTAGACTCTTCCTATTCATAGATTTAAGAACTCTAAGTCAACGTATCCCAAATCTAGAATGGTTAATATCATAATATCATAATTAGTTACCTTGACTCGGGTTCTTCCCCACCCAATCTACCGGTTGTGCAGGTTGTTACATAACTGATAGTTAATTTAAACAATAGTTACAATCTTTGGCGAGGCCAACAAGTATCACAAATTGTGAAATACATAAATACAATTCCTCTTAAACATCAACACATCTCGTCGGTTCAGTAAATCTCTCATAAATGTTAACTACAACCCGGTGACTCCTCTCAGGAGCTCGTTAAGTTTCCTCCACGCGTCGCTGCCTATACTTTACAGGAGTAAACCGAGACTGGTACATCACCCAAGTAACACTTAACACACAGAGGTGTTGACTGGGGTCGGGTCTAAGCAATTATATGTATCTTGGAATATTTGAAAGTAAGAAGACGGCTATAATTACGGGGGAAGTCGAGATACATAGTGATTCAATCACTGTAAGACAATCGGTTGAAGTCGGAATAAGGTTGATTGCAGCCTGGGAAGAATGGCGACGCAATGGATACATCACGGAGTTTACAGGCACTACATCTCGGTAAAGTAATAGTGAAAAACAAATCATAAATTACTAGACTAGGATCTGTCAGCAAAATAATCATCAATATCCGTCATTCAACTTTTACCTTTTACCGAGACAGTGGTCACCGTATTATATATATATATATTTTTTTAATTTCAGATCTGCAGTCAATCAGATTACGGTGAGGGAGATCGGAGAAAAGGCTCAAGGGAGGACTGGATCGATTGTGAGGATACAACATGATGAAATATAGATACAGGAGTTCTATCCCAGAGGTTGATCTGTGCAAAACTCCATACAAATATTCGATGTGGTGTCGATCTTAATACATGACACTGAAAATGGACATGAGAGTTGACTTGAATATGAGATTGATCTCTGTAATTAAAATACAGAGTCAATCGGATCACAGGGTTAATCTAGAGAAATACATAAGGGAATCGATCCGAATTGAAAAGACTGAACTCTGTAATTAAAATACAGAGCCAATCTGAACTTAGGGCTTAATCTAGAAAAAAATATAAGCCTGGGAATTGATCCGACGTTCATTACTGACTATAAAAGAAAATTCATACCAAGATTCGAACAGAGGCGTAAAACTTATCTCACAATTCGCACAAGAATTCCGACTGAGTTGAAACTTAACATTTACGCAAGGAATTCCAACTGAGTTTTTTTTAAAAACTGAAACTTTAACATTCATGCAAAGGATTCCTACAGAGTTAAACTTAACATTCACGCCAAGAATTCGAACTGAGATTATAAAACTGAATTTTAAAATTCTTGCAAAGATCGATCTGAGGTTTTAATTAATGAATATGAAAATTCATACCAAATCGAGCTGTGGTTTGAAAATTAATAATAAAGCAAGTTTTCATGTTAGGAATGGCTTGGGATTTTAATTACTCAATACAAATAATTCATACCAGAATCGATGTGCTAAATTTAAATTGAATCACAGTAAACTTATATAACACAAATCAATCAGTGTAATTAAAAACTTATTCATTGAATTTTTCAGACAAAGAGTAGTTCTGAAAGTTTAGATTGAGCTCTGCAATTGAAGTGCAGAGTCGATCTGCTTCCTTAAAATTGAACACAGTAATTAGAAAATAAGGCATAGGGTTTGACTAAATATAAACTACCATGCGTCATGGGAGTACAATCAGGAAAATGCATTCTAATACCCATGTATAAGTAACAGCAGTATAAAGACAAAGAACACAATGTATGAACTGAATATAATCCAAATATTAATCTGAACATGGTGTGATTCAGATACCTTATAATCATGCTTAATAACCAAAACAGATAACAAAAGAAAATCCAAATACTTCTAACCTGTCTGAGGAGTTTGAGGAAAGTCCTTGAGAGGAATTCGCAGCTTTGAGCCCACCATAAATCTCCATGAGTCACTGACAAGACCCCTGATAAAAATATGAGTCCGGTACCCTTAAGGCTCGATCGGCTCTGATACCAAATGTAGGGGTCCCCATTTCGGGTTCGCAAAAAAAAACTTCCATAGAATTGGAAAATATAAGTATAATTAATTTTATAACTTCCAGTATGATTTATTAGAAGAAGATATAGAAGCCACAGATCTAGTTCTATCTATTGTAGTACATGAATGTTAGTAAAGAAAACTATATACTCAGATTTATTCATTCTACCACAAGAGTTAGCAAAATAAATAAAATAAATACTTCAAACCTGTTTTCGATGGTTGGTCCAGCGAATCGATGGAGGCCTCGAAGTGGTTTCCACACGATCCAATCCAATTTCCTGACAAAGTACCGAGTGACCCCTCGGTTGACCTCCCTACCATATCGAGGTTACTCTCCTTCACCCCGAACCCCCGAGCTAATGGGGTCGTAAGAATACACAAACTAGCCTCCCGAAAGGATCTCCCAATCCCCGTTCCGGCTAGTCCCAACTCCAAGGATCATAACATAATTTGAGATTATGATGACCATCCAACATTAGGGAGCAAGAGATGTCTTTCTCTCCTTCTCCTCCCTTATTATATAGCAAAAGCCTGTGTGCCATGTGTCTGTCCATGCACATATTTGATTTAATTTAATATTTTAATTTCCAATATTCTCAAATACATGTGTCTTCTTAATGTCTTTAATGTGCACCTAAATCCCTAGATCAGTGGGAGTTAGGTGTAGAAGAGTTCTACTTCTCTTTTGGTTCTCATTTAGTTTATTTAACAATATTTTAGTTCGACTTATTGCTTTCTACTTTTCTTTCTTTTCCTAATATTAAGATTGAATTAAAAGATGATTCCTTTTACTAAAAGTTAATCTATTTTAAATTTCCTCTTTATAAAATAATTTAAATGAAAAATTAATTAAAGTATGTTAAGATCCTGGTGGGCGGCCTTCACTAACACTCGATGTTTTGGTGTAACGGTTTGTATCATCTGGTATCAGAGCCTCCACCCAGGTTCAAGTCACAAAGCGGGTGGCAACGCCAGCATTGCAGTGTTCGCCCGGGGCTCGTACGGCGCAAAGGGGACACCACCGTATGGGCGCACATCCAGCCCAGAGTCTGGACTGCGGAGCGTGGTGGGATGTTAAGATCCTGGTGGGCGGCCTTCACTAACATCTCGAGGTTTTGGTGTAACGGTTCGTATCAAAGTAAAAAAAAAAAAAATCTTGAATAATAATAAAAGAAAAACAATTCTTTTATTAATGACCTATTTCAATTCTTTCTCAAAATAATGAAGTCAATTAAATAGGATCTTTAATAGAATGATTTAAAATAATAAAATCTTTTGAATAAAAATAATTCTCTTATTATTAATCTTTTTCAATCAACATAATTAATCAAATTTAATATTGAATAAAATCAATCTCTTCAATTCTTTTTCAAGTTAATAAAATCAATTCAAATGAATAATTCAAATTAATGAAATCAATTAAAAATAAAATCTTGAATAGAATTATTCAAATTAATAAAATAGAACAAAATGAAATAGAGTATTTCTTAAATCTTATGTGAAATTTTCATTTATATCATTGATTAATTTTCTTCCTATCGTTCTTGTCTAGGTACCTCTTCGGCGGGCCCTTCTAACAGTTTCATTTCTTCCTTCTTATGGGGAGTACTGTGTAGCGACCGGGAACCGTTACCGCGATCTCTCAACTATGCTCCTTGGAGACTAAGGGATGTTGAGGGATAAGGCTCTCCTTATTGCGCGCCCCTCAACTCATTGTACGCGACCAAATCATTATGGCCTTGCCCGTATGGCATACGCTTCCCCGGGTGAGCTGAAACGGCTTCACCTATGCGTGAATTGCTAATCTAGGGTCGACAATCAGTCGTCGTACCCCTATGTGTTCTTTCTGTTCTTACGACCCCTATAATTCCATTATGGGTCAGTCGATAAATCATCTTACCTGCCACTGCACACACACACACTCAAGCACACATTAGTAGCACTGCACTATGAAATATTTCATCATCCATCATAATATCTTAGTCAGTCGAGCATATATTTCATTCATCATTTTCTCTCAATCAGTAAATCATATCTTTCATTCATCATTCTATCTCAATCAGTCGAGCATATGTAACATTCAGTCATCCTATCTCAATCAGTCGAGCATATCTAACATTCAGTCATTCTATCTCAATCAGTCGAGCATATTTAACATTCAATCATTCTCTCTCAATCAGTCGAGCATATGTAACATTTAGTCATTCTATCTCAATCAGTCGAGTATATCTAGCATTCAATCATTCTATCTCAATGAGTTGAGCATATCTAACATTAAGTCATTCTATCTCAATTAGTCGAGCATGTCTAACATTTAGTCATTCTATCTCAATTGGTCGAGCATATCCAACATTTAGTCACTCTATCTCAATCAGTCGAGCATATCTAACATTTAGTCATTCTATCTCAATCAGTCAAGCATTCATTTATTAAGTAAAGTAATAGTTTCTATAACTGTAGTTCAAGCATTTTCAAAGTAAATTCAAATGGTTCTTGTTTTACTTAGCCGGTTCATTTCAAAACTAGTACCTCATTATTCTAAACAGCTAAGGTACCGAGGCGGGCATTACAGATGGCCACATCAAACACCTTCTCAATAGGAATAAAACCATACTAGTGTGAAATCTATAATCCATAGGGACATTATACCAATAGGCATTCCATGCGACAAAAATATCAAACATCTAGGAATACACTATTCTATGTACTCAAGAAGTCGATGGGGCATGATGTGAACAATTGTAGGTTGCTACAATTTATGAAAGAAAACATGATGAATGCATATATGGTGCAAGCATCTAATACAAGCACAATGGGGGGATGGAAGGTGGATTCAAAGGAAATTTTTTTACAGTGGTGTTGATGCCCCGAAGATCGCAGCATCAAGCAGAAAGGGATTCTCCCCGGTAAACTATCCCAATTGGATTGTCCACCATTTGGTATGGGGAATCTGTCCAGTTAGCGGTTTCGGCTACCATTAGATTTGGAGATTTGTTTCTTTTACACCGGTTATGGCCCGATCCACCGTTCTTTTTTATTTTTATTGTTAAAATGATGTGCAAGTGCCTAAGCTAATTTAATCTAAATGCGGAGCTTGAAACAAATCTATATCTAAGACAGAAATAAATCTAATCTATCCTTGCAAGGAGCAAACTGTAAATATGAGCAACGTGTTGAAAGAAATATCTAAAGATTAACAGATAACCATTAAATCACAAAGATACATCTACAGCAATAGATTAAAGATATAAAAGATAGCTTTTAATCCATATGAAAGCACTCTATTACTCATGTTAGGAGAAACATCATTGCACAAAAAAATAGTAAGCTCATTCAACACACACAAATAATTCTAAACAGCAAAGAAAGATCTCACTGCAAGATATGAACGCCACAAGAATAATCCAGCAAACATCCAACATCCATTTCCAGGAAAAACAAATGTCTCCCTCAGGCTCTTTATTAGGAAAAATCGCTTTATTGGAGCTAATTACAAAATAGTTCGTACAAGCTAAGAAGCTTCTTTTCCCTGCAAAAAAAGTCCTTCTCTACTCCTTCTAACCTTCTATTTATAACTTTACAAAGCGCCGCTTGGGCTGACAAGTGTACCCTAATTCTAGAACTTCCTTCTTTTGGATTTCATCGTATCCTTACAAAGCCTATGAATACGTGGAAGATTTTACATATAGGACAAAAATAAGGGCCAGCGGTCCTTTTAAAGAATTTATACAAAGGTAGAATTTGAGCTTCTCCGCTTGATTAAAACGAAATAAGAATGATCTGTCTACTATGTTGGGGCTTCTTCCTGTTGACTTGAAGACACACCTCCACCAACCGGATCGCTTGAAATTACAGGGCCATCTATACTTTGAATGTATGAGGTCCATTAGTTGATAATCTTTACGATAAGCTTGCTCCGGGAAGATACTATTGCCTGGGGTGCTATTTCATGCTTGCGTAGGTCTGATTTGATCAGCGTTTTTCCCTCTGTGGCCTCTTTTGTCATCGCTTCTAGGAAGTAAATATGTATTGTAGGTTGGCAAATGAACTCTTGAAATTCGTCCTGAGTCAATACTTCTATCTTCTTGATATAAGCCAAGTCTTCATCCAGCTCATTCTGCAACTCGAACAATCGGTCTTCTTCTTTTGGGAAATCATAAATGGAGGTGGGGAGAACTAGATGACACTTGCTAAGTGATTCCTTGAGTGTGGAGTAGATGGAACAACACTTGCGGACCGTCCTTTTGATTTCCAAACTTAGCTTGGTACCACAATCTTTGGCGAATTCAAGAATTCCTATATCCACGTCCAATTTATCTCCTGTAGGGGCACGTAAGTGTGAAGGGAGTTGAGATTTTCCCTTTTTCCACTCAGATTGTTGTTTCAGTTCCTCTACATGATTTGCAAACTTTTCTTGAGTTTTTAGAGATTTGGTTTCAATTGTTGTCATTTTCTTAATCATCTCTTTCATGTTCCAAATCTCTTCCGAGATCAGTACCAGCAGCTGATGGATTTTAATCCGCATATCACATGCTTGTTTGTGAAATGTGAACAAATTTTGCTGGTCTTCCGCTACTTCTTTGAGTTGTCTTGCCAGTTGTTCCTTTTCTTGAATCAACTCTTCATATTCATGCTAATGGAGCTGAATTTGGTGAGCCCTGCTTGCTTCGAGTTCCTCCGACTCTGTTATCCGAGGTTTCAGATTCTTCAGCTCATCTTCAGAGGTAGCCATCTGCATTTCTAAGGAGTTCTTCTCATTCTCAAGCTGGAGAAATCTTGAATTTAGCACCAGATGCTCTCCTAACAACTCATTGTATTTCTCCTTCAATTTGTTTGCTTCCAACACCTCCCTCTTTCTATCATCTCTGATCTGAAAGCATTGCTCCTTGTAATGCTTTATCTTTTCTTTCAAAAAATCAATATTGGCTTTAGTTGCCTTAGCTGATGCCATAGTGCATTGGGATTGAAATGTGGGGTCGGCATCAGTTTTTTGGACCATCTTTTCTCTATTATCCATAGCTCATATTCATCCTCCTCGGTTTCCACATTCTTTATCATGCCCTCCATTTTCTTCACCCTCTTATCAATAATGGCCCTTTTCCGCTCATGGAAATAAATGGTATCCATGTTTGCAACTTTGTGCTGCTTCCTAGGGTTATATGGGGTCAGTGCTAAGCTCCCTGAATAGGAACCTTCTTCCTGAGTCCCCCCTGGGGTGTATACCAATGGTGGGTCCACCTCCATATCTGTTGGAGTAGATGGTTCTGGCTCGGGAGACCTCCCTGTCTGCTCTTTATCCTTCTCTGCTGTTGACTTTTCTTGTTGTGTCTGCAATCCATCCGCTCCTTCATCTAGGGGCCTTTGCTCTTCCTCAGGCTGCTGCTTGGAAGCTTTCTCTTGGGATACTTGATCTTCTCCTTCTTTCTAGATCCTAGCAGCCTCTTCTTGCTGTTCCAACTGAGAGGCTTGCTCGTATTGCTTCCTTGCAATCTCCTCTTGTTGAAGCTTGGTAGCTAGCTCACCTTGAATCCTTGCTTGTTCTTGGTCCTGCTGTTTCTTGAGAGATTTCTCTTGGAGCACTCTATCCTGCTCCAACTTGAGGGTTTTCTCTTGGAGCACTCTGTCCTGCTCCAATTCTGATGGATCCCCTAATTGTGAGGTGAATGCCTCTCGCTCTCTTTGGATCAAACCGACAAGTTTGGGGCACGGATCTTTCACAGCTTTCGTATTGTAACGCTTGCCTAGCTCAGTTAGGTTGCGAGCGCTCCTGAATAATTCCTCGTTTCGGTCCACTGCATGAGCGTACTCAAAGGAGATCTTGAGATCAAGGCAATGCTTGCTCACCACACCGTTGGGTTCATGCCTTCTGAAAGGGACCGAGCCAAAGTGGAAAACTTCTAAGCCTTGAGCATAATTTTCCCCATCTCTTGCTCTTGGGAGGCTGTAAGCTTCTATGGTAAATGGCATGGGAGGATACATGCCCTTCTTCCGGTTTGTTAAGAAATTGCTTATTGCACCGGTGCCAAAGAGTTGCCTCACAGCCTCCTTATGAATTACAAAATCTGTAACATACCGAGGGAACATAAATGGCTCATGAGTTCCTCCACTCATCCTGATGTATGTGCCTTCTGCACTGTGATAATAGTCCCCGAATTGTTCAATGATAGGCATTGCATTCTCCAACATACAATCTGGTTCTTGGACAAAAATAAGTTGGTACAATGGCATGATAAACCTCTCGCAAACCATCTTGTAGTGGTTTGCATATTTACTTTCCCACGTACACTGATAAGCTATGAAGAGAGCTGTTTCATTTGGCTTCCATGAGCAGCCAAAGTCCGGGAACAAATGCTTGCTTAACAGGAAGTCAATCAGGTATGAAGACATGAAGAAAACTACCTTCTTTTGGGTTAGTCCTCCCTGGGCTGTTGTTAACTGCGAGGGCAAACTATCTGAAATTATTTCAGCCCAGTTGAAGATGGTGCCCTTCATGGCTATGTGAAACATTACCAGAACCCATATGATCTTAAACATATTTCCATTAGGCATGTCGAAGAGCCGACTCAACATCAGGACGATGAGTCTGTAAGGGGTCTCTAGGAGGTTGCTTTCATATTCATTGTTCTACCTCCTCCTAATCTTCCTGTCATTTATCGTCATCTTACGGGCAGATTCTAGTGGGTCCATCTGATGATTTGCTATCTAGTCATCGTCCAAACAAGCCCTGGGTGAAGGCAATCTATAGGTAGTAGTAACATGCTTAGGAGCGAAAGATGCCAGGCTCAACCCATTTTTATCAGTCATGAGCCTTGTGTCGGTCCGGATGTTAGGAATTAGCCATCCAACAACTTCAGAACAAGGTTACAGTTCTGGCCGAGCTGTCGCCTTATTCAAACATGACTTTGTGATGTTGGCATACACTAAAGCATCATCTATAGAGGATGTTGAACTATCTTGAGCCATGATCAACCTGTATAGATCACCCCATTGAAATTCAAGAGCGGAGCTCCCAAGGGAAACACCAGTGGTAGCTTGTGTGTCAGCAAACATCGTGTCGAGTGAAGTATCTAATAGAATTTCAACCTCTGAGTCTAAGGTTACTTTCTGAGCTGCCTTCTTCCTTGCTGACTTCCTATGCATGGTAATCCTGTGGTGATCAAGGCAATATCAAAAAATACTTTAGTTAGATCACTACTTCCAAACATTAGCAACATTCTATCCCAAAGCCAAAATATAACATTTTCACAACAGAGGTTGCCTTAAACAATCATAATTATCTTCATTTCATGCTTAAGCTTAATTCAACAATGCGCCTATGATGCTAAAAGCAAAGACAAAACATTAGGACAATGGGAAAGATCATCTTTGAATCTGCGCCATTCATTTTCAAATTGCAGGTAACTCCTGAATTGTTACACACACTTGCACTAGTCTGATGAAGATTTCTGCACTGGCACCTAAATAGAGCTTTGCACCATGCTTGGGATTCTGCGCGCACTAAGATTAGTGATGTAATGTGCACTAGGGTACAAGTGGGATTTTATGCGCTAATACCTAGACATTTCACGCGCGCCGGTGCCTAAGATTATTTGTGCGCCAAGTGATAATATGTTTTCTGCGCTAAAAATATTCCACACGCCAGCGCCCCAACTTTATCCTTGCTCCAAAGCTAAAAATATTCGTGTGCTGGCCCAAACAATTTCACATGCGCTATCCTATCCTTATTTCTGCGCTAGCGCTTAACATTATGCATGCGATATTTACTATACGTCAATGTTTAAACATTTCATGTGCCGACAGCTGATAGTGGAGGTTGCGCTGAAAATGGATAAATCCCATAGCTGCAGGCCTCTATCAGTTAAGGATCAGCCCTGGTTTCAAGTTTCTAAATAGGCTTGATGGGTCGATTTAACACATCCTCATGGCAGCTTCGGCCGAGTATTGTGGGTTTTATGCAACCTCGCCATGAATGAACATTGCTTTTGGTTGAGCAGGGTATCTCAGTGTTCACAGGACGGAACTTTAGCTGCAAGGAATGAGAAAGATTGGGCTTTTGCGTAGTAGATGCCTGGCAAGGAGTTTTGTTTTGCAAACAAGATCTTGGGATACTGCGGCTTCTACAGGTTTTGAGTGGGAAATTTTGCGGCCGCTAAGATACTACTGGGATTATTCAATCTTATGGCTAGATCAGAGTAAGCACTTCATACTTTAAAAAAAATAGAGACTCTACTCATGGAAAAAGAGCTTAAACAGAAGCAAGCTATTACGCAACCAAGAAAAACATATAAAAACTTTCAAATGAGGCCATGGGGAACCATGGGTTTCGCTTGGCAAATGAGAGCTCTGTGAGTAAAACCAGGGATGCCGAAAATGCGATAGAGGGAAAAGACTTATGTGCCTATGAGATAGGACCATCTCTGCCCTGTTCTAAAAGTGGTGGCCTTGTATCCTCATAGGGGAAAGAACAGTGACTATCCTATGCCCTCTCTAGCTTTCATGCAGAGTAAAACGAAGGCTGTTTAAGCTACTTAATCTGTGCATGGGTGATTTTTTAACCTACTAATCTAAGAGCAGGATTGGGAAAGAGCCTACCTGTCAGTAATGGCGAGCGTTGCGAGACCTCAACCGTTTGCAGTGAATGGCAGTCTCGAACTTCGACACGAATGGCGAGTCCCGAAGACAAATGACTAGATAAAACCCAAAACGTCGTTGCATGCGTTAAATAGGTGAAGAGTTAAATGCTCATGTACATCTAAAGTTGGTGGGGTTATGAGCATGGGGCTCGAGAAGACTGTCAATAAGAGTGGCACATGGCCTCATTAAAGGCCCTACCGACTCTGTCGGTGCACAGGGATCGAGGAGATATTTTCGCACCGAGTACCGATTTAACTTTCGTGCCAAGCGGGGTAGCGTAATATTTTGCACTATGTGGCAAGCACATGTTCAAAAATAAACCTTGCACTCAAGCGGCGATCCTGGAATTAGGGTTGCGCTCATAAAACTACACCAAACATGAGTTATCGTGAAAGACAAAACACAGATTTGCAAACGAGAAGGATAAGCATGCCTCCTGCGCTTGTGGCGTCGAATCTATCATCACGGTCTGTGCTGGGGAGGAGCGTGCCAACTTTTAGTTCTCCCAAGAAGATGAAGTGCAACTCCAAGGCGGGCAAGATAATGGTAATTCTTGCGCCTTCGGCGACCGAGAAAAGGTTATCTCTCGCACTAACGGTGGCCGGCTTATTGCTTTCAAATGCGTGTCAGATAAAAGACTTGGGACTTGTCGAAAGGGTGGCTGAGTTAGAGACAAGGTATGCGTTAGATGGAGGATTTGTGATTAGAGTTTGCGTTGAGTGAGGAACTCATGGTTAGAGGCGTGTCAAAATGACAGAGGACTTAAGGTTAAAACCTACGCTAGAACGGGTGAGTTAAGACCCAAAATCTATGCTGAAGGAAAAGAATGACTTTACCTTAGAAAAAAAATGAGAAAACTCTTTTGGAGACAGGTGATGAAATTCTGCCTAGTTAGAGAAAACCAAAAGATGAAGTAAGAAAAAAAAACTTGCTCCAAAAGTGTTGGAAGGAGGGGCCCCAAATGACTTTAAAAAGTTTGGGGAAGGATGTTGCAGCAACAACATGTGGATTAAGCATTCAAGGACACAATGGAGCCCCTACATGCTAAATGCTTATAACTAGGGCACATCAAGAGGAATTTCACTAAACTTGTTATAGAGAAAACTTCCTATGGCTTGGGGTAGATCACAATAGATAGCTGACTACCAGAAAATAAGTCAATTCTCAATGCTATGCTATATAAATGACAATGCTAAGATAATGGAGAATATAACCAACCTCAATCTGGACGTTTGATGTAGATCCGCGTTGAAGCTTTCAATTCGTGCACTTGAACCTGCAAATTAGTCTTGACATCCGATATACAACAAGCGCATATAATATATGAAAGACATTAACATCATCAATAGCAATGGTCCATGATATCATAAGTAAATACAACCCAATGTAATATAAACAACATTCACAACATTGATGGACGAGAATATGAGTATTTCAATTAATAAATAACAAGAAGTACAATATGATACGACCTCTTGCCGGAAACCAATCTAAACCAAGAACTGGGTCTCTCCACTTGTGCCTCCACCACTTCAATCCTCCATGGAATGGCAAACTCAAACTATGAAAGGAGTTTGGAAGGTGAACATAAAGGGTTCACAACAACAAGGATCAATGAGTGTATACTAAAGATGCAGCAAAAATCCACTAGAGTTATCTTACTTTCTCTTTCTCCTCCCTTCCATATGCCATAAGAGCTCAATATATAGCCTTCCAAAGGTAAGTGAAAGGACACATCGAAGCGTTTTGGGGAAAATGGAGGGCCAAAGGTCACCCTAAGACCGCTTTTTGGGAGTAAATAGTAATTCATTAGTGATTTTTACCATTTTACTTGTCACCCACAGGCTATAGTGGAACAGCTCGTGGGTACACTGGCTGAAATCTAACAACTAGCGTACAGGAAGAAAAATAGGGAAAAAATGTGTTCTGGAGGTTATAAAGTGAATATGAATCAATGAAATGGATCCTGCATGCCAAAGAATGTTGATGCTCACAAGGTGGAAAATTACGCTATAACAAATGCCTCCTAATGTGTGAGGTTAGAGAATGGTGCTACGATGGCCGAAATACATTATAAATATCAGAAGTGGAGTGATGGAGACTCAAGTGGAAGGAGTAGCTCACTCGTCATAATACTGTTAGGATATTCCTATACTCCATCCTAGTCCCACTAGTATTTTGATCATTTACATTTTCAGTCATGCATGTACTTTTAGGGTTTGCATGCTCCATTTAGGGTTTGCATGCATTTGCATGCATTCTAGTCATTAGTCCTAGCACCTAGCCCTCAATTAGCTAGCCCCTAGAGCTTCCTTCCACTTAGTTTCATCCCTCCTAGCCTGTCATGCGCCCTCCTTTCACCTACTGCATGAGAAGGGCGCCTTTCTCACCTACCAGTCCAGTTTACTTCAGTTAGCCACTAGTCTTTCCTTGATTTGAGGCCAAACTGGCTCCTCACTATTTTTATCACTTCGATTGACCTCCGATGAGACATGACTACCTGTTCTGACTCCAGTTAGCTCCTCATGCGCCCTCCACTGAGCCTCCTTCATTCAGTTAGTGTCTCCATGTACCAGTTACATTCAGTTACACCTACCACACTTAGTTAGACTCAGTTTGACTGACGGTTAACAGTTACTTGTGCATTGATGACTCCACCAATGTAATGTCCCCATTCCAATAATTTCATAGTAAGACAATCCCATCAATCCTACTAGTTTCCTAGGTTGGATGGGCACATGTGGAATGGTAATAAGGAAGCAAATAAATGATGTTTAGACATTAGAAGGGTTCAAGTATTTAATAAATATAGTGAATAAAGAAATTCAAGAGAAATCATAGGTGACAAATGGTTTTGGAGACATATGGAGGATATGGGACCCACACTAGCTTGTTTTTTCATAATACATGGTATCTCTCTTTTGCAAATTCGAATTAATGGGAATGTGAACACTCTTGGGTGAGTTGGTAAGTCATAACACATGTCATTGAGCATATTAGGTCGAATTGGGAAGGATTGGTAACCTCCATGGAAGATAAAGAGTCAAAGTGGAAGTTTGTGGACACTTGGGCTAGATTCCCTAGCCCCTATGACACCAATGGTGGAGCATCTATGACAACTATGACAAATTGCAGACCTGACCTCTGACATCTGACCACTATGACATGTCAGCCCCAAAAATAGGCTCAAGGAAGTCGAATTTGGGAGTTGGAGAAGCCAAAGAGACTCAAAATCGAATTTGGGAGAAGATGGAAGGTTGGAACTAGGAGACAAGTGGCAAATGTGGAATAATTCCTAAATGGAAATCTATTGAATCTATTGAGAGGATTTCGACCCTTAGAAGGCTAATGTTGGTTATAAAATGTAGAAATGTAGTATGAGAATGGCTTTTGATGATTTGAGAAAAATTGCATTTGTGAAGAGAGAGCTAGTGGATGACTAGTTTCTTGCCTTAGCCAATTTCGAGGGTGAAAGATTCCCATCCAAGTTGGTGTTTGGAGAGGCCACTCAGGTCTTTCATGGTGCTTTAATGGAGTTTGTATTTGCAGGTAGCAGCTACAGGAAGTTTCATGGTTTGGTTTAGTGCAGCACTTTCTCTCCACCGTTTCCAGTTTTGAAGGCATATTCATGCTCCTTGAGGGAGGGCGTTTTTGGTGAGCACTTGTGATTCTTGAGAGAGCTTCTCATTATATATTTATGATTGTAATAGCTTCATATCCTCCGTTATTCATATTCAGAAAGTCTCAGGTCGAAATACCCACTGGTTGTATGCAAAAGTATTGATTAATGAGCAAACAATGTCCATTTCCCCAATGCATTGATGTATGACACTATAATGTTGATTATTTCGAATGGATGGATGATTATCTGATATATTTGTGATCAATATAATGCCATGGATGTCTTCTACAAGTTTCATGTACTGTACTTGAGCATTTGAAGCATTTTTACTCAGTTTAGTTGTATTGGGAGATGAAATAGTGCCATTTCCCCAAGGGTCGAATTGGGGGGTTTTGCTGTTGAATGTGAGAGAGTTAGAACAGTAGTAAAAATCAATTAATGGTGCATATGGGACCTCAATAACATACTTAACACATTATATACCTCTGTTCATAAATTTGTGGGAGTTTGGAGGCATTTGGAAGGCCATTTTCAGTGTTACCCGGGGGGGATTTGATGCACAAATTACTAGTCAAAATTACCTATATTGATCAGAATACAAATCAAGTTTGCAGCAGTATTTGGAGGTCCATAAAATATCCCTGAACCTGATATTCAAGTCTAAATACCATTAATACACTCATACAGAAGATTTGGGAGCATTTGGGATGATTTGGAGGTCAAAACAGTTAAACTAGTCAAAGGTCGAAATTGGGGAAAAAGTTGAAAAATTGGCATTTTAATAAAATTTGAAAAAGGGATATTACAAGTGGTATCAGAGCATGTTCTTGGCACCTGATGGTCTTAACAAGAATTCAAAAGAATAATCCACCACCCTTTGAACCAGTAGTTGAAGAGATTTTTGTTGAAGAAGAGGTAGTAGAAGAAGAGGAGTCTTTCACTGAAACCATGGGTAGAGAGGAGGATGACAAATTAAAACATAAGGAGGAACTTATTGCAACCTTAGATCCATGTTTCTCTAAACTTTCAGCAAACATGGATAGGATAGGTGATAAATTGTTGCAAGGATTCGAATTGTTGATTAGCCAGCTTCAAAGCAAAGGGATGATAGGAGATAATAGTGGTTCACACTCAGGGGAAAAGATGAAAGGGAATGAACATATTTTCTCAAGTACAGGACCTCATAATAGACCTGATGAATTTCAAAGCACACAAAGGCATACTGCACCTAAATTTCTCACACCCAAAGAAGAGCCCAATCTTGAATTGGATTACAAGAAACTAGTAAATGATTGGAATGATTTGAATGAAGAGTGTAAAAGAGGTGTACCACTTAGTGACTACATTGATGCTATGCAAAAGATTAAAATGAAGGGAGACAATAGGAGTCCATTCCATAACAAAGAATTGAATAGTGCTATTGGAAAAATGTCACTTCCTACTTTTGATGGTTCTTCTCAAAATTCTGCTAACACTTGGGTGCAAAAATTGGATGTATATTTTCAGCTGAATCCTATGTTGGAAGAGGATGCATTAAAAATGGCCATTTTGCATTTGGAAGGAGATGCCAATGAATGGTGGTTCTATGGTTTGAAAACCTTGGGTCATGATCAGGTTAAAACATATGGAGAATTTGTTGATAGGGTACTAGAGAGGTTTGAACAAAAAGATCCAGAATTGCCTTTCAAGGAATTAGCTCAATTGAAGCAAACTGGGACACCTACTGAATATATGTTGGACTTTCAAAAATTATCAGTCAAGGTGGCTGATGTATCTATGGGAAGGTTGGTATTGCTGTTCACTGAAGGTTTGGTTGAACCCTTAAAAGGTTTGGTCAAAGCCCACAAGCCAACTACATTAAAAGATGCAATGAGCTTGACTAGGGATCTCCAAAATGTGCTTCCTAGAACGAGATTTCCTCCCAAGCCTGACTTCAGAATTGAAAAGAAACCTTGGCAAAGAGATGCACCTGATAAGAAGCCATGGAAAGAAGATGAATATGGAAAGGATAAGAAAGAGGAACTAAGCAGGGAAGAGCTCAGAAGGAAGAAATTGTGTTACTCATGCTTCCAACCATGGGTACCTGGACATAAATGTGCTAAAGGAAAGGCCCAATTCATTGAAGTATTTTGTGATGAGGGATATGAAGGGGGCATGGAGGAAGAAGGAAATAATTCAGCCCAAGAAGAAGGATATACTACAGCAGAAGAAGGGAAACCAGAGGTGAAGCATCCCTCTCCCACCAAAGTAACAATGGCAGTACTTTCAGCAGTACCTCGCTATCATACTATCCGATGCAAAGGTATGGTACAAGGACAAAGAACTTCAGTTTTGGTAGATGGAGGAGCCACCCATAACTTCATTGATGCAGAGATGGTGGAGAAAAGAAATATACCTATTGAACCATTTGATGGCTTCACAGTTGTCATTCCCGGTCACAACACAATGGAGTGCAAAACATGGATTCCACAGCTGCAAGTCACCGTAGGTAACTATACTTTTGTTGATAGTTTTTATGTGGTTGATATTGCTGATACTAATGTTGTTTTGGGAGTGCAATGGTTGTATTCAATAGGGGAGCATACAGTAAATTATAAAATTCCTGAAATGAAATTCCAAGATTCAAAAGGAGTACTAAGGATTGTGAGAGGGCAACACACCTATCCGAATCAGGTAGTTTCTTCCCACAGCATGAAGCACCGGAATAGAAATATTATGGGAGACATTACTCATGGAAGGCCACCTGATAGAGGAGGGACAAGTTTGCAGCATGGTAAATTGAGATTGCTTGAGGGCAAGCAATCTTGGGTGGGGAGGACTGTAATGTCCCCATTCCAATAATTTCATAGTAAGACAATCCCATCAATCCTACTAGTTTCCTAGGTTGGATGGGCACATGTGGAATGGTAATAAGGAAGCAAATAAATGATGTTTAGACATTAGAAGGGTTCAAGTATTTAATAAATATAGTGAATAAAGAAATTCAAGAGAAATCATAGGTGACAAATGGTTTTGGAGACATATGGAGGATATGGGACCCACACTAGCTTGTTTTTTCATAATACATGGTATCTCTCTTTTGCAAATTCGAATTAATGGGAATGTGAACACTCTTGGGTGAGTTGGTAAGTCATAACACATGTCATTGAGCATATTAGGTCGAATTGGGAAGGATTGGTAACCTCCATGGAAGATAAAGAGTCAAAGTGGAAGTTTGTGGACACTTGGGCTAGATTCCCTAGCCCCTATGACACCAATGATGGAGCATCTATGACAACTATGACAAATTGCAGACCTGACCTCTGACATCTGACCACTATGACATGTCAGCCCCAAAAATAGGCTCAAGGAAGTCGAATTTGGGAGTTGGAGAAGCCAAAGAGACTCAAAATCGAATTTGGGAGAAGATGGAAGGTTGGAACTAGGAGACAAGTGGCAAATGTGGAATAATTCCTAAATGGAAATCTATTGAATCTATTGAGAGGATTTCGACCCTTAGAAGGCTAATGTTGGTTATAAAATGTAGAAATGTAGTATGAGAATGGCTTTTGATGATTTGAGAAAAATTGCATTTGTGAAGAGAGAGCTAGTGGATGACTAGTTTCTTGCCTTAGCCAATTTCGAGGGTGAAAGATTCCCATCCAAGTTGGTGTTTGGAGAGGCCACTCAGGTCTTTCATGGTGCTTTAATGGAGTTTGTATTTGCAGGTAGCAGCTACAGGAAGTTTCATGGTTTGGTTTAGTGCAGCACTTTCTCTCCACCGTTTCCAGTTTTGAAGGCATATTCATGCTCCTTGAGGGAGGGCGTTTTTGGTGAGCACTTGTGATTCTTGAGAGAGCTTCTCATTATATATTTATGATTGTAATAGCTTCATATCCTCTGTTATTCATATTCAGAAAGTCTCAGGTCGAAATACCCACTGGTTGTATGCAAAAGTATTGATTAATGAGCAAACAATGTCCATTTCCCCAATGCATTGATGTATGACACTATAATGTTGATTATTTCGAATGGATGGATGATTATCTGATATATTTGTGATCAATATAATGCCATGGATGTCTTCTACAAGTTTCATGTACTGTACTTGAGCATTTGAAGCATTTTTACTCAGTTTAGTTGTATTGGGAGATGAAATAGTGCCATTTCCCCAAGGGTCGAATTGGGGGGTTTTGCTGTTGAATGTGAGAGAGTTAGAACAGTAGTAAAAATCAATTAATGGTGCATATGGGACCTCAATAACATACTTAACACATTATATACCTCTGTTCATAAATTTGTGGGAGTTTGGAGGCATTTGGAAGGCCATTTTCAGTGTTACCCGGGGGGGATTTGATGCACAAATTACTAGTCAAAATTACCTATATTGATCAGAATACAAATCAAGTTTGCAGCAGTATTTGGAGGTCCATAAAATATCCCTGAACCTGATATTCAAGTCTAAATACCATTAATACACTCATACATAAGATTTGGGAGCATTTGGGATGATTTGGAGGTCAAAACAGTTAAACTAGTCAAAGGTCGAAATTGGGGAAAAAGTTGAAAAATTGGCATTTTAATAAAATTTGAAAAAGGGATATTACAACCAATGATGAGATAGACTACTAGTTGTGCTCTGATGACACTCCAGTGATCCTTTGATCACTCCATGAAGGCTAATTCAAATTGCCACCTTAGGCATTCGAATCCTCATGCATTGTATTATTTATATGTCCATTTGTGATTAATAATTTAGTGTGTGTGAAGTATTTTTGCTTCTATCCAAGTTCTACTGTATTATTATTCTGTTGCTCATTATACTGCATTGACCACTCTTCTTCTATTTTCCTGCTTAATCATAATTACTCTTGTGAGGTATACATCATCTCTTAGATCTGCTGTGAGGATTTTCACAAATACAATAATATCTCTGAGTACATGTCGGTATAATACAACAATATGATACAATGGCCATGAATAGGCAGTACATAGTGAATACATGTCATAAGTAATCATAGCCATGATCCCTCTATAGTAAGATATGGTTCCCTACTGAAAAGGAAACAATTAGCGCAAACTGGAGGTACAAACTACTGGTGTTTGAGAGGTGATATCTCAGATGTAAAGTCATCGTCATAAGTAGCATACTGAATGCCACTATCGCCTAGGGTCTTCTACACAAATCATCGACGATGCAAGTCGCATCAATTGAATAAAGGTGTTGAGGTTGAACCTGATGTTACATCGTCTGATTATCAGACCAGTCAATGATGTATACCATTAACAGACACGAGATAACCCACCAATAATGAAATTGGGAATCAAGGAACAGAGTACAATCATCAAAGTGCAAATAGATGGGTTGAAGTCGAACACTAAGATGCATCCATCGATCAGGGGACATTGATGTATTCCCAAAACTGTCGATGGAAAGAGAACCTACCACTAATGACTGCAAGCCTCAAGGTACTCAACCGAACTCTAAGTCTCAATTTCCAGAATAAATGGGTTGAAGTCGACGGAACGAAACTCGCTAGAAGGAGGGTATTAAGGCATCCCCCATCAACCAGCACAAGGTACCAGCTACGTTGAAAGATTTGGAAGAACTCAGGTGAAACAGACTGACTTAATAAGGATGAGCAACATGCAATAGTCAAGAGATTTGAGGAGTGGCCGACTCTGGTTTCAGGACTTCCTTTGAACAAGAGCATGAGTAGATGAATAGACTCAGGAAGCATAGACTCGACATAATAGTGTGCGATGCAAGAGGCATCAACAAAGGGCTCCATAGTGACTATAAGCTTAATGAACCGGTGGAGTAAACTGAGAAACAAGTACAACCCCTAAGGTCCAACTATAGTCCCGACTCATAATGTATGGAGTGGAATGAATGCTCATGTTCAAAGGTGACACAACATCTGCCAACAATAAGACGTAAATATTCTCCCATCTGGCTTTTTGGAATATTTGATTTTTTTAGTCTTTTTCATATCTGGAAAAGCTTGAAAAATAATAAAATTGCTTATAGTACAACAATGGAGGGAACAAGTGTCAAATAGCAAGAAAACTAGTCCCAAGTAGTGGAACATACCTATGATCAATGCAAGGAAGCGTGTGCAGGATGTGGACACTCGGGGGGGTTGTTCCCTTAGGGTCAAGGGTCATCAAATTGTGAAAGGAAAATGAATGCTCTGCAAGGCTCGACAGGGGAAAGTGCTCAGGGACCAGGCTAACAATTGAGTAAGCGAGAGCCGGCACAAGGCTCAAGCGACAAGTAGGATGATGCAATGCACTCACAACTTGGTAAAAATGTGGGGACTCATGGGAGGTGGCCCACATAAGATAAAGTAGAGTATGCGTCTTTATCGCAAAGTCATGGCATAACTACGAAAGACTCCGAATATAAAGAGAAACAACAACATGGGCGCCAAAATACAAAAGGGTCTAACTAGGACACCCATGTTCAGAAAGGCCCTACCGCCAAATAACAACACCTCTAGAGTAGTGTGAAGGTTCTGTGTCAGTTAAGAAGCGGGGTTGCACCTAGGGTTAATGGAAATGGTCAAAAGGTCAAATGCATAATGCATGTGAAAATAAAATCTAACCTATATGCTAGGTGTGAAATATACCTACCGTAGGCACGAAACAATCAAAAATCAACTCTCGCCGAAGAAATCTGTTCAAAAATGCTACTCCACGACATTATATTAGTCCAAAACAGCTTAAAATGGTCAAAACCATAGACAAGTGGGTTTTCAAAATTATAAATAGTAAGAAAAAATTACAAATTACAATTCATTTTTACTATTCACCCAATTTGGAGTTTTTGGGTAGTTTTCACCTCGAATTTCAATCGCTAATTCTGGTAGCTATGGGCCTCCATTCGTTGAACCATCTGGATTAGGTTAATAATCTCATCCATACCTTTCATTTCATTGTTTTTATTTGAATTTTCATTTGTTGGAGTTTTTAGATGGCCAAGCCCTATTTGGTCATGGCGATACCTGCGGGCTATGAGCATAAGGGTAGCAGGTAGGGCAAGGTACCCACGATCCTCAGATGAGATAAGAAATAAGTGCTCATCCACAAAGGAATCTTCATGGACAATATCCTCATCTAGTCGCGGAAGGTCCGACATAAGCTCAGCAAAAACTAAGGACTTGACCGACTTCCCCGAAAACTACTAAGTTAAAACTAACTATTAATATATAGGTTATACTAAGCTATTCAAAATGAAATTTCTATTTAACAACTATTAAATCAAAGCTTGTTGTCTATATCTAATCTAAGTTTTGATCTCTTAAGGAGAGTCTCACTGTTTAGTGATATGAGTTCTGAAACATGCAATTAAAACCCTAAATATGCAATATATATCTAATTTATGATGCAAATTCCAAAAGTTGGAAACACAATTGTAAAATAATTTATATTTAATTATATCTACTAGATCTAACCTATCCTGATTAGGAGCATGATTGAAACTAGAATTGACTCAATTTGCACACATAAATTAAACATGTAATAATTTTAAATTGAGAAGAAATTCTACAATAAAAGATATGACATATCTAAATAGCTTCAAAGATCTTGCCAATTAATAGAGTAAGATCATGAAAATTGTTAGAGGCTTTAATTTATGAAAATATAAATCAATTTTATGTCAATAGATCAAATGATAAAGTAATCATAATTTCCAAAATGAACTTCAACAGATTATGATCTTAAGAAAAGTAAGCGTACCAAAAAACTAAGTTCCAACAATTTACTTAATTTTATTGAGAAATAATGATAACCAAATATAAATAGTCAATTTCCATTACTCTAAAAGAAAACTTGTACAAAGCTTACAAAGCAGTTCTGCAAATACATATGGAGCATCATTTCTTCATAAACATGTTGATCTACCAACTGCTGGCTGGGAGTGCTTCCATGCTGACTTCTTTGAAAGAAACTTTACAAAAGAAAATACAGAGAAGATAAAATTCATCCTCTCTTCTCTAGAGACCCTCCTTCCCTCTTAGACTTCTGACGTTGAATTTATAGAAGTGAATAGTAGTGGGAAGGATAGCATCAAATCCCCAGGTGTCTAGTTCGTTCAACTGGATGCCAAACCAGCCGGAATGAATTTATGGAAAATTCACCTCTGTAAGGGCACGTTTTTATCCCAAACTATTGAGAGATTTACAAAACTTTGCATTGTTAGTGGCAAAGGAGCCCATTTGGGAAGTGGGTTTTCAATCATTTGGGCTAATTCCTCACGGTTTTCTCACAATACTCCACGCAAAAACATATCTCTGACAGGTGCGTGATCTATTTTTTAACTTCATCCGTCATGTGACGGCAACAACATATTAGGGTTTTCGTGCAAATATTATGCGTTAACATTGTAAATAGTGCCTTCTATTTATTATATCTAAATCAATTAAATAAATAAATCATTAACATTTTCTTTGAATAGACAATAATAATAATTAACAAATATTGAATTTTCAAAAGATATTGTATGAACACTATATTACTCTTAGATCGGAATTAGATGCCTGGAAGAAATTAAATATTTATATATATATATATATAGACATTAATAAGCCATCTAAATAAAAATTAGTTTATCAACAAGGAGAGTTAATTATTTTTCGTGAAAAATAATACTTCACTTCATGAATGAGAATCATTGACTGCTTCCATAGTTTCAAAACATTATAAAATGAGCCTTAAGTAAATTATTTAAACTTTGTTCTAAAATTATAACATCTCAAAAAGGACAAGTTTTCATAAAATTTTTAAGGCTAGTAACATTCAATGATCCTTTCAAAATTGAAACCAAGGTTAAAGTTTTATTTCTTTAAAATGCAATTTTGTAAGACGAGGATTGAACGTATAAAATTGAGTGCTTAATTGAATTAATAAAATCCATCGAAGTATACAATTATTCGTTGATACATTTAAGAATCGAAAAGTTTCACAAGACTATAGAAGGATTAAGATAATTCAACCAAGTCAAAATGAAATTAGTACCATGAATAACCTCAAGGAAGCATCATTAAGTCATCACGAATCCAGAAGACCAATGCAGTAAAGATAAAACAAATCGTCAAATCTCAATTTCATGAAAGGTAAGGATTTAATCAAATGTTAAAGTTTTGCAAAAGTCAATGGATCATTCAAATTCCAAAGTAAGAGCATGGTCCCGTTATTTGATACAAAATCTTTGAAGACGTAAATCAGAATTATTATAATTGAGCTTTTAGTTAATTAATTATGATTTATCAAAATGGTAATTAATTATGATTTATCAAAATGGTCGTTAATTCGCAAATGCACTCACAAACCAAAATTTGTTACAATTGTCGAAGCATCTTATAAAACCAACCAAGCTAAACCAAAGGATATAATTAGCTCAAATAAGCTCAAGCAATACTAAGTAGGTGGTGTTCATCAACTAAAGGGCCAAAAGATTCCAACAAGAAAGATATACACATCACCAAATCCTTATTTAATGATAGTCAAGCCAAAGAACAAGCACCGCAAAAAGCGAACGATTGAAGAAAGAAAGCCAAGAACCAATCTACCAAAGCAAGGAAGATAAGATAAAATAAAACCAAAAAAAAATATTTACAAAATTTACATGGGGGGGACCTTGATTTTGCAAAATAAAGGGGAAGTTGTTGGGGTGCCAACAGGTTTGTCATTGACAGGTATGCTGATGCATGGGCATAACACAGGAGGCTTTGGTCATTTATCCCCACCATTTCTACACATGGGATCACACTTTACTATTGAATCTCTTGAAAAATGTTTGAGGGACCCTGAAGACCCACACCATGATATGTATGTTGATCTCCTTTATGAGAGTGGAAGTTCAAGAAACCCACTTTCTAATGCATTACTTGAAACCTCTATTTACTCAAATTGTAGAGTGTACAAGGATGATTTTCTATCTCATGGAAGATCAAAAACTCAAAATGTTGATTTCAAACCTCTTCCTCCACATTTGTTGTTATAGTTGGACAATGCAACAAGTGATAATAAGAATAGTTATGTTTTCATGTTTCTATCACTTTTAACTGCACTTGGTGTTTTCATCACTATTTAGGTTGGGTTCTTTCTTGGGGGTCACACCCATGAAGACATAGATGGAACCTATGAAATAATTCCTTCCAACTTGAAAAGTAAAGATATGTATTATTTACCCGAAATGATGGATACATATCGCACAATAGAAGAAAAAAGAGTGTTTCCACCTACACTTATTGACACAATGTATGACTTCAAAAATTTCCTTAATGGATACATCAAGGAGGGAAAATATACACTAGTTGGACATCTTAATGTCTAGTACTTCCAATTTCTTATACTCAATGATGTTCTAGTGATGAGGTATAAAGAATCAATTAGAGATACTGCATGGTCAACACCAATTGAGTTGTGGAATATAGATGATCAAGGTTGACCTAAATTTACCACAGGGAAGCCATATTTTTTAGGCCCCAAATAGAATGGTGTCTATTTAAAATAACTAAAGGAAGGAATATCATCATACATAAAAATGTGGAAAGAGACTATTGACTATGAGAATTCACCAATTGTTACAGAGGAATGGAAAAAAAAAGTAGAGTATTGGGAAAGCGGTGTTGATGCATTAGATGAAATCTACAATAATAATATTACAGTGGATGGAAGTGATTCATCTTCTGTGGATTTATGGCCCAAGACATGACAAATTGTCAAAGCTGATTGTAATGCACTTAGTGTAATCTCAAGTATTATGGATGAACATTTTGATAATGTGACAAATGAACTGGTATATGTTGGAACCAAGTGCAATAAGCCAAATCTAGCATTCAATATTTTGACGGATGTTGATAAAGGAGAGATGTTGCTAGTTAGATAAGGAAATGAGGATAAAGGAGAGCTGATTTGGATGGAAAAAACCACCTCAGATATCTTTGAGGATGATGAAACTAAAACTCTTCATGTAAAGGTTGATTGGTGGATGCTTGCTTCAGGGAAATACAAGGGAAAATTTTTAGAACAATATTGGGTACCAAATCCCAATGACACAGAACTTGGATATGTTCCAATTAATACCATAGTTTGGGCATGGATGCCAAAGAAAGAACAATGCAAGAAGACCAAGATAAATAAATTTGGTGTAGAAGTTGTACTTGATCTATTTGAGCGGATATAGTGAGATTAGATGGAGATGATTCATGAATGTAATTTTGTTCTTTGAAGCACATATTAATATACACAAATAAATACTTTTCAATGTTTGTAGTATATCAAATATTCTCTTCATCTTATTTTTTGAGGAATATTATATTCCTCAAAAAATGATGACCGTGGATTATCCGAAAACCCACCCTAGAATATTATATTATTTAGTACATCTCTACAAATTTTGGGTATAACTTCAATGTTAATTAATGTCATGTTTCTTTATGCGAAATACATAAAACCAAACAATATTAAACTTTTCAATGTTTTGTTTAGATCAACATATCTTCTCACTCTATAAAATGTTCACTATATAAAATGTTCATAATAAAATTCAATAATGCATTTAAAAACATCTTTTAGACTTGGTCTATGAATAAATACTAGGCACTTGAGATAAAGTTTGAAGTGAGTTTTTCCTAATATATATTTCTTAGTATACTTGATATAAATTGAAACGTACTATTGCAATCTAATTCATACTAATTTGATTTTGATAATTAAACTACACAACTAGACTTCTAATTTCTTTTTCTCTTGTAGACTTTAAAGTGATGTCAACATTGTACTAGTATAAAAACTTACACTCAACACATGCAAAGAAGTAACACTTGTGTCATTATTAAAATGGTTAATAATAGTCACAAACATAATATTAATATGTTGTTAAATAACTTTATATGTAAGAGATTTCGTACACAATTTATTATTCATGAGTCTTGATGAACTTTGTTTTAATATAGAAATATAAATATTAATGATAATATAAATATTGTAAGAAATATAATATAGATGAATATTAATATGTTATTTTCAATTTAACATGTTCAAACACTAGAAGAGTAAATAGTGAACACTTGTAGTAAGTACTTTAGTCACTTTTCTCTAAGTTTCCTCTTGTATTTGAAAAAATGAGACTGTACTACATTGTTGCTAGTATAATTCATAATTGATTTTGATAGTTAAAATAATTAATATTAATAAATAATGGAGGTATTACTAACATCAATATCATTAAATAACTTCTTTTTTTCCGTGGTAAAAAATATATATTTATGTTCATAACGAAGCGAAAAATACATTCTTCATAATTTAATGACTAATCCACCTCCTCCAAAACTATATACAAAATAAACCAAAACAGAAAATCCAAAGCTGATTTTGCATCTAGTCTAAAAGCCAAAATTGACATAGACTTAAACCTCCAAGACGATAAAAATTATTGTAAGAGCTCTCTAAACAAAATTATTTATCATATATTTAGATATACTTCAAAGATTAATTTTCCATCAAGATCGTTAATATAGAGGGTTCCTAGTTCATTTGATAAACCAATCTTTGATATTTGATATGTAATATGAAATTTCTCACACAATCTTTATTCATGAACTAAACATTTATCAACCTAAGTTTTAACAATAATAATGAAAATCAATTATGTTGCTATTCTAATTTAAAATTTATCTTAATCATCAAAAGGGTAAAACCTAGACTTTAAATTCATAAAATGTTTTATCTTGTCTACTGTAAAGTGGTGCTAAATTCCTGAAATAAAACGTCATACTAAAAAAGGACAAAATTAGTTACTATGACAATAATTAAAGTCGTTGTAGTAACAAATACAATGTCTATATTATGTCCTAATTTCCCAACATTATAGATCACTATAATTTAATGATGTCAATCTCCTAGACTTACAATGGAAACTCAACCTAGACACAATACTTAATATAATACCAAATTATAACGAAAATATAAGTTAATAATAGTAACGAACCTTATATATTAAATTGTATATATAAGAATAATAACGAACCCTAATTATTATCAAATATAATAAGGAATATATATTAGGAAAACCTCAATATATAAGGTTCGTTACTATTAAATCATAAATTCCATTAAATAATTTTAATAATATGTAAGAATCTATTTTCACAATCTATATTCACGATGCAATCCTCGATCGACTTAACTTTTAATAGAAAAATAAAAATAAAAATCTTGAATGGTTGTATGGTTGTGAAGTTTGGGGTTGTAGCATCTCCAAAGAATCATGGAGAATGGTTGAGAAAATCTAGCAGCATTTTATAACTTATAACATCATAATTAAGAGCAACACACCCTACCCTATTCTCCTAAGTGAAGTGTGTGTTTCCCCCATCGAGGGCATGGCCAAGACTATGTTTGTGATGTACAAGTACAAGATAAATAACATGGGATATCATAGACTCTCTAACATGCCCTTAAAAATATAGTCAAAACCACCTTTAGAGAAAGGGAGGTTAGTATAAAGATACTATAGGATGCAAGAGCATCGACCTAAAGTTCTATTATTTTCTGAATAAGCAACCAATGTTATTTTTTCTGCTTCCATGTAATATTTTATAGAAGTATAGATTAGTTTTGATTAAATGTAATTGGTTAGGATATACTTGGTTTCGTTGTAATAATGGCAATTTTCCATTGATTCCCTCAGATCTTTCAAGAGGTTGCTCGAGGGTAGGGTTGTTATCTATTTTCTTTCTTTAGGAGTCTCGATCCTTCTTATTGGGATCTAACAGGTTTATGGACTCTTATTTAGTTCCTGAATGTAATTGATTGAATGTTGTTGATGAAATAAAGAATTAGGTTCCTAAACTCTGCAATTTAATTGTATATTGTTTGCCTTCTTTCAATAACCAGAATCTCGTGTTAAACATCTACCGATGAGTGGTTAGAGTGTCAATTTTCATAATTGTTTAGAGACTGAAGGCGTATTGAATCCCTTCAAACGAAACCAATGTGAAATCAATCGCTGCACTGATCGACTTAAAAATTTGTAGTTTGATTCTGCAGGAGTGAAGATTGAACGATCTAGATCAAAAGAAAGAGGGGCATCGATGGTCCTAGACTGTTTCCGCAAAGCCAAAATAAAGGTTTGTTAAATTTGGGGCAAGCCAAGATCATATGGTGGATATCGAGTCCGAGTTCATGTGCGAAATATCAATGGTGGGGAAACCATATCATGGGATGATGTTGCGTGTAAGAGAGAGCTCAACAACTTGTAAGTGAACAAGTATGCATTTGGGAACATATCAACAAACGAGAGAAAAGCCGTAGGAGATCAATGGTTCGAACAGATACAACAATCCCATCTGGTTGCAGAAGGCACTTTGAGGAAGGATTTTGTGGGAAGCGATTGTGGAAAGGAGAGTTGCAGACGCTAAATTCCGGAAAGGTAATTGCGGGAGACAAATTGTGGAGGAGGATTGCGGAAGGAAAGTTGTTCGACGCTCTGCAATTCAAGGGGATCCACAATTTTCTGTGGAGTCCCATTTAACATTGTGGAAAAAAGGCTTAGTTTTTATGTGCCAAGTTTGGAGGTTCTACTACACTTGGGAACCTAAATACTCCCGGGTTTACGAATTGGATTGGATTTTCTGATCCTCTTCTGCATCAATTGCTATCAGAGCATGTTTATAACAAGGGTAAAGATGCCACCAAGACAAGGCTAAGTGCATGGAGTTCCAGTTGGAGGTGGTCAAGGAATACAAGTTGTAGATGCATATGTAGACATGCAAAGATAATTAAGATGACTCTAAGTTGGAATGGAAGCCATGGAGAGAAGAAATCTCGAGCCTGTAGATGTCAGTGATGAAGAAGAATCTTCTGAAGAAGATCCAGAGGAGGTTAATGACGAAGTGAAGGTATTGAGGATGTTGGTAAAGGCTGGTAGCAGGACTAAAGTGGAAGTTACCATGTATGAAGGTAACCTAAACGTTGAAGTGCTCATGGAATGGATAAATGCTTTGGAAAAGTACTTTGACTTTGAAGAAGTTGAGGAAAAAAAAAGATCAAGTATGTAGAAACCAGACTGAAAGGATTTGCAGCCATTTGGTGGGATGAACTCAAATCATATGAGGAGCCTATATTCCTCATATGACAAAGAATTGTATGTTGTTTTGTAGGCTCTTAAGAAGTGGAGGCATTACTTGATGCCCAAAGAGTTTATTTTATATTAAGATAATCATGCTTTACAATTCATAAATAGTCAACCTAAATTCAACAAAAAACATGCTAAGTGGGTGTAATTTTCGTAGAACTTTAATTTTGTTATCAAGCATACAAGTGGAAAATCTAATAAAGTAGCTGATGCATTAAGCAGATTAAATTTAATCCTATAGGAAATTAAGGTCAGTACTTTGGGATTTGAGAATTTGATTAACATGTATAAAGAAGATGATGATTTCAAGGATATATGCAGCCTATGAAAATCCAGTTTCCAATAACAGGAGGCAATGGTTGGATTATATGTTACAGGAAGGTTTGTTGTTTAGAAAATAGTAAATTTTGCATTCCAAAATGTTCTATGAGAGAGAATCTGATAAAGGAGAAACATAGTGGAGGTTTTTCATGTCACTTTGGACAGGAAAAAACATTTACTTAGGTGCGTACTTTTTATTTTTGGCTAGGCATGCAACGAGATGTAAAGAAGTTTGTTGAAACATGTAGAATATGTCAACATGCCAAAGGAAGGAGCCAAAACACTGGATTGTATCAACCCCTACCTATTCCAACTAGACCTTGGGATTCCATCATTATGGATTTTGTTCTGGGATTTCCTAGAACTCAGAGGGTCAATGATTCTATATATGTAGTAGTGGATAGGTTTTCAAAAATGGCTCATTTTATTGCTTGTAAAAATACCAATGATGCAACAAATATTGCTAATTTGTTTTTCTCAGAAGTTGTTAAGTTGCATGTTTTACTTTAAGCATTGCATTAGATAGAGACACTAAATTTGTTGTTCATTTTTGGAGAACCTTATGGAATAAATTGGGAACCAATCTCAATTTTATCTCTGCTTATCACCCTTAGACTGATGGCCAGATTGAAGTGGTAAATAGAATATTGGGAGATATATTGAGAACTCTTGTTTATGAAAATCCAAAGCAGTGGGATTTAGCTCTTGCTCAAGCTGAATTTTCTTATAATGATTCACCTAACAGAACTACATGTATGAGCCCATTTCAAATTGTGTATGATATGAATCCAAGAGGGGTGTATGAACTCAGAAATTTGGGAAAGTTAGAAATGAGAAGTGCATATGGTGAAGAATTTTCCTATAGTATGCAGGAGATACAAGAAAATGTCAAGAATAAATTGTAGGAGAGTGCTAACAGATACAAATATAGAGCATATTTGAAGAGAAGGGTAGTTGATCTTCAGGTTGGAGATTTAGCGATGGCATATATCAGGAAGGAAAGGTTTCCTAAAGGAACCTACAATAAGTTGAAACTCAAGAAAATCGGGCCTTGTAAAATTCTAAGGAAGTATTATGCAAATGCTTATGAAATTGAACTTCCTTCTGACTTTGGAATTTCCCCAATTTTTAATATTTCAGATTTGTATCCTTTTAAAGATTCAGATGTACAAGAAGAAGAAACAATTGCAAGTAAGGATGGTTAAGTGGTTGATTGGAAAGAGAAGTTACCTCAGAAGGAGAAGCCACAGATTGAAGCTATACTGGACAAGAAGATTTCAAAGAAAACGAGAAACATGGATTACTTCCAGTACTTAGTAAAATGGAAAGGAAAACCACCTGAAGATGCAATGTGGATGACAACAATGGATATTTCTAAGTTCAATGTGGACCCTGAACACTTATTGAAGACTTATTTTTCTCCCTTGGAGTATGATGCAGGAGAATCAACCTAAATTTGTATTATTTTCTGAATAAACAACCAATGTTATTTTTTTTGCTACCATGTAATAGTTTCTAGAAGTCTAGATTAGTTTTGATTAAATCTAATTGGTTAGGATGGACTTGTATTGGTTGTAATAATTGCAATTTTCCACTGATTCCCTCGGATCTTGCAAGAGGTTGCTCGAGGGTGGGGTTGTTATCTATTTTCTTTCTTTAGGAATCTCGATCCTGCTTATCCGGATTTGACAGGTTTATGGAATCTTATTTAGTCCTTGAATGTAATTGATTGAATGTTGTTGATGAAATGAGGAATAGGATTCCTGAACTCTGCAATTTAATTGTGTATTATTTTCTTTCTTCTTGTAGTGACCCCCCGCTTGGAGGTCCTACTTAGAAATTATTAGAAACTTAAAAACACAATATAGCCATTTACATGCATAATCATTTATAAAAATTATTAAATTTGAGAACTAACAAAAACAAAAAAACCTATTACTGTAGGTTGAATCCATTGCTGGAGGGGTAGTCGTCGTCGTCAATCCGATCCTACTTGCCCTTACCATCCACTTCACACGTTGTGTCCCTCCAGAAGAAGCTCGTTTAACCATAGGCGAAGCAACCGTTAGCTTTGCCACCCAACCATAGGCTCATTCTTTCAGTTGTATGGCCTCCCCCGAGATTTGGGTCGTAGATATCACACACACTAATCAAGAAACTCAGCTTGGGTTCCCCCCCCCACCAAAGTTTCCAGCCAAACCCTCAATAGCAGCAAGTCATGAGGTAACTCAAAATTACGATAGTCCTCCAAGGTCTGGGTCCTTTACCCATTCCCAAAGCCTTCCTTTTAAAGGAAAATTCCATGCGACACATGTCGCTTCATCCATAAGTACATATTTTATTAAATTTCATATTTAATAATACTCACCCATCCATGTGTCAGTTTTTCTAGGAGTTGCACTAACATTCTTAAGTTTGATCATGTTCGTCCCCTAGATATTTTACTTAACTCCTAGTTTTGAGGTGTAGGTGGAGTTGACTAGGTGTCCATGCCTAGGATTCTACTTTGCTCCTAAAATAAAGATTTATATTATTTTAAATGCTCAAAATATTCTTTTATGTGCAAATGCCTAAATAACACTTAATATTATTTAAATGCTAAAGTAATCATTGATGTGCAAATGCCTAAAGTACTCAAATGCATTTCTAGGTAATGTTCTAGGTGCAAACTTATATGTTTTTATGCAGTTAAGTTTAATAATCATTTTCACTAGGATCCTGGTGCTGTGCCGTTGGGCTTCCCCGTTCCTTAATTTCATTTCCCCGACATGGAACCACTCTGTCGGGTCCAGTCGTCCGTAGTTTCCATTCCTCGGCAAGGTACCACATCATTGGGTCCTTGCATCCACTCTTTCCATTCTCAATAGGGTACCGCACCGTCGGGCCCTTCTGCCATCATCCTTTCATTTTGACTTGTGGGAACTTCATGTAGGGATTTCAGGAGCCATTACCTTCCATCCTCTGTTTAGACGCTATTAGGGACTAATGGCACTGAGGAGTGAGTCCGTTCTCACTGCACGCCCCCCAACCCATACGTGACCAGCTCCATCGTGGCCCACCTTGTACGCCCTCACGCTTCCTATTGAGCAAGCGGATCAATGCTTATCTGTTCATGCGTGGTATTCTGTAGGAAGTTGACATCGTCGTCGCTCTCCCTATGTGTGATTTATCCGTACTCTACGACCCTTCAATTCCCTTGTATGTCCGTCAGTGAACCGTTTCATCTGCCGCTACACACATTTCTCACAAACATATATAAGTAGTATTGTCCTCAATTATCATAATATGATTTATAAATATGCTATTTCATTTAAGCATTTATAATTTACTCATAAGATTACTCATTCAACTAGTCAGAAATGCATCTCGTCAATATTTACTTTCTTCGTTCTCATCACATAATCAATCATACAGCTAGTCATTAAGCATCATTCGCATGTACATTTTTCATAATCAAAGTTAATCGTTAAGCAACATGTAATTATTCATTTACATCAACTATCCAGATACACATATATCATTATTTTATTGATTCACAATCAATCGTAGTCATGAATATACTAAATATAACATCAAGGGGTCATTTTATTAATGTTTCAACCAGTCGGGTCACTCAATAGGTGCCCTCAAGGTCTGCAGTAGTCTAGGGGCACTACACTTTCAATAACTAGAATCTCATGTTAAACCTTTGTAGATGAGTGGCTAGAGTGTCAAATGCCAGAAGTGTTTAGAGACCGAAGGCGTATTGAATCCCTTCAAACAAAACCAGTGTGAAATAGTTCGTTGCACTAATCGAATTACGAATTTGCAGTTTGATTCTGCAGTAGTGAATATTGAATGGTCTAGATCAAAAGAGAGAGGGAGATCGATGGTCCTAGACTATTTCTGCAAAGCCAAAATAAAGGTTTGTTAAAGTTGTGGAAATCTAAGATCTTATGGTGGAGATCGAGCCTGAGTTCATGTGGGAAAGATCAATGGTGGGGAAACCATATCATGGGACGAATTTGCGTGGAAGATAGAGCTCCACAACTCATAAGTGAACAAGTCCGCATTTGGGCACAGATCAACAAACAAGAGAAAAATCGTAGGAGATCAACGGTTCTAACAAATCCGACAATTCCATACAGTTGCGGAAGCCACTTTGCGGAAGGATTTTGTGTAGTGCCCCTAGACTATTGTAGACCTTGAGGGCACCTGTTGAGTGACCCGACTAAATAAAACCTTAATAAAATAACTCTTTGATTTTATATTGAGTATGTGCATGACAAAAATGGAATTATGAATTAATGAAATGAATGATATATGTGGAATTGGATAGTTGATGCAAACAAATAATTACATGTTGCTTAATGATTAGATTTGATTGTGAAAAATGTGCTTAACGATTAGTTGTATGATCAATTATGTGATGAGAACAAAAGAAGTACATATTGACAAATTGCCTTGCTAATTAGAGGAATGTATGATGTTATGATTAAACTATAAATGCTTAACGATTAGTCGGTTTATGGATTGAATTATGATGAATGAGGACATGACTATTAATCTGTGTTTTTTAGAAATGTGTGTAGCGATAGGTGAAACGGTTCACCGACAGACACACAAACGAATTAAAGGGTCGTAGAGTACGGATAAATCACACACAGGAGGACGACGACGATGTCGACTTCCAACGGAATTCCATGCATGATTAAAGAAGCACTGATCCGCTTACTCAGGGGAAGCATGAGGTTGTACAAGTGGATCATGACAGAGTTCGTCAAGTGTGAGTTGGGGGGTGCACAGTAAGAACGAACTTACTCCTCAGCGCTATTAGTCTCCAATAGCATGTAGATAGACGATTGAAGGTAATAGACCCTAAATCCCTACATGAAGTTCCTGCAAGTCAAACGAAAGGATATCAGTAGAAGGACCCAACGATGTGGTACATTGACAAGAAATGGAAATGATGGACATGAGGACCCGACGATGTGGTACCTTGCCGAGAAATGGAAACAACACACAATTGGACCCGATGGAGTGGTACCATGTCGACAGATGAGCATAAAGGACGGATGGGCTCAATGGTGTGGTACCTAGGTCCTAGAAGGGATTACTTATTAAACATTATGCATAAAAACATATAAAATTGCATGTAGAACATTTGCTCAGGAAAATGCATCTTAGTATTTAAAATAATAGAAATTATTATTTTAGACATTTGCACATGAAAATACATTTTAGTATTTAAGATAATAGAAATCATTATAGTAGGAGCAAAATGGACTTCTAGGCTTGAGCATTTAGTTAACACTACTTGCACCCACAAAAATAGAGATTAGAAGGAACATCATGGAGACAAACTAGAGTAAACTTAGGAAATTTGGTGCACTCTCTAGAAAAAATGACACATGGATAGGTGAGCTAAATTACCTTTTAATAAAAATAAATTAAATATTTTTGCATGAAATGACATGTGTCGCAATGCATTTTTCTATTAAAGAAATCCTTTGGGAATGGGTAAGGGACCCAGTTTTTCGATGGTTATCGTAATTTTGAAAAGGAGAGTGACTTGCTGCTATTGGAGTTTGGCCAGATTTTCGGGGGGGGGGGGGGAACCAATTACTGAGTTTCTAGAATTGTGTGTGTGGGTTTTACGACCCGAATTGCTCAGGGGTTCAGGAGGAAGGAGAGTACTCCCGATAAGGTAGGGAGGTTAACTGAGGAGTCCGTTGGTGACCGTAGTGAACGACGGTGGAATTGGAGCTGCAAAAATCGAGGAATTTCACCTTCCGATCAGGGTAGCTATTCTGCAGGTTCTTATTTACTAGAATATTTTATATTTCTTTTTATTCATGTCGATAAATAATTTCTGAGATGTGGGAATCCATCTCTATTTTTTCTATATGTAGCATACATTTCATAAAGTTATTTTGAAACTCTGTTAATCCCAAAGGAAAAGTTTGAGTGCAATGTTATATTCTTGAACTCTGAATATATTATAGACATGACTGTTTTAGTGAATTAAATTGGAATTCTATATATATCTAGAAATGATTCGGAACTAATTTTTTTTACTATCTCTGTGTTATATTCTTAATCCTTGAATATATTATAGAAGCAGTCGTCTCATCGCAATGAGTTCAAATTCTGTATATAACCAGAACGATTCAAATCTATTTCGTTTATATTACCTCATTGTCAGAAAAGCTCAGATCTGTCTCTTTCGATATAATTTAAGTTCGGCAATTCTTTTATCGATTTTGACAGAGTAATGTAATCTTGCAATGATTTCTGTACAATAAATCCTTTAATACATAGATTCAATGTAATTCAGAGTGTGTTTTTGGTTCAACGGACCCCATCATTTATCTTACCGAGTCAATACGGTTTAGATACAATTTCTGCTAGGCAATATCCTATATCGATTTTCTTTTACAAAGCCATGCAATCTAGTAGTTAACTTATATTTCATTGTTTCTCGTTGTGTTAGTAGTTAACTTATGTACCATTGTAATTATCTGGATTATGAAGCAAAGATATTGTAAGTGTTATGTGCCGAGAGTTAATTTATGGCTAGTATTCAGTTGTATTTTGAAATAACTTCTCCTTTATAAATAATCAATAGAAATGTATTAGTAAAGCACAACGAATTATGATCATAGCTTAAACTTTATCCACTTGTGCAAACTTGGATATGGGATATAATTAGGTAGTAGCTGGAACTACTCCCATTTATAAAACATTCTTGTAGACGTATTAGAAAAGTATATTGTATCCTATCATCAATGGGAAGGTATTAGAAAACATATTGTATAATGTGTATAGTTTATAATTTATCTTCATATACAAGTTTGGTGAAGGATTATAGTTAGGTAGTAGCCGAATTACTTTTTCTTTCTATGTATTCACTGACACTGTACTAGAAAACATAATGTAATTAATTCCATGCGCAAAATTTGGATAAAGCTCATATGTATGAATTATTTGATGGAAGTATATTAGAAAGGAATAGCGGTCCATGCATAATATAGTTAGTAAGTATATCATTGAAGTGGTATGTTTCATTAAGGTAGGTAATTTGCATTTTTGAGGAACGAACATTTGCATAAGTAATTAAACGGGTTATTTTTTCTACACGCTTATATTTAATCGTTGATGGCACACTTAGGAAATTTTACCTATTAGTGGCTATGGTTGACTTGACATATCATAAATTAATCTACTTATGACTTTACATATATATTTGGATTGAAGAAGACTTTATTTGCATTCAAATAGCATAGGACTTGACATATCAGAAATTAATCTACTTATGACTTTACATATATATTTGGATTGAAGAAGACTTTATTTGCATTCAAATAGCATAGGATGAAGTAAATATGTGGAAATGTTTATAGGAACTACTAAATGTTTGGTTAACATATTTATACATTTTAATTGCATAAGATGTATTGCTTGTGTAAATATGTTCATGTTGGAAGAATATTAAGTATTTAAATAAAATGTCCTTACACCTCAAATGCATAAGAGGTTTTGAAAGAATAAAACATATATGTGAACATATTCATGTTTGGACCGGTATAGAGTATTAGGAAGTGGAGAATGTTCGGCTAACTTATATATATATATATATATATATATATATATATATTTCATATATACATAATAAGTTGTAGTTGAATAACCAATGAACATACCACCAGTAGTGCTTAAATAATTCTTTATACCTAAGAGGGGGTGAGTCATATGCCCACCTGGATGTTCTTAAATAAATACATAAAAAAAATTACGACGAGGTCTCTACATTTGGTATCAAACCTTGGTCGAACTTAGATACGACCTAGGCGTTTCCGCGGAAGATTTTGAAACATGTTTTCGAACTAATAAATTTTACTTTACCTCTTAAACAGACTTCGTCATGGATCAGAGAACCCGCAGAGGTAGAGCTGGGAGGGGGCAAGGATGAGTTGCACGTCCATCAACCCCAATGACCCCCGTAAATACACCTTCGAGAGCCGAATAAACTATTAACCTACCCTCAGGAAAGGTTATGACAATGATGAGAAATTATCATAGGATGACGGAGGCATTGATGACATGACTTGACCGTGAGAATGAGATTTTTCAAGTTACTGCAGTGCCGCAGACACCACCGCCAGTTAACATACACTGGGAACTGGAAAAAGTGAAATTTCCAGAGTTTTGGGATTCCACAAAGGGAACCGCAGCGGAAGCATGGCTAGAAATTATGGCCATGTGTTTTTCACTAAGGGACTACACGTCCAATATGAAAGTATGGATGGCGATATTGCAGCTTAAGGGGGGGGAATCCGTCCTTTGGTGGAAGACCTTACGAGCTCAGTTGGGTCTGGAACTTGAAGAGATCTCTTGGGAACCGTTCGATGAACATTTTCGTCAACATTATTTATCTGATGAGTTCATCAAGCGATAGTTGAACGATTTCCATGCACTAAAGCAAGAACTACGGACAGTACAAGAGTATGAGATCCGTTATATGGAATTGTTGAGGTATGCACCTCATGTGTCTACCAGGGTTATTTTTTAGGGAGAAATTTCGCAAATTGGCTATTTTCAGGCTTTTAAAAAAAATTAATTCTCTATTTGGTCATTTTTAGTCTCTAATATCACCTATATTTACATAAAATATGTTTTTTATCATAATATTCACAAAAATTTACACATTTCAATAGTAAATTGTATGTTTCATATTTAATATTCGCTTACCTATCTATATACATGTTTTTTTAAATCCAAAATAATCGCCTAGGATACTATACTTAAGTATAATATTATAGTCCTTAAAAATTACCCTGGTGTCTACATAGAAACTAAAGGTCAACAAGTTTCTCTACGGATTAAACCAAGTTATCTGAGACAAGGTTCGCATTTTGACGCCTACAAATTTGCATGATGCGGTCTAGAAATATCTCATTATTGAGGAAGAGCTTCCCGGAAAGGGACTACCCAGTAAAAACTTTACCAGTGTTGACCAAGGAAGTCAATATTCTCATGTGCCCAAACATCACTATGGGAAGAAGAGTTTTGGAAAGGGACCTTTCAACGGAAGACCTAACAAAGATGACAGAACACCCCAACAATCGCCACCACAGAATGATCATGCAAAACCTTTTGCAAAACCATCACAGTTTGGACCAAGGAGAAATAATTCACCTTCTGGAAATAACACTCGAGGCCCAAAAGATGGATGTTGGAAATGTGGAGGACCACACTTCCAAAGCAAATGTCCTCGGCAGGAAAAAGGAAACAAAAGAGTTCAAGGACCACAACAAACTATTGCGGAAGACCTCCGATGAGCGCATCGCATACATGTGGCCGTCAACAACTGTCAAGCTGAACATCAATCTACGGTCCTTGAGACCACTAGTAAGATAAATGGCAATGTATTCTCTTTTATTATAGACCCTAGTGCTACAGAAAGTTTCATTTCTTTAAAAGCTTTAGAAAATAGTAAGATGGTGGCAGTCAGTCAAAAGGATTTCGACACTGTCGAAATGGCTTCCGATAGTGTCCAAAGTGTGGGTATCAATGTAGAAGATTGTGAAGTTGACTGAGGGGTGTGCTCTACTAGAATGTCCTTTTATGCTATAGAGTTAGGTACTTATAATATAATCCTGGGAATGGATTGGCTTGAGGCACATTCAGAGGTGATGGATTGTCGAAGTAAGGAACTGACTTTCTGTGATGATGAAGGTTACAAGAGAGTATTGATGGGAAGAAAAGGGAAAGTTTCTTTAAGAATGATATCGGCTATGCAACTAAAGAAGAGCATGAGGAAGGGGTGTCAACTGTATGCAGTGATTGCGATGAACAAGAAAGGGGATAAAGTAGAAGTGATCAAACACCCTCTATTCTCGGAATACATGGATGTATTTTCGGATGCTCTACCTGGCCTACCACTGCAATGTGAACTGGAGTTCACGATTGAATTGAAACCAGGAATAGAGCCTATAGCAAGAAATCCTTACTGAATGCCTGTACTGGAATGGAAGGAGTTACAAATTCAACTTCAAGAGTTGTTGGACTTAGGGTTGATCAGACCTAGTGTGTCCCCTTGCGAAGCATCGGTGATTTGTGTCAAGAAGAAGGTTGGGTCCCGACACTTGTGCATTCACTACCATAAACTAAACAAGGAGACCATAAGAAATCAATATCCTCTACCCAGGATTGATGACCTTGTCGACTAGATGAAGGGTGAGATAGTATTTTCTAAGATAGATCTGAGATCAGGATATCACTAGTTGAGAATTAAGGATGAAGATATCCCGAAGACTACTTTTAAGACTAGATTTGGACACTTTGAGTTTGTAGTAGTACCTTTCGGTTTGACAAATGCACCCAGCATATTTATGAACCTTATGAATGGTGTGTTTTGTCAGTACCTCGACAAATTTGTGCAAGTATTTTTCGACAACATTCTGATATATTCTAGAACACAAGAAGAACATGAGGAACACTTGAGAATAGTTTTGAAATGTTTAAGAGACCATCACCTATACGGAAATTTATCCAAGTGTTCGTTCTGCTAGAAGGAGATTCACTACCTTGGACACATCATATCCAGTGAAGGGATTGTTGTGGATCCGACGAAGATAGAAGCAATTTTGGAATGGCCGGAACCCACCAACGTACATGAGGTACGAAGCCTTATGGGACTTATGGGGTATTATAGACATTTTTTGGAAGGATTCTCTAGAGTAGCAGGACCTATAATTGAACTGCAGAAGAAAAACTGTCCCTTCTTTTAGACTGAGAAATGCAAAGGAGCCTTTGCTAAGCTTAAAGAGCTGTTGAATACGGCACCAATTTTAAGAGTTCCCGATATGGATAAAGACTTCTTGGTGTGTACAGATGCATCAAAGGATAGTGTTGGTTGTGTATTGATGCAATATGGAAGAGTAATTGCATACACGTCCAGAAGACTTAGGCCGCACGAAGAGAATTATGCGACCCATGATATGGATATGACTGCAGTGATGCATGCCTTAATTTTATGGAGACACTATCTGGTAGGAAGGAAGTTTGAGTTGAAAATTGACCATTGTGGGTTACAACACATATTCACTCAAAGAGACCTTAATGCAAGACGTAGAAGATGTTCGGTTTACTCAGTGAGTACGAATTCGACATAAATTATGTGAAGGGAAATTTAAACAGAGTGGCGGATGCACTCAGTCGTAGGCCCAAGATATTCTCTATCATACCTATGATTACCAAATTAAGAGGAAATATCTTGATACTATAGCACGAGGACGCATGGTATAATGAAGTAAAAACAGAGTTGGAGAATGAGCAGATGAGGATACCCAAATTTCAAGGGTACTCCTTGGACATGGATGGACTATTGCGGTATAAAAATCATATGTATGTCCCTGATAATGAAGAAATCTGAAGATTGATATTGTCATAAGCTCATAGAGTAGTTTACAAAGCACTTCCCGGGATAAAGAAAATGTACACAGACTTGAAACCCTTGTTCTTTTGGCAAGATATGAAGAGGGATGTGGTAAGTTTCGTTGCAAAGTGTATGGAATTCCAGATGGTAAGGAAGAACACGACACCTAGCTAGGTTTCTTCAACCCCATGCAATCCCGAAATCCAAGTGGGAAGTCATTTCGATGGATTTTATAGTTGGTCTACCCTTAACCAACAGGAGACATGACAAAAATTTTGTATTAGTCGACACTCTTACAAAGAGTGCACACTTCCTACCGATTAAGAACACGTATCAGGATCCTAAGATAGCTAGGTTTTTTTATCAATGAGGTTGTAAGACTACATGGAATTCCGAAAATATTATTTCGCATAGAGGATCAATATTTACTGGAATATTTTGGACAAGCTTTCAAGAAGCTCTTGGCACTCAACTTAACTTTAGCACCACCTATCACCTTGAGATGGACGGACAAATGGAAAGGGTGAACCAGGTGTTAAAGTACATGCTAAGAATGTACGTAATGGATCAACAGAAGAGGTGGGAAGAATACCTACCCTTAGTAGAATTTTCTTACAACAACAGTTATTAGAGTTCTATTTAGATGGAACCATTTGAATTTTTATATGGGAGACCTTGTAGAACCCCCATAAGTTGGAATAGGTTGGAGGATAGGGCATTGCTAGGTCCTAAGGTAATACAGGAGATGGAGGAACAGATGGTTACTATTCGTGCTCGACTGAAATAAGCACAGGATCTATAGAAGAACTATGCGGATGCACATAGGACTGACCGAAACTATGAGATTGGGGATAGGGTATTCCTATGGGTGAAACCGCAGAGGAGTTCTATAAAATTTGTCAAGGGATCCAAGTTGTCACCTAGGTTCGTGGGACCCTTTAGGATTTTGGAACGGATAGGACCGGTTTCCTATCATCTTGACTTTCCACCAGCATTGAGTAGGATTCACAATGTATTTCATGTTTCTATATTACGTCACTATGTTCCCGATACTTCACATGTCATTGATATGAGCAATGTGCAGATAACGGATGATGGGGTCGTGATGGCCGAGCCAATCCAAATTTTGGACCAGCGAACACGGAATCTTAGGCAAGGTGTGATTGATCAAGTTAAGGTGCAGTGGAACAATTATAGTCCTAGCTTTGCGACTTGGGAGGACATAGCTGAGATACATCATAGATTTTCACATTTATTCTGAACTTCGGGATGAAGTTGTAAATAAGTAGGGGTGTATGTTGTGCCCCTAGACTATTGTAGACCTTGAGGGAACCTATTGAGTGACCTAACTGAATAAAACCTTAATAAAATAACTCTTTGATTTTATATTGAGTATGTGCATGACAAAAATGGATTTATGAATTAATGAAATGAATGATATATGTGGAATTGGATAGTTGATATAAACAAATAATTACATGTTTCTTAATGATTAGCTTTGATTGTGAAAAATGTGCTTAACGATTAGCTGTATGATCAATTATGTGATGAGAAAAAAAGTACATATTGACGAATTGCCTTGCTAATTAGAGGAATGTATGATGTTATGAGTAAACTATACATGCTTAATGATTAGTGGATTTATGGATTAAATTATGATGAATGAGGACATGACTATTAATATGTTTTTTTTAGAAATGTGTGTAGCGACAGGTCAATGGGTTCACCAAAGGATACACAAAGGAATTAAAGGGTCATAAAGTATGGATAAATCACACACGGAAGGACGACGATGATGTCAGCTTCCAATGGAATTCCATGCATGAATAAAGAAGCACTGATCCACTTACTCAGGGGAAGCATAAGGTCATGTGAGTGGACCATGACGAATTTGGTCACATGCAAGTTGGGGGGCGTGCAGTAAGATCAGGCTTACTCCTCAGTGCCATTAGTCTCCAATAGCGTGCAGATGGAAGATTGAAGGTAACGGATCCTAAATCCCTACATGAAGTTCCCACAAGTCAAATAAAAGGATATCGGAAGAAGGACCCGATGATATGGTACCTTGCCAAGAAACGAAAATGACAAACGCGAGGACCCGACGATGTGGTACCTTGTCGAGAAATGGAAATGACAGACGATTGGACTTGACACAGTGGTACCATGTCGATATATGAGCATAAAGGATGGATGGTCCCAACGGTGTGGTACCTAAGTCCTATAAGGGATTAATTATTATAAATTATGCATAAAAACATATAAAATTGCATTTAGAACATTTGCTCAGGAAAATGCATCTCCTTCATGCAGGGGCCTCTACACCTGGTAGACTGGAGCAACTTCCAATGTCGGGCTTGCTTTTCCTGGCTTGAATGACTGAAACTCACACGCCTGCTATCTTTCTTTGACCGCTCCTTAACTTGTCGAACATGCACTCTTGCTCCCTCGAGACTTACTTTGTGACTTACTGCTATTCATGACCAGAACGATGAATCTTACGAGATAGCAAGGAATTCCAGACCCGGGCTAATGGGTGATACGGCTTAGACAAACCAGAAATACACAAATTCAAAACTGGGAATGGTACCCAGACTTTATATTAATTGTAGCGGAATAATTACAGAGCTTTCAGATTACAAATAGTTCTCAGACTTCTAATATTCCTCTATCTTATGCACACAGGCTCATTTATCTTTGGGTAAGGGCCGAAGCGCCGAACCTACTCGAAGGCTTCTGGAAGCACTGCGCAGACAGATCAGAACGACACCTATCTTGGACACACAGGCTAAGATATTCTGATGCGATGTTATACCAGTGCTGGCAACTCACAGAGCATACAATCTTTCCTAGACACCTATTAGACCTTGCAAGCTTCAACTACTGAAACACTTGCAGACTCAAATTCTAGACTCTCTAAGAATGCGAATGCCAAATGAAGAAGGCAAGCTCATATTTATAACATGGGGGAGCCTTGGATCCTTTGGGAGAATCCATTGTAGGTCCCGTGAAATCGAATCAAATCGTCCTTAAAGATGGCCAGTTAGATTTGTGTCGGAGATGTGGGTCAAACCGCACCAGAAGTCAGGAAAGTGTCCTGAGTCTCCATGTGACAAATCATGATCGTGGCTCTTTACAAAGTGGAGATCACGGAAACTACTTATTATCGAGATGACAATACATAGTGGAGATTTTTATTAAGGAATCCCACGGAAAACCTTTTATGACAGAAGTGACATTACACAGTGGAGATTTTGAAAGAGGAATCCCATGAAAAACCTTTCATGATGAGGACACTAACAATTGTCATCAATCAAAAAACTGTAGGTAGTACGAGTCTGGGGCCATTCTATCATATTGTCGTATGGATGGCCATACCGACGCTGATAAGTGGGGTCCCACATTTTTGTATAAATGCTCCGGATGATGATGCGTTGCCCATTTATGTTTTGTACTTGAATTTTGGTCTTCACAAGCCACTGGAATTTATTTGAAATAAAAGTATGTAGTAAATGAGTATTATCACACACATCACTTATATACATGTCTTCCACCTTGGAGCATGGGATACAGTACTGGCTATGTTCGTGCTGAATTATTGCAGGGTCCACTTCGCTTTTGCTGAGGCCGAAATCATTCCACCAACAATGAACCCAGTCAAGAATTTCATGGATCACATGGGCTCGCTGGAGGCCAAACTTGATTTTGGAAAAGTAATCATGGTCTCTATTGTCCTTTTTTAAGAAATCCTGCCACATCTTCTGATAGCTGCCATAGTTGATATCCGTGAGGGGGAATCTTAAGGCACCATCATTTCCTGGCCAAGCTGCCAGACCATGCATTTGATTGATACAATAATATTGCTCAAGGACTTGACCTAAAGCAGATTCTGTACTGATAAGATGCAAATCTTGGAAATGTGTCTGGAGAGTATGGGAGGAATCTATTGCTTGTCGGAGTTGTCGGCCGTAAACCATGTTTGAGATGGTGACTGTTGACGTTGGATACCGTCGATGCTCTGGGACCATGTTTATTAATAGGTTGGGATGCTGCAGATTTTCATCCAATACCTCTGTAGACCTAAGCTGCCAGGTTGGCTTCCATTGGCTAGCGTAGTCACTCCAGCTCATTTGTTCATCTAAATATCTGCATGTGTTGCTTCCTTCATGCCATTCTGTGATAATCACCATGCAACTTGGGATCTGAATTCCATATTTTTCCTGCAAATGTTCTCTGGTTAAAAAATCAGCAATACAATTCTGAGAACCTTTTATGTGTTTAATTTCAAACTCATACTGAGAAAACATTGCCTGACATCTAGCAAACTTTGCTTTAGCAGTAGAGTTTCGTATTGGATTTTCCAATACAAACTTCATTGCTTGGCTGTCTGTTCTTATTAAGAACTTCTTATTCATTAGATGAATTTCAAATTTCTGAATTGCATTTAGACAGGCCTTTATTTCCTTATCAATAGTATGGTATTTTTTCTGTGCATGGTTCCAAGTTCCTGAAGTGAACCATACTATTTCTTCATCCTTGCCATTGCAGTCTTTCCTACACTGCTTCAGTACTGCTCCCCAGCCTTCTTCTGAAGCATCAGTCTCAAGGATCTTCATGAGATCTTCATCAATAACATGAAGGATAGGAAGAGTTCTCACTTTTTCTTTTATCCTTCGTACCGCTTCAGTGTGTTGTTTTGACCATGGAGGAGGGTTTGTTCCCAATATTTTATTAAGCAGCTTTCTATCTTGAGCACAATTTTCATAGTAGGCTGCAACATAGTTCAAGCATCCCAGAAATCTCTGTAATTGTTTTTTATCTGTGATTACATCAGGGAATTTTTCTGCAAACTCAATGGCATGCTTCTGAACTTCTATCTTTGCATGTTTAATTCTCTGTCCCAAGAATTCAATATTAGTCTGGAACAATTTCATCTTCTTTTCTGAAAGAACGAACCCATTCTTATGTACAACATGCAATAGTGTTCTGAGATGTTTTATGTGTTCTTCAATGGACTTTGAAAATACTAAAATATCATCAATATATACCATCAACCAGTCCATGTATGGTTCCAGAACAGACTCCATAATTCTCTGGAACTCTGAAGGGGCATTTTTCAGGCCAAATGGCATTACCTTCCATTCATATTGTCCATGAGGCACATTGAAGGCTGTTTTATACTGATCTTCTGGTTTTATGCCAATTTGCCAAAAGCTAGACTTGAGATCAAACTTTGAAAAGATTTTGGCTCCTGCTATCCGTTTGATCAAATCAGATTTGTTTGGAATTGGATACCGGATCCATTCCAAAGCATCATTCAGAGGTTTGTAGTTGATGACCATTCTGGGAACTCCTCGAACCTGCTCTGAATGTTTGTTGACATAGAATGCTGCACATGACCATGGACTTCTTGATCTTTGGATGAGTCCTTTGTTCAGCAAATCTTCAATTTCCTTTTTGCAGAGTTGTCTGTATTCTTTATTCATTGGGATGGCTCTACTTCTACTAGGGTTTCCCTGGAACCCTTCTCTGTATTTTAGGTTTACCCAAAACTGTTTCCTGTGCCAGAATGCATTAGGAGACGTGTGGCAAACCTTGTCAGCAAATTCTTTTCTTATTTCTTCAATTTTTTGTTGTACACCGGGATTCTTTAATTCTTCTTCTAGCCTGTATAGGTGCTCAGCTTTCTTGATTGCTCTAATCTGGATCCCTTTTTCTTTTATTTTTTCCCTTACAATATTTACTTCTAGGGTCCAGATTGAGTGAGTTTTTTCTTCAGATGACACTAGTGGAAGAAATATTTCTTTTCTTTTAACAGTAAAATGATAACCAATTTGGCCTCTACTATTATACTTGACACCATAAGGAATAGTAGTAGATAGCAAAATAGTTCCAATAATACATTCATGAGTAAAGTCATCTTCAACCAGTAGAAAGATACAGTTTATATAAAAATTGCCAACACATACCTTTCCAAAACTGGTTTTGTACTCGATTGCTTTTCTTCCTCCAAATCCCCGAACTGGAGTTCGACAAGGTTCCCAATAATGAGGATCAACATACTTTCTTTTTAGGAAACACAGGTCTGCTCCGGAGTCAATGAGTGCAAGTACTTTGACTTCATCTTCATGTATTTTGATATGCAAGTTGACTACTATTTGCTGATGTACAGCAACCATTAAATGCATATCTTCTTCAGACTGTTCAGGCTTTGACTGTGATGATCCTAGATGTTGTTTCATTTCTTCAATCAAGAACCTGAGTTCTTTAACTTCCTGTACGAGCAAAATGGAGTCCTAGGTTTGAGCATTTAGTTAACACCACTTGCACCCACAAAAATAGAGATTAGAAGGAACATCATGGAGACAAACTAGAGTAAACTTAGGAAAGTTGGTGCACTCTCTAGAAAACTTGACACATGCATAGGTGAGATAAATTACCTTTTAATAAAAAGAAATTAAATATTTTTGCATGAAGCAACATGTGTCGCAATGGATTTTCCTATTTAAGGAAGGCTTTGGGAATGGGTAAGGGACCCAGTTTTTGGATGATTATCGTAATTTTGAAAAAGAGAGTGACTTGCTGCTATTGGAGTTTGGCCAAATATTCTAGTTGGGGGGGAACCCATTTATGAGTTTCTAGAATTGTGTGTGTGAGCTTTACGACCCTAATTGCTCGGGGGATCGAGAGGAAGGAGAGTACTCCCGATAAGTTAGGGAATTTAACCGAGGTGTCCGTTGGTGACCGTGGTGAACGACGGTGGAATTGGAGATGCCACAATCGAGGAATTTCATTTTCCGAGCAGAGTAGCTATTCTACAGGTTCTTATTTACTAGAATATTTTATATTTCATTTTTTTTATGTTGCTAAATAATTTCTGAGATGTAGGAATCTATCTCTGTTTGTTCTATATGGTGCAAAAATTTCATAAAGTTATTTTGAAACTCTGTTTAATCCCAAAGGAAAAATTTGAGTGCAATGTTATATTCTTGAAATCTCAATATATTATAAACATGACTATTTTACTAAATTAAATTGGAATTCTGTATATATCTATAAATGATTCGGAACTAATTATTTTTACTATCTCTGTGTTATATTATTATTCCTTGAATATATTATAGAAGCAGTCGTCTCATTGAAATGAGTTAAAACTATGTATATAATCAGAATGATTCGAATCTATTTCGTTTATATTACCTCACTGTCAAAAAAGATCAGATCTGTATCTTTGGATATAATTTCTGTTTGGCAATTCTTTTATCTATTTTGACAGAGTAATGTAATTTGGCAACGATTTCTGATCAATAAATCCTTTAATACATAGAGTCAATGTAATTCAGAGTGTTGTTTTTGTTTGATGAACCCCATCATTTATCTTACTGAGTCAATACGATTTAAATACAATTTCTGCTAGGCAATATCCTATATCAATTTCCTTTTACAGATCCATGCAATCTGGAAATGATTTGAGATTGGCCAATTCTTTTGAATTGTCTAAATTTTAATTATTTGACACAGAAAAACCCTGAAAGATATTATCTATTTAACTATTTAACTCCCTCTCATGGATCATAGAAAATACTACGGATCGTACTCTTCTTGTGTTTACAAATCAATTATTTTTTTGGATCATAGAGTAACACTGTAGGTTGCATCCCTTCTACGTTTATATGTATATCTACTGTGCATTGATCACTGTAATTCGTTGTAGTGATTTCTCGCCCTGCGTAGTTATGACGCTGTATCGATCACTGAAATTCACTTGCTTAAAATCTCTGTGTTTACTTAGATCTACAATCCATTTCTAGCTCTTATTCAATTCGAATTCCTATCTCTAGAACATTTTCCAATCTATGTAACTGAGATGAATGTACTAGAAAACATAATGTAATTAATTCCATGCCCAAAATTTGGATAAAGGTCATATGTATGAATTATTTGATGGAAGTATGTTAGAAAGGAATAGCGGTCCATGCATAATATAGTTAGTAAGTATATCATTGACGTGGTATGTTTCATTAAGGTAGGTAATTTGCATTTTTCAGGAACGAACATTTGCATAAGTAATTAAACGGGTTATTATTTCTAGACGCTTATATTTAATCGTTGATGGCACATTTAGGAAATTTTACCTATTAGTGGCTATGGTTGACTTGACCTATCGGAAATTAATCTATTTATGACTTCATATATATTTGGATTGAAGAAGACTTTATTTGCATTCAAATAACATAGGATGAAGTAAATATGTCTAAATGTTTGGTTAACATATTTATACATTTTAATTGCATAAGATGTTTTGATTGTGTAAATATATTCATGTTGGAAGAATATTAAGTATTTAAATAAAATATCCTTACACCTCAAATGCAAAAGAGGTTTTGAAAGAATAAAACATATATATGAACATATTCATGTTTGGAACGGTATAGAGTGTTAGGAAGTGGAGAATGTTCCGTTAACTTATATATATAATTTTAATATATATATAATAAGTTATAGTTGAATAACCAATGAACATACCACCAGTAATGCTTAAATAATTTCTTTATACCTAGGAGGGGGTAAGTCATATGCCCACCTAGATGGGGTAAGTCATATGCCCACATTTTGCGGGAAGAGATTTCGGAAAGGAGCATTGCGGATGCTAAATTGCAAAAAGGTAATTGCGGGAGACAAATTGTGGAGGATTGCAAAAGGAAAGTTCTTCGATGCTCCACAATTCCACAATTTTTTGTGGAGTCCGGTTTAATGTTGTGGAAGAAAGACTTAGTTGTTATGTGCTAAGTTTGGAGGTTCTAGTACAATTTGGAACCTAACTACTCCTGGGTTTGCGAATTGGATAGGGTTTTTCGATCCTCTTTTGCATCAAATGGTATCAGAGCACGTTTATTACAAGGGTAAATATGCCACCAAGAGGAGGCCAAGCACATGGAGTTCCAGTTGGAGGTGGTCAAGGAAGACAAGCTGTAGATGCAGACATGCAAAGAGAATTAAGATGAATCCATGTCAGAATGGAAGCCCTGGAGAGAAGAAATCTTGGGCCTGTAGATGTTAGCGATGAAGAAGAATCTTCTGAAGAATAACCGAAGGATGTTGGTGAAGAAGTGAACGTATTGAGGATGTTGGTAAAGGTTGGTAGTAAGCCTAAAGTGGAAGTTCCCATGTATGAAGGTAAACCGAATGTTGAAGAGCTCATTAAATGGATAAATGATTTGGAAAATTACTTTGAATTTGAATAAGTTGAGGAGAAAAAGAAGATGAAGTATTCATCAACCAAACTGAAAGGATATGCAGCCATTTGGTGGGATGAACTACAGATCCACAGAGAAAGTAAAGGTAAGTGCAAAATCAAAAGTTGGGATAAAATGTTGGGTAAAATTAAAAGTCATTTTTTCCTAAGGATTATCACTTAACTCTCATTAGGCAGTTGGAGAATCTTAGACAAAAAGGTATGAGTGTTAAAGAATACACCAAAGAATTATTTAGGATGAGTATTAGAGCTAGACAAACACAAGGAGACATGGAGAGAGTGGCCAAGTATCTAAAAGGACTGAGGTATGACATAAAAGATGAAATCAACTTATTGAATTTCATGACTGTTGAAGATGCTTATCAAGTAACCATTAAGGTGGAATAGAAGTTACTAAGAAAACAAAACGAAAAAGAATAGAGGAAGAAGTATAACAAGAGGGAAAGGCTCTTCAAACATAGGAGAAATATTTTAGACTTCTAGGGATGAAGCAGAAGGTTCCAACAACCAATCACCCCAAAGAGGAGGATTCGGCGGAGGCAAATTTGGTGCTAGAGGAAGAGGCATAGGCAGAGAAGTGAAATGTTATGCATGTGGTGAGATGAGACACATGTCTTGGGAGTGCCCAAGGAAAAAACCAACAACTCGGAGGAATGAAAACATTGTTGAAGGTAGAGAGGATCCTAATGAGAGACCATAGATAGGAAATCCTCCTGAGGAAGGAGAATCTCTTATGATGAAGAGAGTTTTGGTAAAAACAGAGAAAGAAGTGCATGAACCAACATAGAGGAAGATTCTATTCAGGACTAAGTGCAAGTCACAAGGGAAGTGTTGCAAGATGATCATTGATAGTGGTAGTACAAACAATTTGGTCTCCACTAAGATGGTAGAGAAGCTGGGATTGAAGAGGATGAAACATCCCACTCCTTATAAAGTGTCCTGGTTGCAAAAAGGACATCAACTCTTGGTGAATGAGCAGTGCAAGGTGGAGTTACAAATTGGTAACTACAAAGATGTGGTATTACGTGATGTGATTCCTATGGATGTGTGCCATATACTCTTAGGAAGGCCATGGCAATATGACAGAAAGGTTGTTCATGATGGAAGAAGAAACACTTATTCTTTGGAAAAGGATGGAAAGGAGCATCTGCTGCTACCTTTGAAGGATGTGTAATTCCCATAGAATGACTGTGGACTTTAAGGGCACCTATCAAATGACTTGGCTGAACAAACCTTGATAAAGTGGTCTTTTGAGTCTTGATATGTCTTCACGATAGAGGAAAAACTGAAGATGTGCATGACAACAAATTTGATGAATGAAAACATTGGATGAAATGGAAATTTGTGGAATTGGATACTTTATCTAGAATTGATGAATAAATGTATGCTTGCTTAATGACTAGATGTTTGTGAAATGAATTATGATGTTCATGAATAGATTAATATGCTTAACCAATAGCGGGTTATGAAATAAATTATGATGAATCAGAACATAGCTATTAATGTGTGATTTTGAGCATATGTGTAGCGACAGGTGAAACGGTTCACCGATGAACATAAAAAGGAAATAAAGGGTCATAGAGTACGAATATATGACACATGGAAGAACGACGACGGTGTTGAATTCCTACGAAATTCCACGCACGAGTTGAAAATCACTGATCCGCTTACTCTGGTGTTATACCTCAAAGTTACACTTCGAGCTTTAGTGTCGCATCCTTGTGCCATGTGACCTAGCGACATTTCTCCCTAATGTATGTTACATGTTGTTGGTACCCTCCTTAGTCTCATCTGGACACCTTGGAGACAAATCCACTTCTTTTTTTCCGAGAAAAAACCTAATAGGCCAAGTGTCACCCCAGATTGACCTTGTTTTCATTGATTTTCGTGCCCTACACATCTCCCAAGATGCGAAAAGCCCATATTTTCATGCTCTGCATAACCTCTAGGGCACAAAAATCATCAAATTTTCATGCTATGCTCACTCTCTAGGGCATGAAAATACCAATATAGCCTTTGGCCTTGGATCTTGGATCTTGGATCTGTGCCTTCCGAGAGATTTCCTTGGGATTGACACCCTTCATTCGATCTCAGCCTCCTCTCTATGTTTAGCCTGGTTGATCCACTAAACCCTCACTAGATCCACCTTCCTCTCCTTATGGTTAACTTCTCAAGTTCTATAAAGGAGAGGCCATCCATGAGCCAGGGGGGGGACTACTTGGGGTATCCAACTTATGATCTTAAGAGAGTTGCAGAGATAGCTAGAGGGAGGAAGTCCTGGAGCTAGAGCTAACTTGGACATCAAGCAACTCTATGTAAGTGTCTTCAAGTTTCTTATTAATGATAACTTGTCTTGTTTCCCATTTCATGTGCATTATGTTTGGATCATTGGCATGAAGTGTATCTAGTAGGATTTGAATCTAACTTGTACTTCAAGGTATTTGGGATATTGTGTGTTTGTTTCTTATTTGATCTTGACATGTTCAACTTGGGAGCTTCGGGATCAGAGATGGAAGCGGGACAAACGTCCGATTTGAAGGTGTGTTGCACCCTTCTGTCACTGTCAAATACGTTTAATCTTGGTGTATGATTTTAATTAAGGATTCAAGATTGCATTTGTTACCTAATTGTCTTATATTAGAACTAGCACATCCTAGCCTAAACTAAGAGAACCTCTTCTTATTTGTAGGAAGAAAGTTCTACCACATCGGGGGAAGCATGAGGGTGTGCGAAGTGGACCATGACGGAGTTGGTCACGTACGAGTTGGGGGTCACATAGTAAGAACATACTTACTCCTCAGCGCCATTAGTCTCCAATAGCGTGTAGACGGAGGATTGAAGGTAACGGATCCTAAATTCCTACATGAAGTTCCCGTAAATCAGATGCAACAAAGAAGTGTCGAGGGAAGGACCCGACGATGTGGTACCTTGTCGATAAATGGAAACAGTGGATGAATGGACCCAATGATGTGGTGCCATATCGACGAAAGAAAATCAATGATGGATGGACCAAACGGTGTGGTACCTAGGTCCTAGAGGAAATTAATTGAGGAACATTGCATAAAAACTTATAAATTGCATTTAGGCCATTTGCACGTGAAATGCATTTTTTGTAATTATAATAATAGGAAATATTATTTTAGGAGCAAATGGAATACTAAGCCTTAGCATTTAGTTAACACTACTTGCACCCACAAAAATAGAAACTAGATTGAACATCAAGGAGACAAACTTGAGTAAATCTAGGAAGGTTGGTACACACTCTTAGAAAATCTAACACATGGATGGGTGAGCTAAATTGCATTTGAATAATTAAAAATTAGGCATTTTTGCATGAAGCGACATGTGTCGCAATGAATTTTCCTATTTAAGGAAGGCTTGAGGAAAGGGAAAGGGGCCCTATGGCTAGATGGTTATTGTAATTTTTGGTAAGACATTGATTTTCTGCTATTGGAGTTTGGCAAGAGATTTTGGTGGGGGGAAACCCACTTCTGAGTCTCTAGGTTTTTGTGTGTGACCTCTACAACCCTGAAGCTTAGGGGTGGTTATGCGATTAAAAGCATAAGCTTGCGGTTGGGTGGCGAAGCTAACGGTTTCTTCGTCTATGGTTAAACGAGCTTCTGCTGGAGGGACACAATGAGTGAAGTGGATGGCAAGGGAAAGCGGGATCGGATTGATGATGATGACTACTCCTCCAACAACATATTCGACTTGTAGTAACAGGATTTTTCTTTTGTTAGTTCTCGAATTTGATAAGTTTTATTAATGATCATGCACTAAAAATTATGGTTATATTGTGTTTTTAAGTTTCTAATAATTTTCTAAGTAGGACCCGGAAGGGTGGGGGTCCCTACATTTGGTATCAAAGTGAGGTTCAACTCTTGGACAGAATGCTCATTTCATTAGTTGGAAGATCAGTCAACATAGGGGTCTTGGTAAAATTGTCAAAGGCTGTAAATGGATCAAGCGACAAGATTCTGAAACTCTTCTAACTGCAACTCAACAAATTTATACAGGTCCATTACTATTTACTATTTAGACCGCTTTTCAGACTGGGATGGATTTCTTAAATTTATCAGTTGTTCTTATAATTATAGCCAATTTGAAGCAGTATTCTTAAAGATATTCCAACTTTCTTTCTTTTTCTTTTTTTGGTGTTTGCTGAGACGTGAAAGTCTGGCACTAACTACTAGATCAAATTAATAATTATGTACATATACATTTATTCATTTATGTTGATGTATGGTTATTCCTAAATAGACTCAGATCATAATCAGAATTATATTCGGTTTAAATCATAGAAAGGAGTCAATGGATCAGAATTTTTTACTTAAATATGTTGTGTCTATTGAATCTAAAAATATATATATATATTGTTGTCCCCAATCTGTATTACAGTGTTTTAATTGATTGTCAAATTTCATTGTATTCAACCATGATTGTGTTATGAATTCACATTAATAAGACCATGTATCTTGTTGTAAATCCATGTAAAATGAAGACAATAAATAAATAAAGGGGGCAGACTCATTCCATTTTTAAAGAATTTATTTAATAGATAGCGATCCGATCTCAATAGAGAATGGATCAAAATGATATACCTACCAAATTTTAGTGGAACAACAGCTCAAACCTTGTTATTCCAAATTGTTTAAAAACAAAACCCAACTTTATAATGAAAACTGCATTACATCAGATAGATGACTCGGATCTGACAAATTCTGAGGCAGAGCAGAACATAGTAGGCAGAGACTTCAAAAACAGAACAGAACAGGGGATGAGTTTTTAGTGGAGCTCTGTGGCTCTTCCTATTCATTCCATTAACCTCAAATGAACACGAATTCACATTTACATATATCGATGCCTATTCATACGAGGTGTATTAACTCCTACACCTAATGCATTAACATCTGTTACAGCAGTAGGTGAATTTGAACGGTTGGCGGGAGGAATTATCTCCAACACTCCCCCATAATTCTGACCATAAACAAACTGAATGCTAACATGCTACAACATTACATATTAGGCCTCTGTGGGCTTACAAACTTTTCAAAAATCAAATATTCATCATGCCTACTGGTCTAAGTCTCAGCTAGGCTTACATTCACAGATCCAAAAATTTATTTACTTCGCTACAGGATATGGAGTAAGTTTACCTTTTTCTTCTTTCTGCTCCACACTTTGAACTCAACATTCTTCTTCACCTTCTCCTTCATTCTCACCTTCTTCTTCATCTTTTATTCAAGTTCTTTGGGCTTGATTCTTCCATCAAAATCTACAAATTCTTCAATGGCTTTCTACCTTGTGTCTTCATCTTCAATCATGTTCATAATGCCCTCAACATCATGGGCTAATAATTCAGATTTCTCCATTTTCAATTGTTGGGGTATGGGAATGTTTGGATCCCATATGCATTTTTTCTCCTCGTTTCCGTCAACCTCTTCAGTGGCCAACTGCCACACTAACAACTGATAATAATGCCTGATCTCTTCAGGACTCCATTTCATAAGAATTTCTTCAACTGGTTCATCTTCATCCTCTGCAACTTCAATGCATATTTCTTCATCCATGGTGCTGCTAAGCACTCTTGGCATGTCACAATGCCCATCATCATTGAGTTCAAATGCTTCATCTTTTGCAGCTACATGGCTTCCTTCTTTTCCATTCATCTTTACAACTTCAATGCTACCTTCTTCTTCATTCTTGGCATACTCCAGGATGCCTTCTTTTTCTTTTTCAATCTCTATTCCTTCTGTGCAATCTTCACCATTCTCTGCTTCAAACAAGGACATAACATTGTCCAAAAATTCTTGAATAATTTCATCATCAGTATATTCATTTACATTTTCCTCAATTTTAGGTTGATTTCTATATGCACTTGCACATGCACAAACATCTAAACTATTAGGAAAAACTTCTTCCCTTATGGGCATGCTCTTCATGAGCTCATCTTGTTTTTCACATTTAGCCTCTACTAGTTGTCCTGCAACTGCTTGAGTTGCTGATTCATCATTTTCTGCTACTGCTATGGCACCTTCATCTTCAGAAATTGCTGGGTTGGCAGCTTCTTCATCTTCAACACCATCTTTGTCATCTTCATCCACTTGTGGCTCTGCACAGTGGGCTTGACTATTCTCAAACTTATCAGGCTCTGCTTGGCTGACAGAGTCCTCAACCATTTCATACACACATTCAAATGCTCCTTCATCTGCAGCTTTGGCTGCTTCATCGTTGCTTTCATTGCTACAGCTTCCCCTTTCACCGAATTCTCTTTGTAAAAAGTCCCATGCTTCCTTAGTCTTTTCTATATTAGCAATCAACATTAGAATGTTGTCATCCAAAGCTTTTTGGATACGATATAATGCTCCTGCATCATTTTTCCTGAGAATTCTCAACCCTTCCTTCTGGGCTGATGATAAGGCCTCATAGGTTTCTTCATTCGGGGGTTCTTCATATCCTTTCTCAACTAGTTCCCATAGGTTGTCTTTTCAAAAACCTGCTTTCATTTCACTGGCCCAAAATGCATAATTGGTGCCATAAAACATGGAAGGTAGTGGCAGAAAATTTCTACTCATAAGTTCATTTTCAACATCTTGATTTACATCTTTAGACTGTAGCTCTGTTACAGCAAAGTTCTCCATACATGCAAACAAATCTATAATTTCTGATTAGTGTAAAATTTCCATGTGCTTGCTGGTTTTAGTCTTATTGGCCTCTGCTAATCATCTCCTCTTTCCCATTTCTTCTCTTCTTTGCAGCAGGCACCACTTTCTTGAGCTTAGGAGCTACAACCTTCTTTACGGCCTTAGCAGGCTTCTTAGCGGGGACAGGCTTTTTGGCAGGAACTGCCTTCTTAGTCGGTGCCATCTTCTTAGTAGGCTCTTTCTTGGATCCTCCCTTTCGGCCTGCTGCATCAAGAGGAAGCAACTGTGGCCCATAAAACCCCAACTTCGAGGGGCAACAACATTAGCATCAAAGCCACACAAAAAACCCAAAATCACAAAATCCAGGCCGGCTTATAGTCAGCTACGACACATATATATCCACAGCCATGGATGACTCCAAATCAACCAAAACCCCAAATCACAATACCTATAGGAGACCATAATCTCCGCAAAACCAAACTTCAAATGGGCGTGAAGGATGAGAGGGAGCTCTTGATCATCCCTTTGCTTATGGTTGTGAATTACAAGTTTACTAGTACCATTGCATCAAGACATGGAGGCCAAAGCCATGGCCATGATGTGCATTTATTAGCATTGTTGGGAGCAATGCTAAGTAGCGCATGATCTAGAAGCAAAGCCGATTCTTCCAGCTCCCGTGTCAAAAGAAACTTGCATTCAATGTTGTTGGAATTTCTTGATAATGTTAAACGCAGGCGATTGGGATGCCGATGCGAATGCTGGGCACACCTGAGATCTGCCACTCTGGCCATTGTAGCGAGATAGGTCGTAGTAGGTGTCCAGGATTGATAAAGGCTTCGCGCTTGGAAGATATCGGGTCTTGCTCTGGAATGAGGCTTTTAGGGCAGAGTATGCCTATAGGACAAGCCGAGTTATGACAGTTCCAGAGTCCACAATCGTGCCTCCTTGTCCAATAACACCAGGCGAAATCGAGAGCCTCTTGCCTCCAACACTTATGTCGTTCAATCCCACAAATTGTGAGACTTTGCCATTTCTTCAGCCCCGAACACGCGCTTGTAGAAGCTTATAGCATCGGCAGTGTGCAGTGCCTCTGCAATTAGATGGGGTTTCAGAACCAAGAACTTGGGAATCTCAGTTGCAGCGCCATTTCCCTTGCCATTCTTTGCTATGACCGCTACATTTTCTTGAGCCATTTTCTCTCTCGCATTTTCTTGACCCATTTTCTCTCTCGCACCAGCAGGAAATCCATTAGAATGCCTCCTCTCTGCATAGGTGCTCTACTCACTTGACCGACAATAGATTTTGACTGGTGGCCTCAACACTCGTGACTATGCCTTTCTCAAATTAATCGATGGGTCTCTTAAACACTACAATGGCTAGGGTTTCTCTCACATTAAATGGAGTCGGCTGCTCCTACTTCTTTCTCTGTAGTAGGTTGGCTTGGCTTGGCTGACCAACGCTAGTTTACAACACTGAAATACTTCACATGGCTAGTGAAGGAGGATTCGTGACTCTAAGCTCTGATACCATGACAAATTCTGAGGCAGAGCAGAATAGAGTTGGCAGAGACTTCGAAAACATAATAGAACAGGGGATGAGTTTTTAGTGGAGATCTACGGCTCTTCCTATTCATACCATTAACCTCAAATGAACACGAATTCACATTTACATATATCGATGCCTCTTCATACGAGGCATATTAACTCCTACACCTAATGCATTAACTTCTGGTACAACAGTAGGTGAATTCGAACGGTTGGCGGGAGGAATTATCTCCAACAGGATCCATGAAGTCCTACTATAATAATTTAAAGTTCCGTTAGTTTTAACAGTTATGATTAGTGTAACATTGTGTTAAGTGTATGGTTATGCCGTATGTATATGCCAATTGAATAAGATGTGATTTATATATTATGTAATTGATAGGGAGGTGTTATTTATAGGTATACACTTGGCTCCTTAGGTAAAGTTGTAATTTATGAAAAAAATTGTCTAGATTAAATATCACATAAATGAAAATTAGGTACTATGGGCATGACACAATAAATGTGTTGTATTTGGTGAAGATATATAAGTTGGGATTAACTATGGAAGCGTTATAGGTGTAGGAATTAAGTTTTAAATGGAGCAATGAATGAAATGGTAAACTATAGAGAAATTATAGTGATTGTAAACTCTTGTTAAGAAAATGGGAATTGTAGGAATTTTATAAAATGATGGTTATGATATTAGCGGTAACAATTCTTTTAGATCAACATCGTCAATTGAAGGGAATCCTCTATAAATATGTTTGTATAACCCTTTCTTAAAAATATTATAAATTTTCTTATAAATAAATTATGCATGACTTGAAAGAATTATAGAATCTTAGGATATATATATCTATATCTATATATATATATAAAGGTATGCATGTCATATATAAGTTATGATATAGAAATGTTATTTGTTGAATGAAGGAACTCTATATTATGAATGTCATGGGTGTGTACATCTGAAAACTAAATCTCTAATCATTTAAATTAATTAAAATAATCACTTATATATATATATATATATATATATATATATGAAAGCATATATATATATAGATAGATAGATAGAGTTTAATTAAAATAACCACTTATATCTATATATATATATATGAAAGCGTATATATAGAGAGAGAGTTTGATATATTTATGGGAATTATGTTCAAAAGGTAGTATGTGCTTGGTTAACTTTTATACATCTTAAACGCATAAGATGAATGAATTGCATATGTTGATATATTGATGTTGAAGGGATATTAAGTGTTTAGTTATAGAAAAAGTAAATTGCATGTGTTGAAGTTATTCATGTTGAAAAGATATTAAGTGTTTAAATTAAATATTTATACAACTCAAATGCATAAAATGTTAAGGAGTAAAACGTTTATGTGGATATATTCATGCTTGGAACAACGTAGAGAATTAAGAAGGGGAGAATGCTCAGTTAATCTATGCATATGAATTCCAGATGAAAATAATAAAGTTGTAGTTGAATAACTAAATAAATATACCACTAGTAGTGCTTTAGTAATCCTTTATACTTAGGATGTGAAGAACCTGCAACAATTAATTAATGAAAATATATGAGATAGCAGAAATAATAGAACTCAGAATCACTTTTATTGATCGCAGGCCACTTCGAGGGGGCAACCTCCTTTGAGCAAGCTCAATACAAATAACTTCTTGATACCTTCATTGGTCTCAACACAAAATTATAGACTAAGTCTAGGCGCCAATACCATGTGTCAATACAAACCATGGGCCAATACAAACTATGGATCAACAATTACTATGGATGGCTTACAAAGCATATGCGTTCAACAACAATAAGACAAACTATGGATCAACAAATATTACGGGATGACTTACAAAGCATATGCATCCAACAAAAATATACTAACAAAGTAAATAAAAGGGTTGACATGGGTTCCTAACATCCCCTCTCCCTTAGAAAAAGCTTTGTCCTCAAAGCTTTAGATGTGGAAATTGATTGAGAATCTGAATGAGTGGTTCCTCTATAGCATCCTCGGGTTGAATTTCGGGACACTAACACCTTGTGAGTTTCAGGGAGGGTTGCTTGGAAGGATGTAGATGAAGAAGAACCATATCAGCTGCGTGAAAAGTGTGCTCAGAACGGTGCTGATCGGCTTGTTGTTTCAGTCGAATTCTTTCCATGTGAAGATTGTCCTACAGAATGAGAAGAATCTGATCATGGTTTCGAAGAACCGAGTCAATTGCCTAAATTATGGAGTTGTTGAGGGTGTATGGAAGAAGAATTGGCGGTGCCTATTGATAGACTGCTTCATATGGTGTCCTTTTAGATGTGGTATTGTACCACTGTAGCGCTTCTAGGAAATCCATAGAAATAGTTGTCCAAATTTGTGTAGGGATGGGCAAGGGTTCGAGCAGTCCCAAAAGGAGTGTCATGTCACCATTGTTGACCTGGAAAGTATCACAGTCAGCCACCATCTGTTGAAATGTCATTTTCAGTCCCTGCCAAAAGAAGTTGCATTGTTCCCGGTCATACATTTTGAGGAACCCAGAGTGCCCTGCTGAGGAAGAAGCATGGAGTTCAGAGAAGAGATGGCCCTATTGAACAAATTGCAACCAATTTGGAACAAGTAGAGAAATAGCTGTAAGAGAAACCGGGTCATCAAATGTGTGAGAAGGAGCATCTACCACCATATTGTCCTTACCTTTCTTGTAAGTGATTGCATAGGCATAACCCATGAGTTGGATAACCCATTTCAGGTGTGTTGGGGAGGATACCCATTGTTCCAGAAAATTTTCCAAACTCTGGAGATCAGTCTTGATGCAAAAATAATTCCCTAATAGGTATGGCCACCACTTCTATACTACATGCAAAATAGACATCATTTCCTGGTGAGATGTAGATGCAGCTAAATTCTTACCGAAAAGTTCTCTTGAAGGCGACAATCCCACTGGTTTAGCAAGGACACCTGCATATCTATTCAAGGAAGTAGGGGAGACCATTTATGGGTGCATCTAAATGGAATTGAGTTGAGTGATGACACCATGTGAATTCTTCTTAGGGATCTTTTCCAGGCGATGTGAACTAATGATGCGAAGAGACCCGTGTTGTAAGCCCTTAAATTTGTGTTATTTCCCATTGACTGAAAACTGCATCCAAAGTTCAGCAAAATCCCATAATATGGGGCCAAGTGTGCGTAACCATTGAATGCCCAAAACCACATCACATCCACCTAGGGACAAGGAAAACATGTCAGAGCGCAGGTTATAATCTTCCAGAGAGATACACTCATTGTGACTCTTCCCCTTTCAAGGTAAGGTACCCCCATTGGAAACCATGACTTCAAAGTTGGAGCAACAATGGACAAAACAATCAACATGTTTGGCGATCCGAGGGTCAATGAAGTTATGAGTGCTACCAGAATCAATGAGTATTGTAAGAGGAAGCTTCTTGAAGTAACCCCTGACCCACATTGTTTGGGGGGTGGTGATGCCAGATAAAGCATGGAGAGATATCTCTAGTTGTTCATCTTGAGATGGGGAGTCAATAGACAGATCCTGAATGTCGACCTGATCATCCATTGTATCAGGAGTTTCTTCACCAATTGTAGAGGCAGGTGGAGAATCCATATCCAAGAGATAGAGCTTTTGTTGAACACATCTATGTCCCTGAGTGAATTTCTCATGGCAATTATAACAAAGCCCTTTTTCTCTGCGTGCCTGCATCTCTGTTTCAGACAAATGCTTGATAGGATTTGGTCGAGGAGCTTGCGGGATGGGAGGTCATTGAGAACCCATATTTCGAAAAGGAACAAAAGTGGGTTTGGAGCGTTGTTGGGCTACAATCTTGTCTTCTGCCAACTTAGCCAACCCTAGGACTTCCATCATTATGTTAGGACATAACATTTTAACCTCTGACTGGATTTCATCCTTAAGACCACTGATAAAACAACTCCTATAGAATTCATCAGATAATCGTTCTGTGTAATTGGCTAGTTTCTCAAATTTTGTCTGATACTCTCTCACAGTGCCACTTTGACGAAGTTTAGTGAGTGCTCCGGTGAATTCATCAAAAGCACTAGGACCAAATTGTTGCAAAAGGAGTTGGCAAAAAATATGTCCATTTTGGCTCGTCATGAGCCTTGATGTACCAACGGTACCATTGAAGGGCTTCCTATTCCAAATGAAAGGATGCAAGTGGAAATTTTTGGACATCAAAAGTATTATGCAGACTGAAATACTGTTCTGCATGATAGGTCCATCCAGTCGGATCAGTACCATTGAAGCAAGGAAATTCAAGCTTCGGACCAAGGAAATTGCTGGAAGAAGAGAACCCATTGGCTTCAGAAGATTCTTGCTATTGGTTATTATTCATAGCTGAATGCTGAAGATGGAGGCTGAGAAATTTTTCATCCAGATCTTGGAGTTTGGTTTGGATGGCTGCAAGTACTTCCTCCATGGTTTTTGCTCCTGCGTGGGTGACAACCATAACCAGGAGTTTTTGTTTTTTTGCGGGGGGGGGGGGGGGGGAGATGGATAGAAAAACACAAACAAAATCTTATTTAGTAAAGGGATATTTGGATTTGGGAAAAGATCGGAGGGGTAATTGAGGTTTGACTAGGTTTTGGACACTTTCTGATGGACAGGGAAGCAAAAAATGGGGATTTTAGAAGCGGGGTGAAAGAATGAGAAAATTTGTCAAAGAGGGACAAAGAAGCAGAAATAGGAAATGAACACGGTGACAAAATTTGGAGGCGAGTGGGTGAAAATTGAAGAAGTTATGGCAAACCCTAAAAATAGACAAATGTGGGATTTCTGGCTTTGGGAAGTGGAATTTGGGATAGGGTCCTCAGGAATGAAATATGCAGAATGGGATTGCAGGGGTGTCAGTGAAGTTTCAGGGAAAACAGAGTTAAAACAAGGGAGATATGGAGAAATAACATAATTTTTTTTTTTTTTTTTTTCCAGAATGGATTTGAAACGGATTTCGGAATGGAACAGAAACAGCGGGATCTGGAATGGCTCAGAATCGATCGAAAATGGCGGGATCTAGAATGTCTCAAAATGGATAAAAAACAGTTGGATCTAAAATGACTTTTAGAATGGATCTGAACCGACTTTCAGAATGGATCTGCAACGACGCGGAAGTGATCGACAACAGATGGATTTGCATTGGCGCGGAAGTGATCGACAACAGTTTAGTGGAAAATAGATATGGACCCTAGGCATGTTCGGCTTCCTATCGGTTTAAGGGATTCAATCGGCCACCAGTGTTGTCTTACAACTTGCGTATTGGGGCAGGACCCCTCACTCCATAGCTCAGGTAAAACTGATAACCACTTTGCCACAAATGACAGCTTTTGGTTTACCTCACGTGTGGGAACTAGTCAATCAGGTAGTGGTCGTTTTCCTTTTCGTTGGAAGGTCCTCTCAATGGGCCAACTACTTTGGGGTTCCTGTGGTTCTCCTCACAATGAGTTTTAGGGCTTATGCCCAAGTACTTCCCATAGTTAAGCGAATAGGGATTATTCCCAGATCCGAAGCTGCAACAGATGCGAAAAAAATATTTGGCAGAAATTTCACCCAGCGAGCCTAAGAAAGTGCTCTGATACCAGGTGTGAAGAACCTACAACAATTAATTAATGAAAATACATGAGATAGCAGAAATAACAGAACTCAGAATCACTTTTATTGATCGCAGGCCACTTCGAGGGGGAAACCTCAATACAAATAACTTCATGGTACCTTCATTGGTCCCAACACAAACTTATATACTAATTCTAGGTGCCAATACCATGTGTCAATACAAACCATATTAATTCAGTATGAAAAGTTTAAATAACCACCTAGTTAGAAATTAGGTGGTAAGGAAGATGTTAAAAAAAAATCGCTACTCCAAGGAGACCCTAGATTTGGTAAGTTTGAATAGTGAAGATGTTGTGGTAGTAATATTAATAAATATGGTTAACGAAATCATAGTGGAAACCAATCCCGAGATAGCAAGATTGACAATGCATTAAATAGTCTCCACAATAAAGAGTTCAAACTATAGGAAGTAACAATTTGGTGGAACATGTTCTTTATCATAAATGTAAATAGTAGATTAGTCCTCAAGAAGATAATATATTTAACAATAGGGTCAACTTGGCCTTCACATATCATGAGTCTATCTCCATACATAGCGATTGGTTATTATTTATAATTAGATAGGAATTATAGATTTGTCGATGATATCATCCTCGGTGGTAAGGAAATGAAAGACATATCTATTATTTTCAAGGTACAAAACAATATACAAATGCATGTCATTGACGTTTTCTTACGAAGGGAGTACCTCCTATGTAGCTAACTTTACGAACTTAGCCGTAATGATAAAACTGATAGTTGAGCCCTGTGACACTAATTTTTCCAGCATGACAATAATTTTATGAGAACGAAAAAGTACAAAATCGACATGACCATAACAATGGTAAATGACGAATTATTAATGGGGAAAGTTCCCCAAAAAGGCCAAATCAAGACAACTTTTTATAAAATGAAGTATCGAATTGACGATCTGAACTCAATTATGTTAACCTCATGACATGATGAGACAATTATGAAAGGACGACTAGAGCTTAAGACAAGACTTGATGAGACTATATAGATACATAAGATGAACTTGGAAAGTCCATCGAAAGGACCAAACGAAGACGATTTTAGTAAAATGATGTATGGAGATGATCAACACAATGAACTGAATGTAATGCAGCTGACCCGAGGACATAGTAAACCCTTGATGAAAATACAACTAGCCCGAGATGGAACTCTATGAGTTTGAGAAAAACACACATAGTACGACTTGATGAGTCTGTCGAGGTAGTCCTATGACAACAGAAATAATGAAATGAGGTAGGGATGTGATAAGCTCATTGACTTAGACATGATATTACTAATGAAAGGACTAAGAGTTAAATTTCAATATGTTCGACTAAGTCACTAAACTTTGGCAACTCGAATCCTAACTTATTGAGAACCAACATTATTAAAACATTTAGAGGCATTTGGAAGTAGTCTTATGGAATTTGGTTTTTTGACTATTTGAGGGTCTCTCCGGATTTTTCAAAACAATGATTATATCTTACTGAATATTTTATGATGTTTACCTTCTCGTCTTGAAGGGAAGATAACCAAATAGGTTTGAATCCTTGCTTGGATTTGTTACGTTTTGATAAACTATTGGGTGGCTATTGACACAATGTATCTTATTGATAATTTGGACATCGTAGACCTTCATGAATGAATAAGAGATATAGGAAATCTAGTTGGGACTGAAAATTAATTGAATCTATTATCGGATTGATATTATACAACATTACAATTGAGTTCCTGAGGATGTATTGGAACCATGTTGGATGAAAAATAAAAGTAATGATTAAAACCACTAGTTCTTATGGCCACGATTGTTGGAGAAAAATAGAAGAGAATGCCAAGAAGATGAGAATAGGGAATTAAGGTAAAGCCTAGCATCGAAAGTACGAGAACTAAAATTAACTACGGGATGAAGTTCTATATAAGAGGGGGTGTATGTAATTCCCCTAGAATGACTGTGGACATTAAGGGCACCTGTCGAATGACCCGCCTGAACAAACCTTGATAAAGTGGTCTTTTGAGTCCTCATATGTCTTAATGTTAGAGGAACAACTGAAGATGTGCATGATGAAAAATTTGATGAATGAAAACATTGGATTAAATGGAAATTTGTGGAATTGGATACTTTATCTGGAATTGATGAATAAATGTATGCTTGCTTAATGACTAGATGTTTATGAAATAAATTACAATGTTCATGAATAGATTAAGATGCTTAATGACTAGCGTGTTATCAAATAAATTATGATGAATGAGAACAAACCTATTAATGTGTTCTTTTGAGCATATGTGTAGCAATAGGTGAAACAGTTCAACGACGAACACCCAAAGGAAATAAAGGGTCGTAGAGTACGAATGTATCACACACGGAAGAATGATGACAGTGTCGACTTCCTACGAAATCTACGCACGAGTTGAAAAGCACTGATCTGATTACTTGGGGGAAGCGTGAGGTCGTGCGAAGTGGACGATGACGGAGTTGGTGAAGTAAGAGTTGGGGGCATGCAGTAAGAATGGACTTACTCCTCAGCACCATTAGTATCCAATAGCGTGTAGATGAAGGATTGAAGGTAATGGATCCTAAATCCCTATATGAAGTTCTTGCAAATCAGATGCAACAAAGAAGTATCGACAGAAGGACTCGACGATGTGGTACCTTGTCGATAAACGAAAACAGTGTATGAATGGACCCAACGATGTGGTGCCATATCGATGAAAGAAAATCAAGGATGGATGGACCCAATGGTGTGGTACCTGGGTCTTAGAGGGAATTAATTGATGAACATTGCATAAAAAATTATAAATTGCATTTAGGCCATTTGCACATGAAATGCATTTTTTTAATTATAATAATAGGAAATATTATTTTAGGAGCAAATGGAATACTAGGCCTTAGAATTTACTTAACACTACATGCACCCACAAAAATAGAAACTAGATTGAACATCAAGGAGAAAAACTTGAGTAAATCTAGGAAGGTTGGTACACACTCTTAGAAAATCTAACACATGGATGGATGAGTTCAATTGCATTTGAATAATTAAAAATTTGGCATTTTTGCATGAAGCGACATGTGTCACAATGAATTTTCCTATCTAGGGAAGGCTTGAGGAAAGGGAAAGGGAACCTATGGCTGGATGGCTATCATAATTTTTGGTAAGACATTGATTTGCTGCTATTGGAGTTTGGCAAGAGATTTTGGTGGGGGGGAAACCCACTTCTGAGTCTCTAGGATTTTGTGTGTGAGCTCTACGACCCCGAAGCTCGGGGGTAGCTATGTGACTGAAAGCATAAGCCTACGGTTGGGTGGCGAAGCTAACAGTTGCTTCGCCTATGGTTAAACGAGCTTCTAATGGAGGGACACAATGAGTGAAGTAGATGGAAAGGGCAAGCAGGATCGGACTGACGATGACGACTACTCCTCCAGCAACAGATTCAACATGAAGTAACAGGTTTTGTGTGTTGTTAGTTCTCGAATTTGATATTTTTTATTAATGAATATGCATCAAAATGGTTATATTGTGTTTTTAAGTTTATAATAATTTTCGAAGTAGGACCTGGAAGGGGGGGGGTACCTACAGGATGAAATAGTTCAATAAGTTGAAGGACCTAGTATTTTGCTGATGACTAGGAAAGAGCTACTACAAGAATTCAATAAGGATGAGGAACTACATTTTCCCCTTATTGGAAAACCAAAGGTAATTTTAACAGCCACAAACTTAGATGATTTTCTTACTGAAGTTATAATTATGCTTGATGAGTTTGCTAATATTATTGTGGATGAGTTACCAAATGCTTTACCTCTCGTGAGAAGTATTAGTCATCATATTGACTTAATACCTGGTGCAATATTACCAAATAAGGAATCCTATAGATTGACCCCTCAAGAGAATGAAGAGATCAAACAACAGGTACATGAGTTATTGGACAGAGGTTTGGTAAAAGAAAGTCTGAGTCCCTGTGTAGTGCCTCCAGTGTTGAGCCCAAATAAATATGGCCGATGGTGTATGTGTATTGATTCCTGATCAATTAATAATATCACTATTAGGTATAGATTTCCATTACCTCGTATTGATGATTTGATGGATTGTTTGAGGGGATCCAAGTATTTTTCAATGATATATTTGAAGAGTGGTTATCATCATATAAGAATTAGAGAAGAGGATGAATGGAAAACTACATTCAAGACCAATGATGGGTTGTATGAATGGTTAGTAATGCATTTTGGGATTACTAATGCACCTAGTACTTTTATGAGATTAATGAATGAAGTTATGAAGGAATACATTGGAAAGTTCATTATAGTATAGCTAGATAATATTTTGATATTCAGTCAGAGTAAAGAAGAACATCTAAGACATCTCAAATTGGTGTTGAGTACCCTACACAAGGAGAAACTATTGATCAATTTCAAAAAGCGTAGTTTCATGAAGAATGAGTTGATTTATTTCAGTTTTGTAGTCTCAGAGGAAGGGTTGAAGATGGATCCTGAAAAGATACAAGCAATTCTTAGTTAGCCAATTCCGAAGAATCCTTTTGAGGTTAGAATTTTTCATGGTCTTGCAAGATTTTATAGAAAATTCATCAGGAATTTTAGTCAAATTTGTGCACCCATAATAGACACCTTCAGGGAAAGTAGACAACCTTTCAAGTGGACAGAAGGAGCTGAAAAAAATTTCCATTTATTAAAGAAGAAGATCACTAAGAATCCTATTTTGGCTTTACAAAGTTTTGATAAATTTTTCCGGCAGAGACAGATGCTAGTGGGACAACAATTGGAGTTGTTCTGAGATAAGAACAAAGGCCAGTAGCATATTTCAATGAGAAGTTAAATGAAGCCAAACATAAGTATTCCTCGTATGACAAAGAATTGTATGCTGTTGTGCATGATCTTAAGAAGTGGAGGAATTACTTGATGCCCAAAGAGTTTATTTTATATTCAGATAACCATGCTTTATAATTCATAAATAGTCAACCTCAATTGAACCCAAAACATGCTAAGTTGGTGGATTTTTTGTAGAAATTTAATTTTGTTATCAAGCATACAAGTAGAAAATCTAATAAAGTAGTTGATGCCTTAAGTAGAGTAAATTTAATCCTACAGGAAATTAAGGTCAGTACTTTCGGATTTGAGAATTTGATTAACATGTATAAAGAAGATGATGATTTCAAGGATATATGCAGCATGTGAAAATCCAGTTGCCCATAACAAAAGCCAATGGTTGGATTATATGTTACAGGAAGGATTGTGGTTCAGAAACAGTAAATTGTGCATTCCAAAATGTCTATGAGAGAAAATCTGATAAAGGAGAAACATAGTGGAGGTTTGTCAGGTGAGTAATTTTTATTTTTGTCCAGGCATGCAACAAGATGTAAAGAATTTTGTTGAAACATGCTGAATATTTCAACATGCCAAAGGAAGGAGCCAAAACAATGGACTGTCTCAACCCCTACCTATTCCAACTAGACCTTGGGATTCCATCAATATGGATTTTGTTTTGGGATTTCCTACAAATCGGAGGGGTAATGATTCTATATATGTAGTAATGGATAGGTTTTATAAAATGTCTCATTTTATTGCATGTAAAAAGACCAATGATGCAACAAATATTGCTAATTTTTTTTTCTCAGAAGTTGTTAAGTTGCATGGTTTACCTTTAAGCATTGTATCAGATAGAGACACTAAATTTGTTGGTCATTTTTGGAGAACCTTATGGAATAAATTGGGAACCAATATCATTTTAAGCTCTTCTTCTCACCCTCTAACTGGTGGCCATACTGAAGTGGTAAATAGAAGCTTGGGAGATATATTGAGAAGTCTTGTTTATGAAAATCCAAAGCAGTGGGATTTAGCTCTTGCTCAAGCTAAATTCGCTTATAATGATTCACCTAAAAGAAGTACAGGTATGAGCGCATTTCAAATTGTGTATGAGATGCATCCAAGAGGGGTGTATGAACTCAGAAATTTGGGAAATCTAGAAATGAGAAGAGTGGATGCTGAAGAATTTTCCTATAGTATGTAGGAGCTACAGGAAAATGTCAAGAATAAATTGCAAGAGAGTGCTAACAAATAAAAACATAGAGCATATTTGAAGAGAAGGGAAGTTGATATTCATTTTGGAGATTTACTGATGGCATATCACAGGAAGGAAAGGTTTCCTAAAGGAACCTACAATAAGATGAAACTCAAGAAAATTGGGCCTTGTGAAATTTTAAGGAATTTTTCTGCAAATGCTTATGAAATTGAACTTCCTTCTGACTTTGGAATTTCCTTGATTTTTAATATTTCAGATTTGTATCCTTTTAAAGATTCAAGAATTCAGGCAGAATAAACAATTGCAGGTAAGGATGTTCAAGTGGTAGATTGGCAAGAACAGTTACCTTAGAACAAGCAGCCACGGATCGAAGAACTGGACAGGGTTAATTGTTGGGGGCTTGGGGGCCTCAACCATTGGATGGGGGTTGGTTGGGTGGAGAGTCGTCCTCCCACCTTTAGTTGTAGACTGAAGAGCTACCAGGAATCCAGGTACGTAGGATTTTTCTCTTTGATTCACAGTTATGTTGTTTTTTTTATTTTTCAAATTGGTCTTTGCATGTTGTGTTAAGATTTGGTTTGTTTTGTTGTTCCTTTGTTTTTGGGTGCTTACATTTGGTATAAGAGTTGATTATGATCCTTGGCCTATGCCATAACTCCATTGTTGGGAAGAACGATCGAATTTGCACCCATCTCTATCTACGAATTTACTATAATAACTGAACATAGTCTGGTTATATTTATTCAGACATATGGACCTAATATCTCAATATTAGGGCTATCAAATTCGGGGCATCAGGTTAAGGGAGATTCTTTGATTGAAATATTATTGTAAACATAAATTTTATGTAGATCGGTCCAATAAATGTTTCTTCACTATTGCTTCTTTTAGATCGAATCGCAAGCCCGCTCACTACCCCTTCGGAATAGAGCCGCCTTCCCTTAGGTCAATCATGGTAGATATTTACGCAATTTTTTTTTTTTTTAATTAGGTTCTTCCTCAATGTGCATAAATTATTTTTCAATCCTGCTTTTCCAAACCAAACACAACTATATATGCATTATTCTTTTTAAAAGGAATCTTTTTTCTGAACCCGACGAGTAGATTGTTGAGGTCTTATAAATATATCAACCAACGATCGGATTCGAAGACATCACCGGTGATGCAGTAGAAAAGGTGTGGATTCATGAGATGTTGTGGGTGGAAAAGAATCAATATTTCATGTAGGAAACCATGTGCAATGTTTGTCTAGAGGGATACAAGAATTCCAGGTTATTTATCTATTTCTTGAGATCGCATTCATCAATTATGTATCTGTGTTGTAATTTGTAATGACACTAGTTCAATACTATTTAAAGGAGTTGAATGAGATATGGTGACTAATAAAATTGATATGGTTTAGTTCAAATTTCCCTATTCTCATAGCACATGGGAATTTGATACCTATTGAAATCATGCCTTCAATCCCACTCCAACTAATCTTCATTGGTTTTGGTATTAAAAAAAAAAAAAGCAATGTCTTAAAATAGAAAGATTAACCTTTTGTATGCTAGGTGGACATTTATCATTTATTCAAATTGCTTTTGCATTATGGATTTGGTAAATTGTACTGTATCAATAGAGAATTCCATTTATTAGAATTGATATGTCAAATTGCTTTTGCATTATGGATTTGGTAAAATAGATAAATTCATGTTGTATAAATAAAGAATGACATTTATTATAACTGATATCCCAAGCTCTCCGTTGGATACAAACGCTTATACCCTGAGATATGCCAGTTAATTTACAATCTCGATAACAAAAATTGCCCAACTCTCTGCGCACACAAGATCTTGAACCTGCACTACTCATCTCTTTAGATAGAGTTTAATTCGTGTATGTTATAAATGACTCTTTCCAAATCCAAACTGGGTCGTGTCATTTTAGCTAGATGTCGAGCTTGTTCCCTTATAGCGTGTAGTTAAACCATCAATTTAATTACTCGAGAGTCATCGCCCAGTTAAGTAGGCTTTATATTTAACATAATAAATATATTGGGTAAATGAGTAGAGTAAAATTCACATAGGGCCATCACAAGCCACTTGGGAGCTCTCTGAATAATCCTTTAGGACTAATTTCTTCTTTGCTTAGTATAAACACCAATAGAGGGAAGATTTCCATGCGGTACAATAGAGGGGGAGATCCATAGAATAATATGAATCAGAATTCTACTCTTTAGTGCACCACATTAACTACATGGTAGACAATAGCAGGCAAGCCGAGAGATTCCTTCATGGGTTGGAATTGGAGATTCATACAAAAGAATTCATGTGGAAAACCACTACCATGGCTCAGACCTCCAACATAGCTAGGTAGGTAAAGAAGAAGATTGAGATGGGAAAACAAGCTCAAGCTCAGGCACCTAGGGGGATATTTGTACCTTATAGTGCAAGGCAGGTTGGAGGTAGAAGATTCAACTATAGATGAGGTCACTATGGGGTGTCCAGAGTGGCAATTTATTCAGCTACCACTACCCCTTTAGAAGCTCCTCGTGGTAGGGGAGAAATATTCAACCCACAGAAGGTCCAAGGAAGTAATCGAGGAAGAGGATGAGGTGGTTGGGGAAGCTCAAACTACGTAGATTTGGTAGGCATTAAATGTTTTGATTGTCAGGGTACCCATTACAGACGAGATTTCCCCAAAAGACTCGAAAGGCAAGGACAAAACAGGGCAGGAACGCAAGTAGGTCAATCGCAGGGCCGACACCGACTTCATGTTGCAGTCAACCATCACCAAGCAGAGCACCAAGCTACAGTGATGGAATCTATAGGTATGATAAAAAAAATTCCATTGACTATTCTCATAGACCCAGGGGCTACTAATAGATTCATTTCTCCTTTGGCACTATAAAAATGTGGGTTGGAAGCCCGAGCTCAAATTGATTTTGACTAGGTAGAGATGGCTTCAGGACGAAAACAGTTAGTAGGAATTTTGGTAAATAATTATATAGTGAAAATAGAGAATGTCTTTACTAAGATGAGTTTGTATAGAAATTCTATAGGGGATTATGACATAATAGTGGGAACGGATTGGATGGAATCTCACTGAGCCTTGGTGGATTGCTATGAGAGGAAGGTCTTTTGCATCGATGACCTCGTCAAACCAATAGTGATTGAAGGGGATACACATGATGTTTCCTTATGTCTCATCGCAACATCCAAGGTAATTAAGTGTATAAGGAAATGATGTAGAATCTATACTGTAAAATTTGTTGACAGCATCCCTCACCCAAACTTGGAAACTCACCCAATCCTCTCTGAATTTGCTGATGTGTTGAGTCCCTCCTGAACTACCCGGATTACCCCCTATTCAAGAATTTGACTTCACCATTTCCTTAAAACCGGTACCAAACCCTTGTCCAAGACACCTTATCAAATGATTGTGCCGGAACTCAATGAATTGAGTATTCAACTCAAGGAACTCATCGATCAGGGAATGATTCAACCTATTATTTCACCTTGGGGGGAACCAATCATTTTCGTCAAGAATAAGGATGGAACCCTTTGTTTGTGCATTGATTATCGAGATTTGATAAAATCCACCATCAAGAATCGTTATCCCATGCCTCACATCAATGATTTGTTTGACTAGCTAAGAGGTGCATCAATATTCTCCAAGATCGACCTTCAATCGGGATATCATCAATTAAGGATCAAGGAAGAAGACATTCCAAAAACAACTTTTTGTACTAGGTTCGACCACTATGAATTTGTGGTCGTACCCTTTGGATTATCGACTGCAGCAACAACATTCATGAATTTAATGAACTGTGTGTTCCAGAAATATCTAGATCACTTTGTACAAGTGTTCCATTTTGATATACTCTTGCAATGAATGAGAGCACCAAGAGCACTTAAGACTTGTGCTTCAATGCCTAAGAGAACATAAACTATTAGGAAAATTGTCCAAATGCCCCTTCTTCCAGAAAGAGATCCAGTATCTAGGGAACATAATCAGTGGCGACGGAATCTCGATAGACCTAGGGAAGATTGATGCTATATTAAGCTGGTCGAACCCTATAAATTCCAAAAAAGTTCGCAGCTTTATGGGATTAGAAGGCTATTACATGAGGTTCATGGAAGGATTCTCTAAAATCGCAGGACCTATCACCAGCTTACCAAAAAACGAGGTCAAATTTGAGTGGATGATTAAATGCGAAGAAGCCTTTAATGAGCTGAAGAAACATCTAACCAGTGCCCCAATCGTCAAGGTTCCGGACATGGGTAAGGATTTTGTGGTTTGCATGGATGAATCAGGAGAAGGTTTAGGCGCAGTATTCATCCAAGAAGAGGGAGTAATAGCCTATGCTTCTTGTAGACTCAAAATCCATGAGATCAATTATGCCACTCACAATCTAGAATTGGCTATGGTGGTGATGGCTCTCAAGTTGTGGAGGAATTAATTAGTGGGACTCCGGTTCGAACTAAAAACAGATCATCGAAACCTTGAATACATATTCACCCAAAAGGATCTTAACGCACGCCAAAGATGTTGGAGTGACCTGTTTAGTGAGTAGGACTTTATAATATCCATTTTAAATAGGAAGGAGAAAAAGGTAGTGGATGCACTAAGTAGAAGAACTAGTATACATGCTTTGGTATCAACCAGAATAGATCTTAAAGATAAGATTAAATTCCATCTAGTAAATGAATCTTGGTACCATGAAATTCTATCTGCATAGTCAAAGGGGGAGTCGACCTCCCCAAGTTGAAGGGTACTCATTAGAAGGGGATGGAATCCTTAGATTCAGGTAAAAGGTGTATGCACCAACCACTGGAAAAGTTCGAAGGCTGGTATGGATGAAGCACATCGAGCACCATACTCATCTCACCCAGGAGTTAAAACGATGTATGAAGGTCTAAAAAGGAAATTATTATGGACAAGAATGAAGAAGGATATAGCACATTATGTGGCACATTGTTTAGAATGCCAACAAGGTAAGGATGAACAACATCACCCAGCAGGACTTCTTCAACCTCATGAGATACTAGAAACTAAGTGTGAAGTGATATCTATGGACTTCATGAATGGTATACCAACCACCCCACAAAGGCATGATTGCATTATGGTTGTGGTGGACAAACTGAATAATAGTGATCATTTTATTCCAGTAAAAAGCACCTTTGATGCACCTACTATCGCTCAATTTTTTCTCCGAGAAATAGTTCGTCTACATGGAATCCCTCGTAAAATTATTTTTGATAGAGATTCTTGTTTCACCTCTAGGTTTTGGAAAATCCTCCAAGAGTCCCTAGGTAATAAATTAAATTTTAGCACTACATATCATCCAGAAACTGATGGTCAAACAAAGAGAGTTAACCAAGTAATGGAAGATATGTTGAGAATGTATGTCATGGACCAACAGTGTCAATGGGAGAGGTATCTCCCACTGGTGGATTTTTCTTAGAATAACAGTTACCACAACTCCCTTGGTGCTTCCTCGTACGAAGTTTTGTATGGTAGGCCTTGTCGAACCCATCTTAGCTAGGATAGTCTAGAGGATCGAGTCATGCTAGGGCTTGACATGCTTCAAGAGATGGAGGAGTAGATGGTCACCATTAAACAAAGGATTAAGGAATCCCATGATCGTCAGAAAAGTTACGTTGATTCTAAACGTATTGATAGAATATTTGAGGAGGGGAGCTTGGTGTTTTTTCGACTGAGACCCTTGAAGAGTCCCTTTAAATTTGGAAAAAGGGTCCAAACTCGACCCAAGATTTGTAGGACCATTTAAGATCCTGGAATGAATTGGTATTGTTTCTTAAAGACTTGAGCTACCACCTCGGTTGTGGAGAATGCATAATGTATTTCATATTTTTGTGCTTAGACATTACATTCCTGATCCCTCTCACATTTTCAAATTGGATGGATTGTAGCTTTCCAAGGAAGGGGTCATCCAGGTCGAACCATATCATATACTGGACCATAGAAGTCGACATCTACGCAATTGCATCCTTGACCAAGTTAAAGTCCAACGGGATTAGTATAGTCCAGAGTCAGCCACTTGGGAGGACGCAGATATTATGCGTCGCGAGTTTCCTTACTTTTTTTAATAGACTTGAGCTTGTGACACATGGATTAGTTCTATTAATCCATGTTGATATTCAGTCAGTGTTTTACAGTTCTAGAGTTAGAAGACATATTATACATATTTCATGTTGATACTGAGATAGTATTTTTTAGTTTCTTATGGTTTCTGAAGTTTGAGGACATATGTTGCATATTTCATGATGATACTTGGTTTTTCATGCTGCTACTCAGTTTCCATGATGCATATTTAATGTTGATACTCAGTTTATTATGGTTTCTAGATGTATAGGACATGAGGTACATGATATGCTGATTGTTGATACTCAATTGGTAATTTATAGTTTTATTTATGGCATCTTGAAATGTAAGTTATGTGGTACATGATATGGTGTTATTACATGTTATACTTAGAAGGATCCTCTGAATGTATTAGGTTTTTAACATAGCATGTCTTATCATGATAAGGGATTATGAGCTAATGAAATGCAATATCAACTGGTGACAATAAATTCTTGTTAGCACATGATTCAAGGTTGATTTCATGATATCTTATTATCTTGAGAAATGGATACTAATCATTATTCATTGTGGCAAGTGCAAGTTATTCCAGGTAAGTGACTGAAATAAGCCTGATGAAGCTAATCATTCTGTTATTTCCCAGGAGCCCATAAACATGAATGAGAAAGGATACTATAAATATATTATGGGATGGGGGATAATCCCAACAATTAAATCTATGCCAGCAACTCTTGACTTCTTCCTGAAGTCCATGATTAGAGGATCACTCACGAGGAGGGAGGTTTATGTAGAAGGACTTATGATTCCTGGGGCTAGTGACTTGAGGGTGAAGGTGGAGGATGTTTAGGTTGTCCTTTTGATATGCCTGGGGTATAATGATCCTGTGTAATACCCCATTTTGACCCTTAGGATATATTAGTTTTTAATGTAAATATTATATACATGTGATGTATGTTTTCCTAGCGTGGAGCTCAAGGCTAAGGCCTCGCTAGTGGAAGCTTGAATTTTATTTAAAAAGGAAAGTATTAGACATTATGTTACCCATGTGCTATTTAGCCATGGAACATTGTAAAAATGATGTAAATAAAAATCCTGCAATAAAATACCAAAACTGGCTATGGAGGCAATGAATGAGAAGGGGCCATGTGTATCCACTAGGGAGTGGTGAGGGGGATGTGGGATTGAACCATAGGTTGTCATATTTCACCTTGAGAACCCATTTGACTTTCGTTGCTGACATTTAATTATGTTGTAAGGGAGTGGTTGAGGAATTCAATCCATGGCTTCAATGGAGCATGGGCAGCCCAGAAATTCGTATGGAAAAGTATGGGCTCTATTTTCTTGTGCCACAAGTCACTCTACCTCATAGGAGTTGATTCTTCCTCATTCCCATTCCATTCTGGAAGGACCCAGCATCAATTTTCATCCAAAAACGAATTCCCAGCAGTGAGAAAAAACAAAAATCGCAACTATGAAAGAACCCACGTTTTGAAGAGCCATAAATGCCCAGATTTGGTATTTGACAGTGAAATCCAATGGGGGATCCATAGGTATGAACCTTGGGGTGAATTTGGGAGCATTAGTTACTTTGAAATCCATTGGAAAACCCAGTTTTGATATCCCAGAAAACTAGTGACGAGATTGAGTTATTCGTTGACACAATGGTGAGAAATCCAAGTGTGGATATTTGAACAGAGGATTGGATTGCTTGAAGTTATCTTGAGATGTTTGTAGCTCTGTGGTTGAGCTCATTAACTTAGCATCCTCCTCATTTGTCTTTTGTATGCTTGATAAACCCCACTGTGTGTTGGCTTAGCATAGCTGTTGAGTGAAACCATGACTGTGAGTGAGCCCATCTAGTTCCTCCTTAGTGGATACACAACCCAACTCGGGGGTAATCTCTCAGCCGAAAGAATACAAGCTGGACAGAGATCTATGGTTGGGTGGAACGTTGCTCTCACATAGCCAGTTGTTGGACAAGTTCATCTTCAAGATAAGTGTTATATGTGATTTACATTACATGCATTATGTGTTTTGCAGTGTGTTAATTATGAAGATTTATTGCCCATGTTAATGAAATGAAATGATTGTATTAATGAAATCGACATGAAGTCTATGCATAGCATGCGTACGAGATTGAATTCTCTGCCTATTGATTCATCAATTGCTTGAGATAAATATGCTGATGCATTCCAGTCTGTGTGTGTGCAATTATGTATTTCAATTCCGCTGTGTAATTTAATTGTGCATTTTATTTAAATGGAAAATTTTTTACCATTATGGCTTGGGGAAGAATTAGACACCCCATGTTATAGTCATGTTCCCTCCCTTGCATTTGATTGATGGAAGGGGATGTGACATCCTGATATAAGGATCATGGTACCGGGAACCAGATACCAGATAGCACTGATGAGGCCCAGATTCCGTTTAAATTCTGATGAGGCCGGACTATTACCGGAAGTTGGGAGGTTGGCAATGCTGAGGTATCTTCCCAGGGAAATTATGATGCCTACTGTATGATCCATAGAAAGGTTATAATAGAGGGCCCATGCCATGGAGAACGAGACCATCCAGAGTTTGAGGGTGATGCATGAGCATCGGGGCCTAGGATAAATAGTCGAATTTGATCTACAAGAGAAGTCGACCAGGGGCATTGTTGATGACCACTGGTGCGAAAGGGAGATTGGTTGTTGAAGCCAAGTAGTCGAGCATAATTTTTTGATATGTGGTTGACAGGAGAAATGGTCGAAGGTCGAAAAACACTAAGAGTGGATATCATAGAAGTCATAGGTCAATGAGTTATCGAATAGCGGCATCGACGGATTGTGGCGAAAACCAAGCGTGGAGGACAGGGCGGATTTACTAGCAGCCGTAAAGACTAAGTAAAGCCGAAAAGTGAAGTCGAGGGATGACAGAGTGCAGTATGGTCGAGGAAAGTGATGTGACCGACTACTGTAGCAAAGTTAGAGATGTAGGGAGGTTGTTGAGGAAGTTATGAGCAGCTATGAAGGTGGTTGGGATCACGCCAAATGTCACCATAGGAGTGGTTGTGCAGCATGGCTAGAGGCGCTGACAACTGTAGGTCTGTAGGATCAGGGAGAATTTGACGGACAGAGAAGGACATCTTGCGGAATAGAGTGACCTCGGGAGCAACAGCAAAGCAGATTAGAAGAGAAGTGCGAAGGCACAGAAGAAGGGATTGATCATCGAAGGATTGAGACAGATCGTTCATCCATAACTGAGTGAGTTCTTTCATTCAGCAGATACCGTGACAGGGAGGAAGATCGCACAAAGATGAGAAACACACTCAGAGGCAGAGTTCCAATTCTATATTTTGTAACAGGATAAGGCCGACTTGTTTATATTACTTTTCATTTAACCATTGTAATATGTAATTTGATTCAAGTAATAGAAGAAAACTTCTGGCATTCAGTCCACATCTAGTATTTGTGAGCACCTGTGTGTTGTTGTGTGTATTGTTAAGCAAGAGGCCCCTTGTTGGGACCTCCCTTGTGCTAGTTGGTATCAGAGCTGGTTAGAATCCAGTGTTGAACAATTGAATCAGAAGAGCCGGAAGAACCTGCAAGAGTGTGGACAGCTCCAGCTGCGGATGGGTAGAGTTGTGCGCAAGTTGTGAAAGTTCGGTTACGATTGGATGAGTGAAGATTTCAGCTGCGGTTAAAATGGCTCAAAGATGCGTAAATGTCCGAGGATGAAGAGCATGTGGCACTACAATCACAGTTGATCGTGAAATGTTCAACCAGTGCATGTGAAAAATGTGAAGCTTGACCAATGAGGTTGCAATGATCAAAGAAATCCAAAGGCATGGATGCATTCCTGATGCACTTGACCACACCGATGAGGAAGTCAAAGAAGTGGAAGCATAGGAAGAAGCAGTAGAGGAACCAGAAGATAAACCCATCAAGCTTCAGACGGAGAAGAGAGGTCGGACAAAGATGGATGTACATACCTACTAAGGAAGTCTGGATCCAAAATACTTGATAGACTGGTTCAGAGAGATGGAGAAATACTTCAACATAGAGCAGATAGAGGATCCTAAACAGGTTAAAACTCTATGTATGAGGTTGAAGGGTCACGCCTCATTGCGGTGGGACAATGTACAGGATGACATAGTTAAGAAAGGAAAGGAAAAGATCAATTCTTGGGACAGGATGGTTTCCAAACTAAAGGGGAAGTTCTTACCTAATGACTATGTGATTTGCTTGTTCAGGAAGTTGCAAAACTTTCGACAAAAAGAGATGACCATGAAGGAATACACGGAAGAGTTCTATAGATTGTCTATTTGTTCGGGACAAACCAACGAAGGAGAAAAATTTGTCGCGAGATATGTGAACGGCTTGAAGTATGCTATACAGGATGAGTTGAGCCTGTCAAGGTTTAGAGCGATCAGTGAAGCCTGCCAGTTAGCTCTCAAGGCAAAAGAGAAACTGTTGAGGAAAGCCACATCGACCAGAGGGAGAATTCTTGATCGAGGAGCAAAGATTGTTTCATCTAAGGGCCAAAGTAGCAGAACTAGGAGAGAATCTGTTGAAGACAACCGACGTGCAGAAGGGACATCAACTAAAGAGAAAGCGCAAGGAAACCGAAGAGATGGTCGAGAGACCCACGATCGAGGTGCGTATGGTCAAAGTGGTCCAACAAAAAAGAAAGGAGTTGACAAACCAGCTATAGTCTGTTATAAGTGTTGTGGAGTTGGACACGTGGAATATGAATTCCCAGAGAACCTACACATGGTGAATGAGTCAAAACCAATACATTGAAGAGATGAGCAAGTCGAAAAGAGGACGGAATCGACATTCAAAAGTGGTGAAGATGGGAGAAGAAAATGTTGAACTATGATGGCTAGGAGAATGTTGGTTCAATACGACCAACATGACAAGAAGGAGCCGACACAATGAAAGGCTATCTTTCGAACTAGAGTGCTGATCGGCGAGAGGTATTGCAAGACCATAGTCGATGGTGGTAGTACAGAGAATATAGTGTCGACAGAGGTCATTGACAAGTTGGGTTTGAGATGTCAAGAACACCCAAATCCCTACAAGATATCATTGTTGCAGAAAGGACATCATGTCTAGGTAACTAGACAGTTGCTGATAAAATTTAAGGTTGGGAAACTTGAAGACAATGTACTTTGTGACGTAATCCCAATGGATGCATGTCATCTGATGTTAAGAAGACCATGGAAATATGATCGAAAGATGATCTATGATGGTCTAGCAAACATCATCACAGTGTGGAAAAATGGCACGTGGAGAACGTTGAAGCCGAAGCAGGAGGATCAAGCATACTGCAAGTAGGGTGAGAGAAACTATTTAGAGAAGTGAGTGTTGATATGCTTAGTGAAGGAATTCCTTGTAAAGGAGGAGAAACAATCGAGATGTTTCACCATCATTCCAAAAGGACCATGTGTCGAGAGGTCAACAATGGAGATAATTTCGGTCAATGTCGAAGAGATGCTCGATGAGTTTAGGAGCAGAGTAGTCGACAAAGTACCTACGGGATTGCCACCGACAAGAAGCATATCCCATCAGATCAGCTTGATTCCAAGATTGAGTTTTCCTAACAAGGAAACGCATAGAATGACTCTGATAGAGGGTCAGGAACTCAATAGAAAAGTCCAGGGGCTCTTGTAAAGAGGATTGATCAGAGAGAGTTTGATCCCATGTGTTGTACCAGTAATACTAGCTACGAAGAAGGGTGGAGAATGGAGTATGTGTACAGACTCTAGACCTATCAACAATATCACGATCAAGTATAGGTTTCCATTGCCCAGTATGGATGACTTGATATATTTCTTGAGTGGAGCAAAATATTTCACCAAGATCGACCTAAAAAGTGGTTATCACCAGATCAGGGTTAAAGAAGGAGATGAATGGAAAACAACCTTCAAGACAAATGAAGGACTGTATGAGTGGAGACATGCCATTTAGACTGACTAATGCACCCAATACATTCATGAGGTTGATGAATGAAGTACTGAATCCATTTTTGGGAAAGTTCATCGTAGTGTACCTCGACGACACCTTGATATTCAGTTGAACCAAAGTTGAACATTTGAAGCACATTCGACGAGTGTTGCATAATCTGCAGGTAGAGAAGCCAATGGTGAACCTGGAGAAATGTTTCTTCATGAAGGAAGAGCTGGTGTACTTGGGATTTGTAATCTCGGGTAAAGGGTTAGTGATGGACCCAGAGAAGGTGAAGACTATATTTTGTTGGAATATTCACACCATCATTTTTGTATTTTGCATGCAAATCTACATGCTGCATGCATTTGCATGCAACTGCATGCATTTGCATGCAACTGCATGCATCCATTCATCATCATGGTGGTCTCCCCAGTACCTAGAGCTTGTTTCTAGCTCTCCAGAGCCTATCTTCAGCGCTCATTTGGCCTCCTACCTACCTAATGAGCCCTCCTTGACTTATCTTCTTAGCTAGTGCACCTTTCTCACCTACCACTATCAGTTAGAGTGCACTTACTCACCTACCACCAGTTATCACTCAGTTTGGGTGCCTTATCTCACCTACCAGGAGTTATCATTTAGTTAGTGCATTGATTGAGTAGTTCCTCCATTGATTTCTCATATTGACTGCTTGTATATTCTAGTTAGCTAGTTCTGGAGTTCCACTTGACTATTTGACAGCCTCATGCGCCCTCCTTGGAGTTTCCATTCCTTGATTTATGCCTACATGGTTCTATTAGACTCAGTTAGACACACTTGACTGACTCTTACCACTCATGACTGATACTGCTGACTGGATGATGTCTCCATAGTTATCCAAGCTAGACTAGAGATCATATTCGAATGCCATACTTGTCTAATTCGAATCCTATATGATGCCATCATCATAGCTATTGTATTCATTCACTTACATTCTTATTCATTGTATGATATTGAGATATTGTCTATTATTATGTGTTTATGCGTGATCATTGAGTGTCTCCTTTTCTTCTTCTTTGCAACATACTTGATAGTTTGATTGTGAGTTGCTACAACTACTAGATATTTTGCAGATTCTTACATATTGGAGTGGCCAGAACCGACAAGCACGACAGAAGTGCAAATTTTCTATAGACTTGCTAGTTTTTACAGGAAGTTCACCAGAGGATTTTGTTGGATATGTGCACCATTGACAGAGTGCATGAAAAAATGGGAGTTCAATTGGATAGAAGTTGTCCATAAATATTTCAAAAAGTTGAAACAAAAAGTAACGGAGAGCCTAGTGTTAGTGCTCCCAGATTTTGACAGAGTTTTCCAAGTCAATTGCGACACTAGTAGAATTGAAATTGAAGCAGTGTTGAGCTAGGAGGGCCGACCAATTGCATTCCTCAGTGAGAAGTTGGATGAAGTGAAGAGGAAATATTTGGTATATGACCAAGATTTCTATCCTATTGTTGAAGGATTGAAGAAGTTGAGACATTATTTGTTTCCCAAGGAATTCTTGTTGTACACAGATCACCAAGCATTGAGGTACTTGAATACTTAGTCGAAGTTGAATCAGCGACACATGAAGTGGGTCGAATTCCTATAGGGATATACCTTCATGTTGGGACATAAGTTAAACAATTTGAACAATGTTTCCAATGCGGTGAGTCTAGGAGTTTTATTGTTGAACACGACGATAGTTCAAGAAACAGGAATAGAGTCGGTGAAGACGGAGTATGAGACAGATGAGTATTTTGCGAAAGCATGGAAGGCTAGTCATGAACCATGCAGTGTCGATAGAACTCCTTAGTTGGATTATTTTTTCCAAGAGGGATACCTATTCAAGTGACAAAAATAGTGTATTCCCAGAGGATCTATAAGAGAGAACCTAATCTGAGAACTGCATAGTGGCGTATTAGCAGGTCATTTTGGCATCGACAAGATGACAGCGTTGGTCAAAGAAAAGTATTATTGGCTAGTAATGATGACATATGTGGGAAATTGGGTATGATAGTGTCGATTTTGTCAGTTAGCAAAGGGAAGGAGTTAGAGTACAGGGCTGCATGCACCATTACCAATGATGAATACCCCATGGGAGCACCTGAGCATGGATTTTGTGCTAGGATTGCCGAAGAGGCAACAAGGAAATGATTCAATCTTTGTTGTGGTTGAAATATTTTCAAAAATGGAACATTTTATTCCATGTCAGAAGACATGTGATGCCACAAGCATTGCTATACTATTATTCAAGGAGATAATAAGATTGCATGGGTTTCCAAAGAGTATAATGTTGGACATAGATACCAAGTTCATGGGTCATTTCTGGAGAACCCTATGGAAGAAACTGGACATGAAGTTGCAGTTCATCTCGGCATACCATCCGTAGACTAATGGATAGACTGAGGTGGTAAAAATCATTTTGGGAAACCTTCTGAGATGTTTGATGGCCGATAGACCCAAGTAGTGGGAGAATGTGTTGGCGCAAGAAAAATTCACGTATAACAACTCTGTGAATCGAGCGACAGGTATGATCCCATTCCATATTGTTGAATGTCGAATCCCACATGGAGTCGTGGATTTGGTCAAGATACCAACAGAGATCATAAAGAGTGCGGATACAGAATAATTCATAGAGCATATGAAAGAAGTGCACGAATATGTGCGCAAGCGTATTGAAAAGAGCAACGCAACATATAAGTTGAGAGCCGACAGAAAGAAGAGGCTAAAGTTGTTCAAAAGAGGATACTTAGTCTATGCACACTTGATGAAAGAGAGGTTCCCGACATGAACATATAACAAGTTGAAGTTGAAAAAGATTGGACCATGTAAGATTTAGAAGAAGATTTCAGACAATGCTTATGTGTTGGAGCTGTCGAAAGAATTGAACATATCTCCTACGTTGAATGTATTGGATCTATACAAGTATGAGGAAGGTTCACCAAGTAGCAGTGCGAAAGTGTCGAACATTAGCTGGATAGGGTAAATTCCAGACTGGCACAAGGAGTAAATCACTGAAGTATTGGAGGAACGCGAATTCAGATGCACACAAAGTTCACAAAATAAGGAATATGTAGTCCGATGGAGAGATGATGAATTGATTGAGGTGACATGGATTTCAGAAGAAGAATATAGGAGACTAATAGAGTAGTCGAGTTCTTTTTCACCCAGGGAGTCTAATGCGGGAGCTTCGGGGCCTAGGAGAAATAGTCGAAGTTGATCGATAGGAGAAGTCGACTAGGGGGATTGCTAACAACGACTGGTGCGAAAGGAAGATTGGATGTCAAATCCAAGTAGTTGAGTAGAATTTGTCAATATGCGGTCAGCAGGATAAAATGTCGAAGGTCTACAAGGTGTGAGGTCAAAAAATGACAGGAGCGGAGATCGGATAAGTCGGAGGTCGACGAGTTGTCGAACAACGGCACTGACGGATTGCGGAAAAAACCAAGCATGGAGGATGGGGAGGATTTATTAGCAGCTGTAAATACAAATTAAAGCCGACAAGTGAAGTTGAGGGATGACAAAGCGCAGTATGGTCAAGGACAGTGATGGGACCGACTACTGTAGCAAAGTCAGAGATGCAGGATTCAAGGAAGCAATTGTTCGAGGTTGTTGAGGAGGTTATGAGCAATTATGAAGGTGGTTGGGATCATGCTAGATGTCACCACATGAGGAGGTTGTGCAGCATTGCCAAAGGAGATGAAAACTCTAGGTCTGCAGGATCAGGAAGAATTCGAAGGATAGAGAAGGACGTCTCGGGGAACAGAGTGACCTCGGGAGCAACAGTGGAGCAGAGTTGAAGAGAAGTGAGAAGGCATAGAAGAAGGGATCGATCATCAGAGGATCGATATAGATGATTCATCTATAGCTCAGTGAGTTCCTTCATTTAGTAGAGACCGTGAGAGGGAGGAATATCGCACACAGTCGAGAAACACATTGGGAAACAGAGTTCAAATTCTGTATTTTGTAATAGGATAAGGCCGACTTGTTTACATTACTTTGTATTTAACCATTGTAATCTGTAATTTGATTCAATTAATACAATCCAACTTCTGGCATTCAGTTCACATCCATTCTTTGTGAGAACCTGTGTGTTGTTGTGTGTATTGTTAAGTAAGAGGCCCCTTGTCGAGACTGCCCTTGTGCCAGAGGGGAGGTTTATGGAGGTAGAGGATGGTATGATTCATAGGGAGAGGGCAAGTAAGAAGAGGGGAAGTATACAAATACACACTTATTGCTAATTAAATGTCTAACATTTCGTGTGTATGATGCATAATTGTTACTATGGTTGCATACTAGACACATAGGGAAGTAATTAAGAGCATGTTGTAACTTAGGGTGTCTGATTATATTAGTGTATGTTGGAGATTTCTATGTGATGGCCACACATATAAATCTCTTATCTTGAAAATAGTACTAGCTACCTATATTTTTGTTGATGTATATGTAACTTCGAAACGTATTTCACATATATGTATATTGTATACCTATAGAGATGTTATTTTTCCTCTAGACGGAAGTGGTTGTATTCCTATAGAGATGTTATTATTCCTCTATATGGAAGTGTTTTCATTTATATTGTAAGTGTCATAACTTATACTTTATGGGTTATTAGACCACCTTGTTGGGGTCGGCCCTGTATAAGTCATGTGGGTCAAAGGGTTATTAGACCACCCTATTGGGGGTCAGCCATGTGGGTAGAGGGTTATTAGACCACCCTAGTGGGGGTCGGCCCAGTCAGCATTATGTTAAGTGGTTAAGTTGAGGCCAACCTAGTTGAGTAAAGGTCAAGTCAAGTTAGTGTATAAATAGAGAGTGTGTCTCTCTCATTTTTCACATTCTATTCTCTCACTCACACTTTGGAGAGTGGCGCACTTGTGGAGGAGGAGGCTCTGCTGCTAGGAGAAGACTATCTCTTGTATTCTGGTTGTATCATTGCTCTATCTATCTCTGAGGAAGTTATTGGGGTTTTTCACCTTTATGGTTTTCCCCAAATAAACTCTGTGTCTCTTGCGTGCTTGCATTATTGTGTCCATGATTGATATGCTGTAGATTTGCTGTACATGTTGTTCTCTCAGTTAAGATCCTAGATCATATTGAAGTAAATTCTGAAAAGTTAACATGGTATCAGAGCTAGCCTGAAAGAAGGCATGATATGGCATGTATGACACTTGTTGCACTTACGATACTAGGGCTTGATATAGCAAAACCCAGTCATCGTAGAACTTTCACTATAAATCCGTTTTGGTGAATTTTTCAGGTTTGAAACATTTACAAGTCGAATATAAGATCCCCATGTACCTTGTGTCCAAAGGAAAACCTCTAATTCGTTGTACTTTGTGATTTATGATCTGTACAATATAGGGTTTCTGCCTCTTCCAGATCTGAGTCAAAATCAGGTGACCTTGGGAAAAAAGTCACAACTTGGGATAGGAAGCTCCAAATGAAATTTCATAAAAAGTTATAGGTAGTACATAGACTGTACTATCTCAGGAAAATTTTTTAGAGGCGGAAGTTGAACCAGTGACATGTGGCACGTTGTACCAATTCTCTCTCCTATTTTATCCCATAAACAGGTCATGTTACGACACTTGGCATAACTCTCTCTCAGAGAATCCAATTGAGGTCAAACTTGTCGGGATGGAAAGATGATAGGTCAGTATATCTCAAGAAAAATTTTCAAACCCCGTGGATCGAAAAGTTCATAGTTACACTAGAAACAATCAGGTACATATTTCTGTCAAAACAGAATTATTTTTGAGCACTTTCATTCATGGCTTCCATAATTTAGGGTTTCGGATAAAGTTAGAATTTTTGTAATCGGAGACCACGGCTGAATGCTACTCATAAAAATCAAAATTTAGAGACCAAGATCAAAATTTTTGATTGGGTAGAAGGTTGGGCTTGATCAGACCCTAGTTCAAGACTTTGATCAGAAAAGTGGAAAATTAGGGCTTCTGCAAAAATTGGAATTTTTGAAATCTGTGACCATGGCTGGAAGATCCTCATAAAAATAGAAGCTTAGAGCTTTGGATCAAACATTTTGATTGGGTAGAAGAGTGGGCTTCATCAAACCCCATTTCGGGATCACGTCCAGTGAATCCGAAAGTTTCAAAGGCAAAATTAAGGAGTGAAACTTTGCAGTTTTCAAATTCTGAATATACCAGCTTGATTAGCTCATCAAGGCACATATTTCTATCCTTTCAGAAGTTTGAAATTCAAAGTTTGAATTTTTGGGGTTTCTCTAACAAACCCTAATCCAGCTCCAAGTCCAGTTCTTGCAAATCAAGTGGATTGGGTTAATCCTAGAAGAAGTTGGATTGGTCACCTACATAAGTGAAGAAGTTCCTATTTCAGAGGGAGATGAGGCTAAGGCCTTACATAAGAAGATTACAAGCGATCTCGACAGGTATGTTTCGAGATTTGTTCATGTTTAAGTTTATGGTATGTTTGTCTTCATGATTAGTATGGTTAGTACAATCTTGATTTGATATTTGTTGTATCACCTTAACAAAATTATGAATGCATGATAGAAGATATTCATTGGTTAGGATGTTGACACTTACGATTGTACTAATGCATTATGGTGTTGTATGAGGTTTATGTTGTCTGCTAACATAAAAGGTACACCAAGAAAGAAAAATCATGTTCTACTTCAAGAACATATGATCATGGTGACATGAAGACAAAGATTCATCCATCGTCATGGATCACATAGAAGATCTACTTATGAGGTATGTATAACTTGGTTCTACAATGGTTAACTTATGAGACATGCAGGTTACTAGCACAAGTCACTGAAGAGAACCATAAGACATTATGCGGGTATGTTAGACATATCTAGCTAGCATGCTAATCCAGGTATGTTTTTCCTATATCAAGCTAGAATCCTACCTTGTGTTAGGATCTTATACTGTTGTGTTGTTGATAACGATTATTCATGAAGTCATAGGTTTGAATAGTCATGGTTGTATGCGTATTATGTTTATTACCATAATTGATGATATGACTAACCAGAAGAATCATGAAGGTATAGGTTTGAGTAATCACGGGTTTATGCATTGATGATTTAACTAATCAGAAGAGTCCTATGATCAAATAAGAATATGCATGAGTAAAAGAAGACTTCTTTGAAACCTTGAATACTAATGTTTATTATCTGTGAATGATCATGACTATACATGTTTAAGACTATTGTGTTTTGATAGTATTAAGATTATACTAATAAATGTGTGATTATGTATGAGACCTCAAGGATAGCACAATGATGATACTAATAAGCATGCACAGTGATTAAGGATGGATGTAAGTTCAAGGACAGGTAAACCAGGAAGCAATGATCAAGAGGGAGCACACTCCAGTTGTTCCTGCAAGAAAGCAAAGGAGCACACTTCAGTAGTTTCTGCAAGGATGCAGATATTCAGAGGGAGTTGACCACTTCTCACAATCCACATCAGAATGGAGTTGCAAATATATAGAGGGAGTCCACCCAGCAACCAAACAAAGATAAGTATTTGAATTGTCATTTCTTACATAATGTTATTCAATGATGTATATGCTTATGTTCCTAGAATTAGGTTGTGTATTATCCATATTAGAATAGTTGCATTGATGAACAGTATACTACTAATATACATGGGTAAGTGGCCTATGGCACTGTACAACATTCCATTGCTACTTATCTAGAATGAAACCTCTTTACTGACATGTTAGGAGTTGTGCACACTCTTAACAATGTTCTGGTAGAGATTGGAAGGCATCTAGAAAGTTATGGAATATGGATAAATGTTGTATTGAAGCATTGGCTAAGATAATTGCATGATTGTATGACATATTTCTTTATGTGTAAGAATTTGTTCTGAAAACTATGAGATGTTTTCTAATCATGCAATTTAACTTGTTGTGTAGAAAAGATCGTATACCATCACCTACAAAAGAAGGACTACAACATTTGTTCAGCAACAAAGTTATCTATTGAAAATATTGAAGATATTGAAGTTCCCTGGATTTGGGAAGAATGCCATGATCGAGGAGTACCAGTCGATCATGAAGATGTTTGGGATGTAGTCACAAAGGGTAGTCTGTAGTGACTTCCAAGAGGATCTACAAGATCAAGCATGCTGCAGGTGGTAGCATAGAGACTTTTTCTCCTGTAGCCAGATACACTTCCATTAGAATCGTACTTGCTCTGGTTGCAGTGATGAAGTGGAAGATACACCAGATGGATTTCAAGACAGCCTTCTTGAATGGTGTAGTTGAAGAAGAAGTGTATGTGGAGAAGCCACTTGGTTCTGAGACACATGACAGGGATTCATTTATGTGCAGAACTTGGTATGGTAGGATAGATAGCTTTCTATCCAGTTTGGGATTTACCAAGAGTAAAGCGGATTCCAACCTTTACTACAAGGTTGAGGAAGGCAATATAGTGATACTACTTTTGTATATGGATGACCTATTCATAACAGGTGAGGATAGATTGATTGTCGACATGCAGTGGAAGCTTGCTACCGAATTCGAGTTGAAGAACTTGGGGATGATGCACTATTTTTTTTTGGCATGAAGGTGTGGCAGAGTGTAGATGGAATCTTCCTTGGACAAGGGAAGTATACAGTAGAGATCCTAAAGAGGTTCGGGATGATGGACTGCAAGGCTATGGCAACACCTATGGAATTGAACCTGAAGCTTCTGTGTGATGGGTTATTAGACCACCTTGTTGGGGTCGGCCCTGTATAAGTCATGTGGGTCAAAGGGTTATTAGACCACCCTATTGGGGGTCGACCATGTGGGTCAAAGGGTTATTAGACCACCCTAGTGGGGGTCGGCCCAGTCACCATTATATTAAGTGGTTTAGTTGAGGCCGACCTAGTTGAGTAAAGGTCAAGTCAAGTTAGTGTATAAATAGAGAGTGTGTCTCTCTCATTTTACACATTCTATTCTCTCACTCACACTTTGGAGAGTGGCGCACTTATGGAGGAGGAGGCTCTGCTGCTAGGAGAAGACTATCTCTTGTATTCTGGTTGTATCATTGCTCTATCTATCTCTGAGGAAGTTATTGGGGTTTTTCACCTTTATGGTTTTCCCCAAGTAAACTCTGTGTCTCTTGTGTGCTTGCATTACTGTGTCCATGATTGATATGCTGTAGATTTGTTGTACATGTTGTTCTCTCAGTTAATATCCTAGATCAGATTGAAGTAAATTCTGAAAAGTTAACAATTTTTTATTATTTACTTGATTGATTGAATAAATATGGTATTTATTGCTTGAGGATTATAACTTCGGGATGGATTTTTCTGAAGGGGGGAGTATGTAATAACCCCATATATGAATAAAGAAATTTCAATATAATATGATATAATTAATATAATAATAAAATGAATAAAAGAGTAGTAAGGGAAAGTGAAATTTCATTATGATAAAATAAATGTTTTTAAACAAGAAACAGAAAAAAGGGCGAGAAGGGTGAAATAAAAGGAGAAGAAGAAGAAGAGAAAGGGGATTTTTGCATGAGCTTGGGAGTTGAGAGAGAGGGAGAAGGAGGAGTAGAAGGATGTTGTCAGGAACAGGAAAGAAAGGATTCAAGTATTGGCATAGGGTTAATTGTTGGGGGCTCGAGGGCCTTAGCCATTGGATGGGGGTTGGTTTGGTGGAGAGTCCTCCCCCCACCTTCAGTTGCAGACCGAAGAGCTACTAGGAATCCAGGTAAGTATGATTCCTCTCTATGATTCACAGTTATGTTGTTTTTTTATTTTTCAAATTGGTTTTTGCATGTTGTGTTAAGATTTGGTTTGTTTTGTTGTTCCTTTGTTTTTGGGTGCTTACAAGAATAAGGCTCACGTCCTTATTCGACATAAATTATGTTCTTTTAATAATATAAAATGTAAATTGTAATTAAGTTATTTAAATCCTTATTTAATACCCACACATAATTCAACACATTGAATTATAATTAAATTATAATGAATTATAACAACATAATTACAATTATGATTCCCATAAATTGCGATTACGTTATTAAATCTCTATCTAATACTTATATATATAATTCGACATATTATCAACTAATGATATGATTCAAATCCTTATACGACAAGGAATTATTAAATAACATAATTAAACACAATTACTGACATTATCATTTAGTTTAAAATTAAAATCTTAAATAACAATTATAAATTAATTAATAATCTACTTAAATCACAATTAATTAACCATTTATTAATAATTTAATGTGATTGTATGAATTCACCATTAAAATAAATGATAAGTAATATTTAACTATTTATAATGTAATTATTCACAACCACCATGCATCAATGCCCAATCGTAATAGTATAATAGATAATTAATACATGAATATATATGAGTTATGTAAGCATAGCTACTACGTACATACCTCTGTAGGTACACTAATAGTACTCAAACAGACATACCACATAATCACATAAGTTACTATCTGTCGGCGCATACTTAGATATGAATTTGAAATGGGTAGGCATTTTTACTAACTCAAATCATAATAATCTATGAAACAAGCATAGCATAATGAACTACGACACAAGAATCAAGCAAAGGTTTTTAGTACACACACAATAAATAATGTTTTTCTTTAAAACTTCCATGACATTCCTATATACCCACTTCCTTCTACCTAATCCACAACTAACTTCCACATCCTATCCTTCCTCTGCTGGACTACCCTGGAGCATCAAACTACATGACTTAGTTCTAGTTAGAGCCCGTAAGTGGAAGTGTCGACTACATCGACCAATATTCACCAACAAGCACCCATGAATCCAAGTTTTGGAGGATAAACGGTGGGTAATTCCTCCACCCATCCTATGGAACAAGGGACTATGTCTACATCAACATAGTGACTATGTTGTGACTATTGTACTCAGGTTTTGTCATCGAATAAACAATTTGGGAGGTTGACTTTCCTGAAACCCCACACCTACCCACACATAATGATAATAACACAATACTCATGCTAAACAATAATGCATCATTGGAATACCATTTATCTTTCAGAATTCATGTCCCATAGGTACTCCCACCTTGTAGGACCCATCTACCACTTAGTGCTTTTAACTTGAAGGTTAGTATCCAAACACAAGATCGAGAATATCATGCAATCATTGATGTATGTATATACATTTAATTACTAATGAACAATAATGCAAATCATTTTCTATGTACCATGCACCTAGTATCATATCCATACATTCAACATATAACTTTAACTGAGCATCCACGTACCCATCATTTATTGTATTTGCATGCGAGAGACATAATCAAAACATGAAAATAATTCATAATATTAACATCATACACACATATATAAATTCCACAAAATAATAAATCCACATGTCCATAGTGTCATCAAACTAACGAAGTCCCACAATAATAAGCAAATACAAACAAGTAATGATAGTTCAGGTGATAAAGTCAAAACGGGGCGTTACATACACCCACCCTTCAGTAAACTTCTTACCAAATTTATGAGATCATCCCTAATCATCAGGAAAAGCATGATGCAATACATTGTGTCCCCTTACTGGAAGATATTACTTATACTAGTCTAACTAGACAATAAGTTGACCAGTCATATCAATGTCCCCTAAAATTTACTCATTTTATCACATAGAAGATGTTTATATAAATATTTGAAATCTGGTATAGGAAATTGGTCTTAACACCTCAAGGCTCCTTAAAGCATTTATCTACACAACGTTATGCCGTTGTTGAAATTTTTCATACTATTCTAAATTGTGAATTTGGGAACACATCATTCTTTAAATATAAGTTTTATTTTGCTCCCCTAATATTATTATGACTCTTGCATTAATTCACATATTTAGTTAACCATTTTTCAACATATTCTTGTTAATGATTTACATACTAGTTCGCAACACTTATAAGAACTCTAACCCATGATTTTTGCATTACACCATTTCATTTTACAATTTTAAATTATATATGGTGAACTTCTTCCAGAGTACTATCCCCTCATGCTCATTATGAGTTTCAAGATATCATGATTATAAACATTCTTTGTACAACTGTATCACTAGTACAAAATGAGAGATAAGTGACCAAAAAAATGACCAAAATCTGCATATAAATGACCACTTTTGAGTTGGTGACCACTAGTAACAAATTAGTGGCCATATATCACGCGACCAAAAATATGGTCATATTTAGCTTGGTCATTTATAGCTTATCTCGTGGTCATATATTTGGTCGTATATTTGGTCATTAATTTGGTAATATATTTGGTCATTAATTGTCACAATTAATGCCACATTTTTTGTGACGTGATAAATGACCGCTAATTTGCTACCAATGATCACCAACTCAAAAGTGGTCATTTATATGCATATTTTGGTCACTTATCTCTCATGTTGTACCGGTGGTCGTTTATATGCAATTTTTTGTCATTTTTTTAGTCATTTATCTATTTTTAGTAGTTTCAAAATATAAATAAGGCATGGTGGAATTGAACCACCAACTTCCTGCCTATAAGGTAGGTGCTCTACCATTGAGATAGCACCCTTAAATATAATTCCTTATGGGTTGTGCACCTTGCAGTTATCAAGAATGCTCTATATTAGAATTTAGAGTGGATTTGCAGTGAATAATTGAGAAACTTTCTTTGTTTGTTTAAATCAAAAGCACACAGATTGTGATTGAAATTTCTAATTTGGGTAAGAAACAAAGATTACCCAATAGTTACAAAAAGGGTCTTGTTAATGATAAATTTCTTTTGCCAAAATCTCTCAAAAATCAAGAATGCAATTGTATTGTCAAATTTTTCTCCAAGTGGTACCAAATCAAGAATCACAATTGTCTTTTCCTGATCTTGGGCATCTGCATTTGCTCCCATTATCCTTACTTGGATTTGTTTCAAGAAAGTTCCTGCTGCTATCTATGCAACCAGCACTGAAACCAATGGGAAAAAATCATAAAGTGTCACCCCAAGCTCAAGCTCCACCTACATTAGATATACACAGCCACATAGTGCACTAGGAAGAGTAGAAGTCAATGGTTGAGTGCAAGCTATTGAACTGCAATCTGTACAAAGAATGCATCAAGTTAGTCACACATAATGTATCTTGATTTTTTATACACAGAAATAAGGTGAAATCTCAGTAGACTAATCTTATATGCATGTAGTAAATTTATTTGCAAATAAAATGATAAAATTACAGAGAAATTTAACTCGTGATGCCTTATGAAATAAATGTGAGTACCAAATATAAGACTTATTTAAGAAAAGCTATAGTATAAAGACCGTAAGAAGGAAAAAGGGTTTAGACTCTTCTTTGCTATAGGTGATAGTAAAAATAATGGAGCCAATAGGTGATGTGTGACTGTCAAAGAAGACATCATAAGGTTTTAGGGTAGCAGCTTTGAATGGAGGTTCAATATAGGAATAGGAAGGGATTCCTTTGTGTCATGAGTGAACTAATGATGAGTCAATGGTATATTTCAGCTTATCTGTTGGTAGGTATATAGTGTAGTTATATAAATCTATAGAGTAGGGTAGGTTTTTTGCTAAAAGTAAAATAAAGAATCCTGTGTAAATGAAGCCTAAGGGTTTTGTACTTCAGTATGGTTTTCGTGTTTGTTTCTGTGGGTTTTGGTGTATAAGATCCATTTAGTTAGAGTTCGAGCTCTATGTTTATACCTAGCTTTATGGAGTAATATATTGCTTGTGTTAGGAGTTAACTAATAATAAGTAAACAATATATTCATGTCCTAATTGTGAGGAGTTTAATAATGATGATAGAGGAGTAGAGTGATGTTCTAGTTTAGTAAACGACAGAGTCTATATACTTAGTAATATATTCCATCATTATATAGTTCTATTTTTAGTTCGGACAGGTGGTTTGAGTTAGAATCATAAGCTAGTGCAAGAAGTCAAGTATAAGATAACTAATCCTAAGATAGTCTGATTTGTAAAGTAGAAATAGAAGTAAAGTCTAAGAGAAGTGTTAGGAGTCATTATGAATGATCTAAGAGTTTATTCTTGTTCCTTGTTCCCTAAGAACCTAACCTCATAGTACCTCATAACTAACCTACCTAATTCTAAATAAGCTAATACCTACTATAATGGAACCTTCCTAACGTCAAGACCTAATACCCTTTTCTAATAGTTTATTTCAAGTTGAATTTTTAAAAGACTTGGGTCTTAGAGCTTGTTAGAAAGGACGCTACTAGCAGGCATAGAGTTATTTAAGATCATTTTATGCTCAGACTGCTCCAATGTGCTTTTATGAATTTGCAACATGGTCACTTATTTTGTATTTTTTTTTAAAGGTGTTGATTACATATATCCTTGTGTCACCATTAACCTCACAATAGGAGGCTTTTATTTAGTTATTACGGATGTGACTGCTCAATTGTGTCTTTGGATTCTCCAATTGCTTTCAGGTCTTGCATCAAAACCTACTGATTCAGACAAGCAGGAAAAATGATGGAATAGAGTTTGGATCCATGTTCTTCTATTTTGCTTGATTTTCTTCACAATGGTGTTCTATCCACTCATTCAATTGCCGAACCTAATTAACCCAACTTACCATGAGTCCTTCGTAATATAGAGATCCTTTTAATAACCTGGTACTCGACAGTTATCATTACCAAAAGATGTAAAATGTTGGTTCCTTCAGAATCTAGAGATCCTTTTTAAAATATATAAGGTAGTTGAATTGCACATATGGATGACAATTCCATGATCATGCATTCCTTTGGCTTAATGTGAACACAAGTCGTTGCTACCATTTCATGTGAATGCCTTTTTGTTTGTTTTTTGGTAGATCTATTTATAAGATATTTAGCATGATATTCTATGGCGTTCTAATTAAGATACCAATAAATAAGAAAGCCTATGAATCTTAGAATCCTACTCTTTGGTCATTCCTGTATTCTACAAATAAATATCATTTTAATGTGACTATAAAAGACAAGACAAAAGTGTAGATTAAACATGACATTAAGAATTCATGATAAACATGGAATTTGTATCTTGTATCAAATCAATATACATCTACATCTTCTCTCGGACATCTGTGACAAGAGTAAATTATAAAAGAGAAGAAGATAAATTCGAAGTATAAAGAAATATAGAGATGCTTACACTGAAAGTGATTTGTTAACATGCAACAACTCTGTGAGTCATTCACCACTTGCTTCCTCCCGAGTCAGGCGATCACTTCAAGCCATATCAACTAATGAAAGCTTTCTATATAGATATTCCCCATCAAGACTATTTGAGTAGTTTATATGGATTGTGACCATCCTGAGAATGTGAAACATTCTGAGTTTACATCATAAATAATAAATAAAAATACTACAACCCAAGTTATTGTAATTTATTGTAATTGAAACAAATAAAGGAGAACAACAAGAGCTTAAGGTCATTGTTCTTCCAATCATTTATATAATTAAATAAAGGAATATTGTACTTGAAGTATTACATCTACACATATTAATGTGTAAGCATATATTTTGAAAAGTAAAAACCCATGGGGATATTCCAATCATATAATTTATGGCAAAAAAAAAGACTAGACAAGATATTTTCTATCTGAATCACAGAAAAGCAATAGAATATATTTGCATAGAAAAATTGAGGCATAGGCAATATACAGACTAAATTTTTTTATCATTGAAAGACTACTGAGTCCATCCATTGGTTTTGTTATCCCATTTACAGTTTGGGAAGAGCATAATGAAAGGAAAACTAAACACCAAAAAAAAGCAAAGAGAATTGATTATTATACATGACGTGGCTGCTCTTTGGATCAACATTTTTTAAGACATCCATCCTGATAAAATTATACAACTTCAAGCCCAAGGGGTCAGCTCAACTAGTTGTCACCAATGTTGTTGGCTATTTGGCTAGTTCAGTTCCAGTGGGTACCTAGTTTGAATCCCCCTAAGTGAGGTGCACTAGTCTAGACTCTACAGCAATGGATTTACTAGGGATGCTATCCACAAATGTGGGAAAGAATCCCTTGGGTTCCCCATGAGGTTTTTCATGGAAAAAAAATTATACAACTTCTATATTGTTGAAATACAGCCCCTGACTAGCCATCCCACTAAAGTCTAGAGCTGCTTAAAACATAAGTAAGCTATGAAGGAACTAGTGACCAGCAATCAGAAGCCAAAAAAAAAATTATACAAATTCTATATTGTTGAAAGAAAGCCCCTGTCTAGCCATCCCACTAAGGTCTAGACTTGCTTAAAATATAAGTAAGCTATCAAGGAACTAGTGACAAGCAATCAAAAGCCACTCAATCAATAGACCCAGTAGTCGGAAAGGCTAATCTAGAAAGGAAGAAAGATTATATTTGTGTTCACCAGTCACCAAAAATAGCCAATGGTATTGTGAATGCACATCATAGCATTCCATCTGTTTAGCATTGAGGGGACAAGACCTTGTGCACATCGAAGAAATTAAAACTGAAAAATACTGTTTGGATATCCACATCATCTTTTTCAGGATCTTGCATGCAATTAGGGTTTGCATGCAAATTCTAGGGTTTGCATGCACTTTGCATGCATCCCAGTCACCAGGTTGATGCCTCCAGCACCTTAGCCACCTTATTCTAGCACCCGGGAGCCACTTACTTCAGAGTTTTATCCCTCCTAGTCAAGAAGGCGCCCACTTCTCACCTACTGCCAGAGAAGGGCTCACTTCTTCACCTACCACTGCAGTTCCACTTCAGTTACACTCAGTTAGCTCCGATTCTCCCTGATTTGAGGCTAGTTTCACTCCCGACTGACTGTTTCACTTCCGTTGGACCTCGAGATTGACTAGATGACTTGTTTTGACTTCAGTTAGCCTCCCATGCACCCTCCACTGAGCCCAATTCCCTATATCAGTGCTACACACTTCAGTTACACATGTTACACTCAGTTAGACTCATATTTACACCTGGATGACTGGTTCTTGTGCATTGATGACCACCACTGATTGATGATGAGGACTCCTAGTTGGAGTCAAGCTACTCCATTCAGTGATTCGAATGACCTCCTTAGGCAATTCGAATTTCTCAGTCATTGTTAATGTATTCTATTGTAATCATTCACCCTTACTGGGATATTGAGCACTGCTGCATGTTTTGCACAGTTTTACACCATATTTTCTATGTTCATCTGTTGTGATTGATTTACTTGTTCATTAGATTTGCTGTGACTAATTTTACATGGTATCAGAGCCATTGCAGGGACAAGATCTCTTTTCTACAGGTGTTTCTACAAGAAGATTTGAGTGAATTGCTCAAAAATTACAAAAAGTTTTGGCATGAAAGATCTCAAGGGCATTCGCTCCTGTGCATGCAAAGCTTGAAAATACTTCCAATACCACTCCAGAAGCTTGAGTTTCCACATAATTCCTGGATCTAATACATTGGACCCATTCAACATTGTTTGATCTCCAATCCTAGGTGTGATGCAACTCTAAAAGGGTGGATTGTTCAACCTCATTGTTCTTGGTTTATTGTGATTTGCAGGTTATTGTCTCCATCATTTGCATTCGCTACTCTGCCCTTGCAAGCTTCTCTACATCAGTGTGCACTCGCTCCTAGCAATGGAATACTCTTCTTCAAAGCCTATCCTCACCCCATTCAATTATTTTGATTGGAAAGATGATATGGAGATCATATTACGTTCAAAAGGTTACTACCGAGTCACTCTTGGTCTTGAATTGGAGCCAAACAACTTGTCAGATAGAACCAAACACTACAAGAAGCTTGATGAAGCTTATGGTCTTCTTTGTCTCTCCATCTCCAAAGATCTTCACTTCCATCTCAGTGGATTGAAGACTCCAAAAGCTATATGGGAGCAACTTGAAACACTATTTGGCAAGCAGGACGAGCTTAAGGCTTTTCAATTAGAGAATGAATTGATTGCCCTTAGTCCTGAGAATTTCAAGACCATTAATGAATTCTTCACAAAATTCAAGAACTTGAACTTGCAGTTGAAGAATAGTGGAGTTATCAAAGAGGATGAACAATTGATCCTCTCCATTCTTAGCAAGCTTGGTAAAGATTATTTGGTATTTGTCTCTACTTTCAATTTCGGTCGGCTAACTACCCCGAATTGGAAGATGCCTACCTTGAATGCCTTCATTGAGTCCGTCACAAAAGAGCATGACAAGTTGATTCAAATGGGGTCCATAAGATCCAAAGATTCAGCCCTATATGTTCAAGGACCCAAGACTCGAATGGTAAAGGAAAGCAAAAGAAGGAGAAGCCCAAATTCGACCCTCACAAGCAAAGAGAGAAAGGCAAACAGATGGATGCACCATCCAGTTCAAAGTTCAAGCAAAAGGGAAGAGAAGGTAACCAAAAATCTAAATGTACTTATTGCAACTGTGGCTTTCATCCCAAAAGTTCATGTATGAAGAAGACTATAGATCAAATGGCCCTCCTTTTGGAAAAGAACAACATAACTCTTCCTGACGGTGCAAGGAAGAAGGATAGGAATGATGATCATGAAAGAGGACAAGCACTCATGGAAACTGTTTCGAAGCCCACTACTCTCTTGATAGATTCGGGTGCATCGAATCATATGGATGCAAATATTGATTCTTTTTCTTCATTCGATCCAAACAGCTCCATCCCCATCCATTTGGGAGATGACTCAAAAATTTCTTCAAAGGGCAAAGGTACGATTCATGTAGATCATGGAAGCTTTCAGAATGTTCTCTATGTGCCTTCCTTGGCTTCAAATCTTCTTTTTGTGTATCAAATGATACACACTGGTGAACCGAAGCAAGTTACATTCAGCCCTAATACAGTTGAAATTTCTGATATCAAAAGTGGAAGACTTGTTGCAGTCGGAAAGGAAAACCACACTGCAAAATGCTATGAGTTTTCACACTTTATTTTGCTTGCAAAGCCCACTGCTCTTTGCACACATGGTAATGAGGTTAGTAGGCTTTGGCATGAAATATTTGTACATATTAATTATAAGTATTTGATGCTACTATCAAACAAATCCATGGTAGATAGTCTTCCACAACTCCGTTCCTCGAAGGGAATATGCATTGGTTACATTATTGGGAAGCAACCCGAGCACAGATTCGACCGCGGCAAAGCTAGCAGAGCTTCTACAGTTTTAGGGTTGATACATTTTGATATCAGTGGTCCACTGCCCCATACTTCATTAAATGGTTCAAGGTATGTTTTGACATTTATGGATGATTTTTCCCGCTTTACATGGGTATTCTTTCTCAAAAACAAGTCAGAAGTGCTTGGAAAATTCAAGGATTTTAAGGCTTCTGTTGAGACCGCCACTGAGAGCAAGATCAAAGATCTTAGATTTGATAATGGTGGAGAATATATCAAGGTCGAGTTTCTGCAACTTTGTGCCCAAAGCAGAATTCATATCCAACATACAGTTCCCTACACACCCCAGCAAAAAGGTGTAGCGGAAAGGAAAAATCGGTCACTGAAAGAGATGGCTACATGCATGATTGAATCAAAAGGTTTGGCTGCAAATCTTTGGTATGAAGCAATCAATGTTTCTGCATACATATAGAACCATGTTCCACATTCATCCATGAAATGTATGACTCCTTTCGAAGCATTCTTTGGTCACAAACCGGATGTGTCAAATTTGAGAGTTTTTGGCTCTATTGCATGGGATAGAATTCCTTCCAAGAAGAGACGAGCTTTGGATCCACAAAGTATTGAGTGCATACTGATAGGATATGGGGAAGAATCAAAAGCATATAAACTCATGGATATCAAATCTAAAAAGATATTCATAGAGCGCAGTGTGCAATTTGAAGAATCGCTTCAAGAATTGCAACTAGTTGAGGAAGAGACTGCTGATTCACCGCCTTCACCAAAAGAAGATCCATGCAGCGATAATGAAGGTATGAGTTCTGATATTTCTGATATTTTTGCAGCACATGATGATCATGACATATCAGGTTTGGAATCCGACCATTATGATCCTCCTCAGTTACCAAAGTGGGCCCAAAACACTCTCCAATCTGCTGATTCGAACCTTGGAAATCCTGCTGATCCTAGATGAACAAGAGAAGACTTTCAAAGAGCAGGTATGGCTCTTTCTATTCCTGATCCATTAATTCTTGAGATTTATTATTTGATGGCTGGTTTAGATCCCACATCATACTATTCTTCCCACCGAGATCCGAGATGGCAAAGTGCCATGGATGAAGAGTACAATTCTCTTCAAAAGAACAACACATGGGAGCTAGTTTCTCTTCCACCTGGAAGAAAATTAGTGAAGTGTAAATGGGTCTACCGCACAAAATTTGCTGCTGATGGCTCTATCAGCAAATACAAAGGAAGGTTGGTGGCAAAAGGTTTCTCCCAAGTCCAAGGAGTGGACTACACTGAGACCTTTGCACCGGTTGCAAAGATGGATTCCATCCGCCTTGTTTTGGCTATTTCCGCATCCAAGCACTGGGAAGTGCACCACATGGATGTGAAGAGTGCATTTCTACATGGAGACCTTGCTAAAGAGGTATATATGCAGCATCCAGAGGGCTACACATCAGATCCATCATTATTTTGCAGATTGAAGAAATCTTTGTATGGGTTAAAACATGCCCCAAGATCTTGGCATGCAAAGATGGACTCCTTCCTTCTTTCTCAGAATTTCCAAAGATGAAAATCTGATCTGAATGTGTATCTTCAGTGAGTTAAAGGTAATTTGTTGGTTATTGTACTTTATGTTGATGATATTCTCATTACTGGTAGCACTCTTACTTCAATAAACAAGCTAAAAACTGCCTTAAATCTAGCTTTTGACATGAGCGATTTGGGCTTGCTGAGTCACTTTTTGGGCTTGGAGATAGCTCAAAATTTTGATGGGATCACTATATCTCCGCAAAAATATTCTTCCGACCTGTTATTGAAGTTTAATATGGCTGAATGTAAGGCAGCCCCATTTCCATTCCTCTCAGGAATCAGTCTTGAGGAGGGAGATTCTACACCGCTTGCATATTGTAGTATGTATCGACAGTTGATTGGTTCACTACTTTATTTGACACACTCAAGGCCTGATATTTCATATGCCATGAGTTCTGCGTCAAGGTATATTCAGCAGCCACATGAGCTTCATTAGCGAGTAGCCAAGCAGATCTTGCAGTATGTGCAAGGTACGAGACAGTTTGGCATACATTATGCTGCAGATTCTAAGCTTGATTTCATTGGTTTTACTGATTCAGATTGGGCAGGTGATAGTATTGATCGGAAGTCCACTTCCAGTTATGTTTTCATGATTGGTCATGGTGCTATTTTCTGTTCTAGCAAAAAGCAGGCAGCCATTGCACTTTCTTCAGCAGAGGCAGAGTATCGAGGGGCAGTCAATGCCTGCATTCAGGTAGTTTGGTTGCAGGGTATTCTTTCCGAGTTTGGTTTTGGTGGCACTACTTCGACTGTCCTATTTTGTGACAATCAAAGTGCTATCAAGATCTCCACAGATCTAGTTCAATGGTAGAGGACCAAACACATTGAGATTCATATGCATTACATTCGACAGTTGGTGCATGATCGCACCATCATTCTGCAATATTGCCCTACTGATGAGCAAATTGCAGACATCTTCACCAAGAGCTTCACTGAGAAGAAGTTCTCTTACCTCCGTTCACTGTTGGGGGTGAGTTCCATCATGGTGGAGATATATTGATCCATTATTATGCTTTAGCTTGAGGGGGGGCTTTCTTCCCACTGGGTTTTCCCTCTTTCCTCACTTAGTTTATTTTTCAGCATTTTTTTGGATTATTGTATTGGGGTGACCTTTGGTCTTAGTTACCAGGGCCCCACATTATTTTTTGCACATCATAGTCTAGCTTGAGGGGGGTGTTCGGATATCCACATCATCTTTTTCAGGATCTTGCATGCAATTAGGGTTTGCATGCAAATTGTAGGGTTTGCATGCACTTTGCATGCATCCCAGTCACCAGGTTGATGCCTCCAACACCTTAGCCACCTTATTCTAGCACCCGGGAGCCACTTACTTCAGATTTTTAGCCCTCCTAGTTAGGAAGGAACCCACTTCTCACCTACCACCAGAGAAGGGCGCACTTCTTCACCTACCACTGCAATTCCACTTCAGTTACACTCAGTTAGCTCCGATTCTCCCTGATTTGAGGCTAGTTTCACTCCCGACTGACTGTTTCACTTCCGTTGGACCTCCAGATTGACTAGATGACTTGTTTTGACTTCAGTTAGCCTCCATGCACCCTCCACTGAGCCCACTTCCCTATATCAGTGCTACACACTTCAGTTACACATGTTACACTCAGTTAGACTCAGATTGACACCTGGATGACTGGTTCTTGTGCATTGATGACCACCACTGATTGATGATGAGGACTCCTAGTTGGAGTCAAGCTACTCCATTCAGTGATTCGAATGACCTCCTTAGGCAATTCGAATTGCTCAGTCATTGTTACTGTATTCTATTGTAATCATTCACCCTTACTGGGATATTGAGCACTGCTGCATGTTTTGCACAGTTTTACACCATATTTTCTATGTTCATCTGTTGTGATTGATTTACTTGTTCATTAGATCTGTTGTGACTAATTTTACAAATGCAAAATAATTAGGTATAAATTAAAGATGAACACATATTCAAATGCATCAAGTAGTGAGTCAAATTTTTAATACATGAAAATAAATTAAGCTAGATAATAACTAGAAGTTGGCAACAGTCCATAGGATTAAAGACTTAGGTAAGAGCAATAGATAGATAAGATAAGATGAGCTAGTTTTACCCATGTCCAACTAAAGACCACAATAGTAGGTCAACAGGACTCAACTTCTAGTAGTTACTCCAGTTCAATCAATTTGGTCGTTTTTTGCCACTTACTTTTAGGAATAGCTCAGTTTTTCTAGGTTAGGGTGATAATCCTTTGGGCCTATGTTTAAACTGATCACCAGTTCCCAGAATCTATCAGAAAATTTGTAACTCGTTCCCTTAAATGGGTTATATGATTATAACATACAAAAATCTAATTATCACTTTATTAAAAATAGATATTATACCTATTCTAGCTCACATGTAAATAGAGATTCTCAAAAAGAACCATAAGGAATGGTCTTCTTGACATGTAAAAGAAAGTAATAACATAGCTTTGCATTGTAAACTTAAGATATGTGAAACATACAGATGAGAATGCTTGCATCTATCAGTACTATTGTGTTCCACTCCATGTTTCTGTAATCCTATTTTGAGTACTCTTGCAAAGTCCGTCGGGTATACAGAACATGATTTTTGGGACTATTTTGTTATGTGAACTTTGTACAGGAAAGGTGACTGCGTTTCAACATCCTTGGGTTGATGTTTTAGCATTACAATATTTGTACAATTTGTGCTTTGATGGTGATTGTGTTTTTTTGGTAGTTCTACTTTGTGTGTTTGCATTTGACCCTTTGACTTAGATAGGGGAAAGGGGTTTGCAGGTTGCATGTTTGGGATCCTAGCATAAGCTGAATGAAAGGATCAATAGCAGTTTTGATTATGCATAGCTTATAAGTTTTGTCTTTTTTGTGCAAATTTTCCATGATATATACTATATAGAGAACCATATTTCATTGTTCAGCTATTGATTCTACTCTTAAATCGATTCATATGGCTAGATTGATCTCTATTTTAAATTGCCTTGTTTCAGGACAAACATTTTGATCTCTCAAGACTAACTTTCACTTCAATGGCAGAGTCATTTAACTCAATTTAGGTTAGGAGTACAGCCATTTTTTCCTCTCTAACTAAACAAACAGGAAATTCAACCCTATTTGCTAATTGGATGGTGACATTTCATGTAGTTTGGGTTAGCATCTATTTGAAGCTTTAGGGGAGAAATCATCCAAAAGACCATAATTTGTAGGTTCTAACAGATTTCTAAGTTCTAAGAGATTGATGAACTAGACAAGGACTATACAACTAACCAAACATACTACAATACCTATTTGGCTAAAGGGTATGCAAGATTACTGAAGTACACAACCCATTACACCTGCAAATATGCAACAACTAGATATATCAGAACCCATATCCTTTTCCTTTAAGGTGAGATGGGATGTTCGATTTCCATTACCTGTATAATTCCCTTGATATGCCATATGCCTTGTCTTGAAACAACTATATGTGAACCATCTGGGTGAAGTGCTTTTAGTTCCTTTCAGACCTCCTCGATGGCTACATTATGTTCAGTAGACAGTCTCTCTTCTTTAACCGATTTCTTTGTTGGGATCGAACTACCAAAAAAAGTTCTTGAATCACCAAGATTTGCAATATATAACATATCATTGGATATTGCTCCTACAAAACAACAAGATGCCACAGAAGCAATATGTGGCTGCGTTGGCCAAGACCTCTTAACGACATGCAAAAATTCTTCTTCTGTTGCACTGAATTCTTGTTGAATAACTTCAGCAGACATTCCCCCCTGCTCTGAAGCAAATCTTGAAATCAATTACAGGTCGAATCAGTTATCCAAAATACCAACAAACCATATGGATGGAAAAAAATGTCTTGTATTAATCAAATAAAAACAAAATAAGCCCTCGGTTAGTCATAAGGTGAGGAGATAAATTAAATTCTAAATGTGAAAAGTGCCAGCAAATATTTTTTGACCTAAAATTTTGATTGTAAAACGTAATCACTCCGGACATGGTGCTGTTGACAGTCACAAAAACGCACCAGAAACTATCTAGGTAGCATTAAAAGGAGAAATCTATGCTTTTTGTAGGAGAGCTTGCATTAAACGAAAGCTAGGCATCTTTCATGGGTGGCGTTCCCAAAAGTACAGCTGTAAACCATTCGAAAGATGAATAGTATCAAATCAAGAATGGTTATATAGGGGGGCAATTGATTTGGACTTCTCATGTTGGGCGTCCTCTTCCTCTGTCGGCTTGACTATCACATTAAAGTTTAGGAGCGGAAAGGCTACGACAAACAGGTCGAGCACGCCTGCAAAATCCTAAGAAGTAGCGATATCTTAATCACTTGATAGATTGATCTAAATTTTGAGCAGTTGTTTGTGTAACTCATAGGCTGCTTGTGTCAGACAGGAAAATGTAATTTGGTGGCCTGGGTTCCTTATGTTTGAGCTCAGTGGCTGGAAACCTTGACTCATATTAAAGATATCCCTGCACATGGTTGTTCCATGCCTCTTTTATTATTACAAAAGACAATGGATTTTACGACCATAATGGATTAAAATCAAATGAGGCAGGAGCTGATACATAAATGGCTCTAACATTCCCCCTTCTTATCTGAAACACAGCTGCAAAATGTACAACTAAGCTCATTTGCAATGGCAGTGCAGTACAGTGGAGGTAAAATGAGCATAAGAAAAGGTACCTAGGATCCTTGGATCTATATAATTCTTGGAACACCCAACAGCTGAACAATGAAATATGGTTTTCTATATAATATATATCATGGAAAACTTGCACAAAAAACACAAAACTTATAAGCTACGCATAATCAAAACTGCTATTGATCCTTTCATTCAGCTTATGCTCGGATCCCAAACATGCAACCTGGAAACCCCTTTCCCTATCTAAGTTAAAGGGCCAAATGCAAACACACAAAGTAGAACTGCCAAAAAAACAAAATCACCATCGAAGCACAAATTGTACAGATAGTGTAATGCTAAAACATAAACCCGAGGATGTTGAAACGCAGTCACCTTTCCTGTACACAGTTCACATAACAAAATAGTACCAAAACACCAACCTCAAATGCTAAAAACAATAATCACTCCAAATTTCTCCAAAAATGCCAAATCCAACATCTAGAACCCCAATCACTCTCCTAGATATAAAATTCTAGTAACATCCACACACAAAAAAATCAAACCCAACTATACAAAATACAAAATATTTTCCAAACTAAAAATTCAGGAGTGCCCAGGTGCAAAAATAGCCAAATCTGTTAACATCCAAATCCTAAAAGCATCAACCTAGATGCAAACTATAGATACACATGCATGATGTATAAATTATAAGAGCACCCAAATGCATGAGATCCAACAGCTCAAAACCCAGTCACCATTCTAGTGTAAATTTCTCGCAGTAAAATACCAAAACCAATCATCCAAATCAAAACCTTTTTCCAAACTAAAATCTTGGTAGAGTTCAAATGAAGAAACAATCAAATCGATCAACACCGAAATCCTAAAAACACCAAATCTAGTTGCATATAAACATTTTCATGATACTCCTGGGAGAAAATACAAAGGAATTTCCTATCTATACCTTAAACAGCAATAAACCATAAGTGTTATGGCTACAAATGACACATTTAGCTTATAAGCAGCAATAACGGTTGGAGTGTGGCTAGGGATGGGTTGACCGGATTGAATTATAGGGTTTGAAACAGCCAGAACTGGTGGATTACCGGCAGGAGAGTAATGGGTGATGAAACCCCAGTACCATGGAGAGCGTAGATGGACTCTGGCCAACTGGGATTTATCCTCAGATCGGGAGCCTTCATCATTTCAAAAAACAAAATAGAAAATTTGTAGACTTTACTGCAATCTCATGCCTATGTAAATTGAAAAAGGGAAGACAAAATGCAACAATAAACATAAACATTTTCACTATTTTATTTATTACATAAAGGGGAGAGGCGCACCTGTGGGTTGAGTACAAAGATCAGGGAGAGAGGATGCATTCCCTTGATGAGTATTCATGCCTTCCACTTAGTTGAGTCTGGAATATGAAATCCAATTTATGGCGATTTAATATGGCCATCAAAAACCCTAAGTTTTTGTAAGTTGTATCTGCTGCTATAAAGCAAGAAAATCCAAAGGGGATTTCGGGTTCCTTTCTAGCTCGCTCCTCTGCAGTTGGAGATGTAGGAAGTGATATGATCCATTGAAAACATCAGCTGTAGAGGAGATGTTCTACTCAATAGAATAGTGTAAAAACCCTATAAAATATTAAATGCAAAAACCTCAGAAAATATTAAATACAAGAAGACCCTGTCAAGCGAGGGGCATTCTTTAAATCACCAAAAAATAGTGACAGTTCTACCCAAGAAGTCTCCCAATGCACAAATTTGCTCCCAAATTTTGATGTGTTCGAATGAACACGTTTTGCTTCCAAATTCTGTCAAAGAGTAGACGCATATTCTAAATCACCAAAAAAAAATTCTGTCAAAGACTAGATGCATATTCTAAATCACAAAAAAATTGGGAGGTCTACCCAAGATGTAAGTATACTTTGGGCTAAGGTTTTTTTTTTGTTTAGTGTTTTATTTATTGTTTGTTTTTTAAAATATTATATAGAATGATTCGCTGAATTTTTTTTATCTAGAATGATATATTTATTTTTAATATATATATATATATATATAATACATAATAGTATTATTTTTTATTATTTATTTATTTATATAATATTTATTTATTGTTTATTTATATAATATAAAATAAAAAATGTAATTATCAAAATAAAATTAAAATTAAAAAAGAAGAAGATAAAAATAGTATTTCCATTGCTAACTTGGGGGTTTTTTTTTTACACCATTAACTATATATTTATTCAATGTCAATGTAGTAAGGAAATATCATAATCATAGTTACTCTTCTTTAAAAAGAATTTTAAAAAAGGGAGGGTTGTTTTTTCTTTCCAAAGTCGAGGATATTGGCAATTTTTTTGCAGGGGAGAGACCCGAGGGGAATTTGGGTGGAAACGCGAAGGTGGGTTACACTTTGGTGAGAATCGGTCATTGAAGAACCATAGCGGAAGTTATTCGGCCGAATAAGTTTAACTATTCGGTCGAATAATTTAATTATTCGGCCAAATACCAATTAACGGGCCACCGTTAGACCTAATGGTGGCCTCGATGTGTGTGCGAGGTTTTAGCTGGATGGAGAAAATGCATAGCGCTGTGCAATTATTCGGTCGAATAATTATTCGGTCGAATAATTATTATGCATAAAATCTCGGCCGCGTCCATTGTTTGTCACTTTCGGCCGATTCTGTGGACCCCTTTGGCGTTGTAGGTGGTCTCGCCTCCGCGTCACCGGTCTGGTCTGTCACCCGCTCTTCCGTCTAGTTTGTTGTCGTCAAACTCTGCCATCCGATTCCTCGCTGCTGTGTGTCACTTCTCCGCCACCCTGCGCGTCAGGATTTGCTCGGCAGTTCGTCGTTGTTGGAGTGTTAGGCCGCCAGCTTCTACCTCTACCATTCGCTCGTCCACCACCTTTTGTTTCCCCCATTCGCTTGTATGCGAGGTTTTGCCTTTGCCGCTAGGTCGTATTTCTGTTTGGACGTTTGGACGCTCTTTGGTGGAGTCTGCATCTGAAAATCTGTAGGTTTAGTGTGCATCTGCACTTCTGTTGGTGGAGCTTTGGCATTGGAGTGTTCTCCTAAGGATGTTCGCACAACAGTGAGGTGCTATAGTTGGGGACCTATCGACCCGACGGTGTGCAGAGGTAAATCTTTTGGCATATTTAATTTGTAATTGTTTATTTTTTTCTTTAAGTTTCTTATTTAATTTGCTATTGTTATTGCAGGTTTTCTTTTCTTGGCTGCTTGGCTCGTTTCGTTTTGGTTGTTTAAAATTCCTCTTGGGGCTCTCTTCGACCAGATCTAAATTCGCTTGCTTTCGTTTCGGCTATGTCTAAAGAGGTAAGTAGAATTTTTTTTTTAATTCAAGAGTTAATTATTGGTTTGAAAAGTTTTGAGTTTGTCCCTATAAATGAACTTTGCCCAATTGGGCAGAGTCCATGAACTCTGCCCAAATGGGCAGAGTTCATGAACTCTGCCCAAATGGACAGAGTTCATGAACTCTGCCCAAAATTGGGCAGAGTTCATGGACTCTGCCCAATTGGGGAGAGTTCATGGACTCTGTCCAAATGGGCAGAGGTCATGAACTCTGGTCAAATCGTATGTTAAAAATTATTTAAATTTAAATATAAAAGAGGAATATATTGAGTGTTTAGTTAGTTACTTTTGTTAAATTGTTGATTTTGTTTATGTGTTTAGAAATGAAAATAAAAGTAGGTCTGTAATTGTATTTGCAAATGATATATCCCATTTATATATAGGCTTGTTTTATTTGCTGAACTCTGTCAACATGGACATGGACAGAGTTCATGAACTTTGTCAACATTGACATGGACTGAGTTCATGAACTCTGTCTACGTTGATAGAGTGCAGAGATCAATATATTAGTTATATTACAAACTGTGTTCATGGATAGCTATAGATATAACGAAACTTTAGACGATTAAACTCTACTTTTGATACAACAAAACTTTAAAATTGACTTTAGGTACAACGAAACTATAGACATGAATAGACTTTAATTTAGATGTACTATGACATAACAAAAACATTTACTATGAAATAACAAAAACATTTAGAAGATTGGTATAGTAATTTTTATACATTTGAACAATAATAGTCATAGTCGTTTTAAAAACTATTAGATGATATTATGCCACAATGGTCTTGAGTTTTATCTTTGTAAAGATGGCGATTCTTGGTATTATGTTTTTCTTTGGTTGCAACATGGCAAACTTGGAGAACATAATACCAAGAATCGTTACCGTTATCAAGTTGAAATTGAAAACCATTGTGGAACATGGCAAATTTGGGAAACATGTTATTTAACTCGAAACATAATACCATGAATGGTCATTTTTTTTTATTCTATGGAATAATAAAAATATTTGTAGATATAATTTATGTTTAAAGTATTAAAATATCTTGATTAAATTATTAATTTAAGAAACTGAAGACCATTATCGAACATGGAAAATTTGGAAAACATGTCAAACTCGAAACATAATACCATGAATTGTCAATTTTATTTTATTTTATGGAATAATGAAAATATTTGAAGATATAATTTATGTTTAAAGTATTAAAATATCAATTAAGTTATTAATTTAAGATTTAGATTAAAAGTTAAAATAGGTTCATGAACTCATTCTTTGACATAAAGAAATGAACCCTTTACTTAGTATTTAACTATATTGGTTCCATTCATTTTAAACATCAAAAACACTTAGAACATTGGTACATTAATTCTTCACACATCTAACAATATTAGCTATACTCTTTTTAAGAACTACTAGATGATATTAGGTAAATCTAGGTCCTTATTAAATAACTTAGTCTCTTTAGCAGTTAGGTTTTAGAATTTGTAGAATTAACATGTAGGATTTGAATATGTAATTATTTGATATTTGTGCAAGTGTAGACATTATATATCAAATGGAGAGAGAGGATTCTTTGAGGCAAAAGCGTAGGAGGTCTTCACAAACTTCTGGGGTTGGTGTTACAAGTGATAATCGGAGGTTGTCAACCTCCCCTCGGGATTCTAGTTTATTGTATAGTTCACATCAACGAGGTGAAAGGGGTACAAATGATTCCCCTATATCTTCTGTGGGAGAACGTCGATCTCGACCCTCTATTGGTATATGAATATTGATCTTTTAACATGTACATGCAAATTGTTTTTTTGTGTACGCAAAGATTGTATTTGTGTTTAAATAGAACTTTGTTTTTATTTGAAGCAGATCATGGTTCAGAAGATGCTTGTAATTCTATAGGGAGGGAGACAGAGCAAGCAAGGGAGACGGATGAGGGTGCAGAGCAAGGTTTTCAAGAGGCTCATTATTCTACACAAGGTGATGATGGTCGAGCTAGGACGCAATATGTTGAATTAACTGAGGGTTGTACACCCATTACAACATATCCATCTGATCTACCTCGGGAGCTTCCATGGGAAAGTGGTGATCATCAAATGATTCTTGGAAGATGTAGATCCCACTACGACAAGTTGGAAAATGATTTGTCTACTATGGATCTCCCTCCAGAGAGTAAACAAATTTTGGAGATTGTTTTGGGATCATTGCAAAACTTCATTCAGGCATATGAGAATCTCGGACCAACTATAGATGATTTTGTTGATTTGATGCGAAGACGAAGGGAACAAGTGATGGGTCCAGACAAGTGGGATGTTGTGACGGAGAGAGTGACGAAAGAACAGGCCAAATCAATGTTTAACTCCAATGAAGGTCTAAAGCGAGAAATGTTGAAAGTGCAATATTTCAAGCATCCTAATCTTACACATCTACTCTATGATCGGTTTCTCGCAGCCTATGGTCGGTTTCCATGGAACTGTAATGCCCATATTTTGATTCGGCATATTTATTAGTTAGACACACCATACTTTATTTCTTATATATTTTGTCGAACTCAGCTTGACTGAGTAAACTATATTGGACCTCATTATATGATGTTACTCTGTCTTATGATTTCACCATGATTATGATGTTACTATGTTATGCAATTATGATGTCATGATTATCATATGATTTCCTTATTCTACGATTGCAGTATATGTTTATATGTTTTCCTTAATGAAATGTGAAATATATGATTCGGTACGTGGATACCATCTTCTTATATGAATTATTGAAATGTTATATGTATCTATGATGAGCTAAAAGGTTACATGAAATGAAATGATAAAATGGATCAATTGGCGATCAATGGAAAATGCTTTCTATAAATTGTATTTTGCAAAACACTAACCTACAGGACACAAGGGCTATGGGATAGCCAGTTACTTGATCTGATATACATTAGAAAGGAAAAACATGTTCATACAGCAAACCTTAGCAGCCAAAATGAGGATACGATAACACAAACTGATAATCCCGATAGCAGCAAGTATGAGTTGATAAGGGCGTAGGCCCAGTATGTTGAGAGGGATGGATGTGTTTCCCACCCTATGTTTCCATGAGACCCGAGGTCGTGGGAGGGCCGTGCTGAGACACGCTCCCCATGTTGTTGTGATGACGATTGTCGGATGCCTGCTAGGGGAGGATAGGTCCGCTGTTCAGCCGACGCTATCGCTCTCAAGTTCTATGTGGTCAGATCGGTGAGTCCGACATCCACTGTTGTACTAGCAGAGGAAGGATAGGGAGGATGCTGGACGTAGGTTATGATGGGAGGATGTGTTAGTTAGCACTGTTGGGGGTTTAGTATTCCTTGATTCCGAGTTAGTGGAAGTAGGCACCCTTCCTGTACTTGATTGATTAAACTAATGTAAACATAAAGACAATGATGTTAAATCGTAAAGGGTTAACTGTTAAATAACCAAGGATGTTAAAGTAATTATACTATAGATTATGCTTGCTCTTCTGCATGGGGGTAGATACTATTGTTAGTTAGCAAGTATGCATAGGCGGAATGGGGTTTGTTTATAGTACATGTCCGACATGTGCATACACTGGCCATGCATGCACACCTTGTACGTGTACAATATTACTGGTGTATAACATACTTGTCATGCTTGAATAGTATTATAAATGTCATAGATAACTCAGTTAAGGATACATCAATCAACTTAGGTAATGAATGGTTAGGTTGTCAATGTGTAAATAAGTGAATTAGTAATTATATGAAAACATTGTAAAAATAAACTAAGACAAGTGTCGTCAGTTAACGTTGTCATAGAAGAACTATTGTGAATAGGGTAATGATAGTGCCTAATTAATCAGTAAAATTGTTTAAGCCCTCACAAGTGCTTTGTTTATAAGAACAAGGATGCTATGTTGATGATAGGGTACTCATGTGATAAACAAATAATTAAGAATACTATGATTAATTCACCTTTTATTATTGTTAAATGGTGATTTAATTATTATTATTAATTAATAAATGGTGATCTAATTATTATTATTACTTAATTAATAATATTCCAGCAACATTTATATCCCTATCGTAACAATTGCAATATAAGTAAGATTTAAAATATTGATTTATAAATTAATATTGTGTAATTAATTCCATTTCAAAAGTTAGCCATAATAAGATAAACATTTTTGGAATAAACGTGATGTGACGGAAAATGGATATTTAATTATTCAATGTTAATCTTGGAATTTAAACCTCAAGCTAAGTAGTCTCGACGGATAAGGTGGATCATTAAGACACATCATGTCCAAGTTGACAAGGGGCAACTAATTATATAATATTTTATTAATTACATTAATAACATTAAAATATCAAGGATGGCGGATAGACTTGTATTTAATGAAACTTGTCCCGAATGGATAACCTTGGGGTGATAATCCCCACCGTAATAAATATTGACGACCGTCAATCCAAAACCAACTAATTTTCCCATGAGAGTAATTAATTATACATTTTTATATAGAACCGTATATGAATGAACTTGTGATAGGGGTAAATGTTGAGGGGCTCAAGAGGGGGATTTTGGGGCGGTGGAGTAAGCCCAAGATATTCTCGAGGAAGGGAAATTATATAGAGGGGGAGAGCTTGGAGAAAGGGAGGTTTTTTTTATGAGGGGAGAAGAAAAGAAGTTTGGAGAACAGAAGTTGGGAGGACAGAAAGTTTGATTGGAGAATAGAAGGATTTTGAGAACAGAAGGAAAGACTGCTCTCGGGATTATCAGATTGTGGGCTCGGGGGCTTGGAAATCCTTGATTTCCAAGGGCCAGCAAGATTATAGCTGGTCGGTAGGGTGGACACTTCAGTTTGGCTGTCTAAGGGGTTACACAACCTGCTACAACTTACGGTTAGCATCAGCATCAGGTAATTTCCGTTATTTACTATTATGCTAAATCTTACTGTAAACATGCAAACTTACTATTTACTGATTTACTGCTATTTACTGATTTACTAAGTTGTGAAACCTATTCTTATGCTGTTGAAAAGAAAATAACGATATGTTTGTTTATTTAAAATTACGAATGTAAGGTTAGTGAAAACACCACAGTACACTAAATATTATTTCGGCACATAGAAATTCTTAGAAATTCACTTCCATAAACTGATAAAGTTTAAAAAGTAGAAAATTAAACCTGAAATTTTACATAGTGCTCTGCCGTAAAAAAAACCAGAGCACTACAGATGGTATCAGAGCCTTTGTTCAGACTCTTGAACCTACAGGCCTATTCATGCTTCACCTAGAAAATTTACTTGATAATTTACCTACTTGACCTCCAGCCATAGTCATCTTTCAAGGTACCTGCACAACGATAACAACAATTACATTAAAAATATATATATATATATATATATTGGACACTAAACTTATACATCCTGGCATTCTATATCTTAAGTCTAAGTCAGTCTAAGGTTTTGAGCCTCGTGTTTTCCTATTAGGTTTTCATGTTTTCAATCCTCATATATGCAATAAAACCATATTTCAAACACAGTTTAAAATTTAGATGCATTTAGTAACCAATCAAATATAACATGCCAAAAATCTATAACTATGACATAGTCCAGGACTCCATGCATCATCCTGGAACCTACTCCCAACAAACCTTAATATAATGCACCTGTATAATCAATCAGAAATATGAACAGTAAATAAAAACAGCATACATTACCGCAAATGAAAACCTCCATAGATTTATAGAACTCCTAACTAGCTAAAATGATTTCTAGACCAACACGCCACTTTAGGACAGCTTATATGTAAAACTAAGCAGTGAAAATCATAGCTATTGTACCCTTACAATCTCCCACTGAGTTAAAATATTGTTTTAGCTTTAACCATTCAATCAAGCACTTAAAAGTGAAAAGTTAAAAGCAATAACCACCAACATTCGTAGCTCACACAAGAAAAAGTAATGATGTCTGCACATTTTAGAATGCAGTCAGAAGCTTTATCTCTTAAAGATTTCTCAGTTCTAGCATCATATATCTTTGATGAGATCAAGAAGAATATCCAAAGAAAATAAATATTTAGATATTTTATTAAATTCCACTGTCAAAATACGTGGTTTTATGTTATAATCTCCTCATACTCAACCCACAGAAAGTATTATGTCTACCTTGAAATCAAAACTAATAATATCTGCAAATCTTGGGGTTTGCAGTCAGAAATAATGGAAGGAAAAAGCTAGTGCAAAACAGAAAGGACAGAGAGTTTGATATTTGACAGAAATCTTGGCAATCCCCCCCCCAAAAAAAAAACAAAAAAAAACAAAGAGACAACTTCCAAGGAGTGTGTTATTAAATTAATCACTAAATATGCAGTCAAATTCAATCATTAAATCGAAATTTTCCCGTATAAATACAAAACAACAAAGTATAATTTATTTAATGTAATCAGTCTGTCTTTTCAAAACTACAAGTTTTGCAAAACATACCTGAGCCATTTCCAGAATTTCATTATGGTCTTTATTTAAATTCGGTAGGAACAGAACGGACAAGTTTCTTCTTCCCAACAGAAAATACTTCAAATCCACTGCCCAGTGCCTTAAGTTTACTAATGGCACGCAAACAATCATCTTCTGATATAGCTTCACGAGAGGATCTCTGTCTCTTGGAGAGAAGAGATCGCAGCTCCTCTAGCTCAATCAGCCCTGCAAGCGTTGTACACGTACAGTAAAACCTAATCTCTCTCTGAACGCACCTAGTCGACTTTTAAATAACAATAAGACGCGAAAGATAAAATGAAAACTCTAAAACCTGTACATTGAGGTATCGTTTGAACATTGAGCTTTGCCAACTCAAAATCAAAATCAAATTATCACTGGATCTGAAAAAGGGCATCCTCTTTCATGCAAAATTTACAGCGCCACCCAATTGTAATAAGATTATGCATAATTTGGCCGTGGATGGATGGATCTTCAATCCTAAAGTGACAAGTCATAAGGCTCTTACTGCAGAGAACCGAGGTCATATATTTGGTTAGGTCAATTTCACAACGCCCCCCTATGGCATTCGCTATAGTCTCGCCCCATTCATCTACCAACCCTTTGGTACATTTAGACATCATGTCAACAGATGCCTGTAGGGATTCAAAAAGATCAAAAGCTTTACTGAAAGAAGAGCCGGAGTTAACAGGTATATTTATCATATATATTCATTACATTATAGGAGCATTATTAACTAATTTGTGGCTGTCACAAGGCAATAACTATTATAGCAAAACTAATTACAAAAATTATACTCACTCGATATTCAATGATCTTCTGACTCTCAAGTAAACTTATATGAATACTGCCAAATAAAAGTTAGTATGAGACACGCTTGCTCCCAAATGAAATGAGTTTAACCTGATAATATTCATATTCACCTTGAGCATCTCCATATTAAACGCAGGCGCAACGATTCGGCGATGGTGAGACCACTGTTCACCGTTAACACTAAACACGCTTTTCCCGATCACAACAGAAACCATTTTCTGGATCATAGGAGACCTTCCACAGTCATTCAAGTGCTTCGAAGATAGAATCCGCCTGATCTCTTCTGCATCGGTCAGAACAATTCTGGGTTCGTGACCAAACCAGATCACAAACTTCTCTCCTGCACAAATTAGATGAATCCTAAATCTTATAATTACAACAAATAAACAATCAATCTGTGACCAGCTCGTTAAACAAATTAGTTGTGAAGTACAGTACCGTATCTCCTAAACCACTCGACCATTCAACAATACCTAAAAACCCCAAATCCAGCGTCATCTCAATACCCCACCATAAGACAGGACGAGCATCTCGCCTTGGGCATTAGTACAACATATCAAAATCTACCCTAGTCTCCCCAACCACAAACAATAAAACATGGGTGTTACCGAAATCTGCAGAGGCAACAGATCCAGGCAACAAAAAAAAACCCAACAATTGCATTAAATGAGTTCCAAGAAATGTAGAGCAGTCATCAACATGAGCATTGAGCTCCCTCTAAAACAAGCACAGACTATCAGTGACCAGTACAAGCAATCAATCACAAACAAACAGGAGATGTGAGAAGGATCACTCACGGGCGAGCTTCTGAGCGTGCCCAGCAACCATTTTTATCCTGCTCGAGCTCAATGTTTTCTGAAAATCACGCTGGTAGTTTGCCTCGCCAGTGCTTCTACCATAGAAGATGGGAGTTGCAGAGCTAAAACTGCGGAAGAGAGGGTGAAAATGGCCGCGCCTTGGGGATTGACTCTATTTAGGGTTTCCCCCACTTTCCGAGGGCGGTGGGTTGCTTGGAGAGACCGCGTGTCCTTCATGCACACTCGCTTCTTGCATGGCGGTGAACTGACACGAAGAGCCGCGTGGCCATACCTTTTGCTTACCCGAGAGTCGAGTGAAAAGGGCTAAGCGGTCCAGTAAATTTTCCTTATTTATTTTTATTATCATTTTATTTAAAAATTAATTAAATTTTGTATACGTTTATATAGTGTTAGCGTTGCTTTATTTAAATTTAATTTCGTATATATATTTATATAGTGTTAGTATCATTTTATTTAAAAATTAATTAAATTTTGTATACGTTTATATAGTGTTAACGTTGCTTTATTTAAATTTAATTTCGTATATATATATTTATATAGTGTTAGCATCATTTTATTTAATTTAATTAAATTTGGTATACATTTATATAGTGTATAACCTAAGTTTTGTTAAAAAAAATTAAAATTTAATATAAAAAAAAAAATTTGCCGAGATTTCAATTCCTAGTCGAAGGGATGAAAGAGGCACGAAATCTCAAAAGCAAGACACCGTTAAGACCAGCACGACGAGCTAAACACCATGACAGGATTGTTTAAATAAAGACGACTATAGATTTTACCGCGTTAATCCTGACAATTTGCTATCTCATGATGCAAGTTATTTCTTATGCATAAGTATAAGTGTATGAATACTTACATTTTAGTTCCGCCTGTATCTGATTGAACAACTAAGGATATGATTTTATTGCAAAACCACAGGAACTATCATGGTAACAACACGCAGAGGTCGAGGTCGGGGTCAAGGTCGACCACCGTCACCACCACCTCCGCCACCGCCAACACCGCCACAACCAACCTCAACACCAGAAATGCAGATCATAATGAGGTCATTGGAGGCTATTATGACCACGATGAACAGGCAGTCGGAAAGGGCCGCCGAGGTGGAAACCACTCAAGTGAGTCGAGAGAACTCTGAAAGGGCACATGGCCCAAGACTGGAACCGCGTCAGGACATATCGAGGGAGTTACAAAAGATAAAAGTTCCAGAGTTTTCAGGAGGACGACCCGGCAAGCATGCGGAGGCATGGCTGGAAGGCATGAAGAGATGCTTCGCATTGAATGAGTACACATCTAGTTCCAAGGCTAGGATGGCCGTCTTCCAGCTTAAAGGTGATGCTTTGAATTGGTGGTCAGACCTCGAGAAGCAGTTGCACCTTACTCCTCTTACAACTTCTTGGGAACTGTTCGAGGAGAGGTTCCACATGAAGTATTTGCCAAATTATTACAAGGAAGAACAGGCAGGTGCACTCCATGCCTTAGTACAGGGAGACAAGACGGTGGAGGAGTATGAATCTCGGTTTATGGAACTGGTAAAATATGTTCCCTACCTGGATGCAGATGATTGTCAAGTTGAGCGTTTTGTGTATGGACTTAACTACAAGATTAGAGCTGCTGTGCGGATGTGGAAGCCAACTTCAGTTGCCATGGCAGTTGAGTATGCTCGTTATGCAGCTGATATGTCAGATGGAAAAGGGGGCAGTAAGTTGACAGGAACCAATCAGTATGTTTCAGGGAAGGCATCACGTCCTTACTTCAGGGGAGGACAATCTAGACCTCCTCCTTATGGTAACCGGTTCACACCGAGGGGTAATACTTCAGTTAACTCAATCTCGCAGGCATCGTCCGCAACCCACCAAAGCCAGGGACGTACACAGGGAAGTTCCTATAGAGGAGCAAGGGGTTTTAGAGGAACCAGGGGAAGGAACTCATCTCAGAGGATTCCTTCGAGCAACAGGCAAGCCCCTCCCAATCTCTCTTGTTGGGGATGCGGAGGTCCTCATTTCCAGCGAGACTGTCCCAAGGGTCAGTCAAGCAGCAGGCACAGGGAAGGAAAGGCACCCATGGATAGTTCGGGTAACAGTCATCGGATTCATGCAGCGGTGCATAACCACCAGGCAGAACATCAGTCTACCGTAGTAGAATCCACTGGTAATGTAAACAATGTCAAACTTAAAATTTTGTTTGATCCAGGAGCAACTGATAGTTTTATTTCACCATTTGCATTAGATAAATGTGGGTTGGCAGCCTACGAGCACGATGATTTCAAACTGGTTGAAATGGCTTCAGGAACTAAGCAACCAGTAGGTCTTAAAGTGAGAGGTTGTGGGGTTGACTTAGGAGTTTGCACCACTAAGTTGGATGCTTATGTCACCAATTTGGGGACTTATGACCTCATTATTGGCATGGATTGGTTAGAAGACCATAGAGCTTTCATGGACTGCTATGCAAAGAAGGTGTTGTGCCTCGATGATGAGGGAAGCACAATTCAAATCCAAGGCTTGAAGAGGAAGGTATCCCGCCGTTTCATCTCTATGGTGAAAGCTAAGCAGTGCCTAAGACAAGGATGCCAGTTGTTCGTAGTGGAGGCCGTGAGCGATAGTAAAGGACCTTCCTTGAATTCTTACCCAGTACTTCCTGAGTTCAAGGATGTCTTTCCGAAGGAATTACCAGGACTACCTCCAGAAAGAGAGCTCGATTTCACAATCGAACTAAAACCTGGTGCAGAACCTATCTCAAAGACTCCGTATAGAATGACAACTCCAGAGCTCCGTGAGTTACAGATCCAGTTAAAAGAATTGCTAGATTTGGGACTGATTAGACCTAGTATCTCGCCATGGGGAGCACCAGTGATCTTCGTTAAGAAGAAGGATGGATCTCTGCGACTGTGCATAGATTACAGAGATTTGAACAAGGCCACCGTGAAGAACAGGTATCCCATACCAAGAATTGATGACCTCTTTGATCAAATGAAAGGTGCGTCAGTCTTCTCAAAGATTGATTTGCGATCAGGATATCACCAGTTGAGGATCAAGGAAGGCGACATTCCTAAGACTGCCTTTCGAACTCGATTTGGGCATTACGAGTTTGTAGTGGTACCATTTGGTTTGACCAATGCTCCAGCTGTATTCATGAGCCTCATGAATGGGGTCTTCCAAAAATACTTGGACCGCTTTGTTCAGGTCTTCTTAGATGATATTCTTATCTATTCTAAGAATGAGAAGGAGCACGAGGAACACTTGCGGTTAGTCTTGACATGCTTAAGGGAACATAAACTTTATGGTAAATTGTCAAAGTGTTCCTTCTTCCAAAAAGAGATTCACTACTTGGGGCACATCATCTCAGGTGAAGGGATCTCTGTAGACCCAGAAAAGGTAAAGGCCGTTGAGGATTGGCCAATTCCAAGGAATGCTCATGAGGTGCGCAGCTTCATGGGGTTAGCAGGCTATTACCGGAGGTTTGTGGAAGGATTTTCTAAAATTGCAAAACCTATTACCACCTTGCAACGCAAGGGAATCCGGTATGAATGGACCGATGAATGCGATGCCGCTTTTACAGAGTTAAAAAGATTGTTGACAAGTGCACCGATCTTGCGGGTACCAGACATGGATAAAGATTTCATGGTATGCACCGATGCCTCGAAGCAAGGATTAGGAGCGGTGTTGATGCAGGAAGGTGGGGTAATAGCTTATGCATCTCGAAAGTTGAAACCTCATGAGGAGCAGTATGCCACGCATGATCTAGAATTGGCAGCAGTAATGTTGGCACTAAAATTATGGAGACACTACCTAGTTGGTAGAAGCTTCACCCTTAAAACAGACCATCAGAGCTTGCAGTACATATTTACCCAAAGGGATTTGAATGCTAGGCAAAGGAGATGGAGTGAGTTCATGAGTGAGTATGACTTTGGTATCTCTTACATCAAAGGAAAGGAGAATGTGGTGGCAGACGCTCTAAGCCGAAGGCCGAGACTTTTCTCCTTAATTCCCTTGAAGGTTGACTTGAGGGAAAGGGTTCTAGGACAACTATTGGGCGATAGTTGGTATCTGAAAGTAACCTCAGCTATTCAGAATGGAAAGAAATAGGAATTGAAGTATGATGGGTACCATCTTGAGGAAGATGGGTTGTTGCGGTATCAGGGAAGGATGTATGTTCCTAAGGAAGGTGATATCAGGGAAACCATCCTTAGAGAAGCCCATAGATCGCATTACTGTGCGCACCCAGGAGTGAAGAAGATGTATGCTGACATGAAGCAACTCTTCTTTTGGCCAGGTATGAAGATGGATGTAGTGGATTTTGTTTCGAAATGCCTTGAGTGTCAACAAGTGAAGGCAGATCACCATCACCCGGCCGGTCTCCTACAACCGCATGATATCCCTATGACTAAATGGGAAGTCATTTCCATGGACTTCGTTGTAGGATTACCACTCACATCTCTGAGACATAATGCTATTTTGGTGGTAGTCGACAAACTGACCAAAAGTGCTCACTTCATTCCAGTCAGAGACACCTTTGATGTGACAGATGTGGCAAGGGTATTCATAAATGAGATTGTACGTCTTCATGGAGTCCCTAAAAAGATAATCTCTGACAGAGACCCTAAGTTCACCTCCAGATTTTGGACAAGCATGCAGTCAGCATTAGGGACACAATTGAACTTAAGCTCAGCTTATCACCCCGAGACAGATGGACAGACTGAGAGGGTGAAATAAGTGATGGAGGACATGCTTAGGATGTATGTTATGGATCAACAGACACAGTGGGAGAAATATCTTCCTTTAGTGGAGTTTGCATACAATAATAGTCATCACATCTCCATTGGTATGCCGCCATATCAGGCATTGTATGGGAGGCCGTGCAGGACACCACTCAGTTGGGACAGGTTAGAGGATCGAGTTTTAATTGGGCCTGAAGTGATTCAGGAAATGGAGGAGCAAGTGACACAGATTAGGCAGCGGCTGAAGGAAGCACAGGATAGGCAAAAGAGTTACGCTGATGCACACAGATCAGATAGAACTTATGGAGTAGGGGATCGTGTATTTATTCGCATCAGACCAAATAAAAGTACCATTCGGTTTGGGAAGGGTACCAAGTTGTCACCTCGCTTTATAGGTCCATTTGAGATTCTTGAGAAAATCGGACCAGTTGCTTATCGTCTCGCGCTGCCACCCCACTTGCATAAAACTCATAATGTATTTCATGTTTCTGTATTACGACATTACATAGCTGATGAGACTCACAAAATTCATTGGAAGGAATTGCAGGTCTCGGACGAGGGAACCTTCAGGGTCGAACCATTACGTATACTGGATCGTAGGGTTCGACAGCTCCGTAGTCGCCATGTGGACCAAGTTAAGGTCCAATGGGACAAGTATAGCCCCGGGTCTACTACCTGGGAGGACGCAGAGACCATGCGTCGAGATTTTCCCTCACTATTTTGACCATAACTTCGGGACGAAGTTTCCCGAAGGGTGGGTGTATGTAATGCCCATATTTTGATTCGGCATATTTATTAGTTAGACACACCATACTTTATTTCTTATATATTTTGTCGAACTCAGCTTGACTGAGTAAACTATATTGGACCTCATTATATGATGTTACTCTGTCTTATGATTTCACCATGATTATGATGTTACTATGTTATGCAATTATGATGTCATGATTATCATATGATTTCCTTATTCTACGATTGCAGTATATGTTTATATGTTTTCCTTAATGAAATGTGAAATATATGATTCGGTACGTGGATACCATCTTCTTATATGAATTATTGAAATGTTATATGTATCTATGATGAGCTAAAAGGTTACATGAAATGAAATGATAAAATGGATCAATTGGCGATCAATGGAAAATGCTTTCTATAAATTGTATTTTGCAAAACACTAACCTACAGGACACAAGGGCTATGGGATAGCCAGTTACTTGATCTGATATACATTGGAAAGGAAAAACATGTTCATACAGCAAACCTTAGCAGCCAAAATGAGGATACGATAACACAAACTGATAATCCCGATAGCAGCAAGTATGAGTTGATAAGGGCGTAGGCCCAGTATGTTGAGAGGGATGGATGTGTTTCCCACCCTATGTTTCCATGAGACCCGAGGTCGTGGGAGGGCCGTGCTGAGACACGCTCCCCATGTTGTTGTGATGACGATTGTCGGATGCCTGCTAGGGGAGGATAGGTCCGCTGTTCAGCCGACGCTATCGCTCTCAAGTTCTATGTGGTCAGATCGGTGAGTCCGACATCCACTGTTGTACTAGCAGAGGAAGGATAGGGAGGATGCTGGACGTAGGTTATGATGGGAGGATGTGTTAGTTAGCACTGTTGGGGGTTTAGTATTCCTTGATTCCGAGTTAGTGGAAGTAGGCACCCTTCCTGTACTTGATTGATTAAACTAATGTAAACATAAAGACAATGATGTTAAATCGTAAAGGGTTAACTGTTAAATAACCAAGGATGTTAAAGTAATTATACTATAGATTATGCTTGCTCTTCTGCATGGGGGTAGATACTATTGTTAGTTAGCAAGTATGCATAGGCGGAATGGGGTTTGTTTATAGTACATGTCCGACATATGCATACACTGGCCATGCATGCACACCTTGTACGTGTACAATATTACTGGTGTATAACATACTTGTCATGCTTGAATAGTATTATAAATGTCATAGATAACTCAGTTAAGGATACATCAATCAACTTAGGTAATGAATGGTTAGGTTGTCAATGTGTAAATAAGTGAATTAGTAATTATATGAAAACATTGTAAAAATAAACTAAGACAAGTGTCGTCAGTTAACGTTGTCATAGAAGAACTGTTGTGAATAGGGTAATGATAGTGCCTAATTAATCAGTAAAATTGTTTAAGCCCTCACAAGTGCTTTGTTTATAAGAACAAGGATGCTATGTTGATGATAGGGTACTCATGTGATAAACAAATAATTAAGAATACTATGATTAATTCACCTTTTATTATTGTTAAATGGTGATTTAATTATTATTATTAATTAATAAATGGTGATCTAATTATTATTATTACTTAATTAATAATATTCCAGCAACATTTATATCCCTATCGTAACAATTGCAATATAAGTAAGATTTAAAATATTGATTTATAAATTAATATTGTGTAATTAATTCCATTTCAAAAGTTAGCCATAATAAGATAAACATTTTTGGAATAAACGTGATGTGACGAAAAATGGATATTTAATTATTCAATGTTAATCTTGGAATTTAAACCTCAAGCTAAGTAGTCTCGACGGATAAGGTGGATCATTAAGACACATCATGTCCAAGTTGACAAGGGGCAACTAATTATATAATATTTTATTAATTACATTAATAACATTAAAATATCAAGGATGGCGGATAGACTTGTATTTAATGAAACTTGTCCCGAATGGATAACCTTGGGGTGATAATCCCCACCGTAATAAATATTGACGACCGTCAATCCAAAACCAACTAATTTTCCCATGAGAGTAATTAATTATACATTTTTATATAGAACCGTATATGAATGAACTTGTGATAGGGGTAAATGTTGAGGGGCTCAAGAGGGGGATTTTGGGGCGGTGGAGTAAGCCCAAGATATTCTCGAGGAAGGGAAATTATATAGAGGGGGAGAGCTTGGAGAAAGGGAGGTTTTTTTTATGAGGGGAGAAGAAAAGAAGTTTGGAGAACAGAAGTTGGGAGGACAGAAAGTTTGATTGGAGAACAGAAGGATTTTGAGAACAGAAGGAAAGACTGCTCTCGGGATTATCAGATTGTGGGCTCGGGGGCTTGGAAATCCTTGATTTCCAAGGGCCAGCAAGATTATAGCTGGTCGGTAGGGTGGACACTTCAGTTTGGCTGTCTAAGGGGTTACACAACCTGCTACAACTTACGGTTAGCATCAGCATTAGGTAATTTCCGTTATTTACTATTATGCTAAATCTTACTGTAAACATGCAAACTTACTATTTACTGATTTACTACTATTTACTGATTTACTAAGTTGTGAAACCTATTCTTATGCTGTTGAAAAGAAAATAACGATATGTTTGTTTATTTAAAATTACGAATGTAAGGTTAGTGAAAACACCACAGTACACTAAATATTATTTCGGCACATAGAAATTCTTAGAAATTCACTTCCATAAACTGATAAAGTTTAAAAAGTAAAAAATTAAACCTGAAATTTTACATAGTGCTCTGCCGTAAAAAAAACCAGAGCACTACAGGAACGATGAGGTTTCTCAATATTTTGGTAGATTTTCTTATGATGAGTTTTTATTAAATATGAAGCCAGACTATACCGATGTTCATTCAAAATTTTATGGAGTTGGAAGGGGTCGAATATATAATCAAGAAAGTGCTCTTAGAGATCCTACAACTCTTCGACCTCCACCCCAGATATCTCGCCCACCTAGGTTGGTGGCATTAAAATCAGAGATAGATCCCACATCTCAACTTGGGACAATTGCAAGGAATTTTGTTGGTGATGGTTTATCGTCAGCATTAGTTGGAGTAGATGTGGGATTGGTTCGAGAAATGGCTCATTCTGCTATTCATCAAAAGTTTGTTTACAAAACTAATGATGAGATGGATGGAATGAGCATTGAAGATCTTAGGGCATATGCCAAGGTTTGTCGCAACCTAGTGACAAATGTTATATCCAATGACATATCGAGTTTGGGAGAGGTTCGTTGATTATGATATGACTTGATCTTAATTAAATACTTTATTCATTTTGAATTGAATTTTTTTGTTACATTATATGAATGATAAATTATGTTTTTTGATATAAAGTAATAGGTACATTATGTAAATGTTTAAATTGGTTGCAGTTTTCAAGAATGATGAATGAACATTCTTTCCATGTTTCAACTAGCAAAAATCTAGAGAATATTCGAGAGGTACATATTTATTATTTACATATTTGTAATTATGTTTGAACTTGATATATATATATATATATATATATATATTAATTTTAATTTAACTATGCATCTTATTGTTAATTTGACTTATCCATGCAGGTTTCTTTAGATACAAACTTTATAAATGATTTACCATCTATTGTGAGCTAATCTTTTTTTAATCTTTTTGTTTTAGTTTTAAGTTAATTGGCACAGTAATTTTTTTGGTTTGCATTATGTTTTATTTATTAATACAATTTAAATTTTAGGGGGGAGATATAGGTTCTCTGCTTCATGCAGCAGATATTGGCAAGGAGGTAATTTTGTTCACTGCTTTAATATTGTTCTCTGCTTTAATATTTTAATTTTTATGGATTTAGTTAAAATTTGTTCAAGTAATTTATGAGATTCATAATTGATTTTATACATGTTGCAGCTTGGGTCTCTTAAGTCTTTTGGAGGAAAAGGGGAAACTCCTTTGGAGGATGGTGGTGGACAAGTATTTGGAGAATTTGATGTAATATTGTTAATAATTGAATTGTTTTTTGATATATAAGTTTAATATTTTAATTTTCTTAATATAATTTAAATAATTTAAATGATATTCATAATCTGTTTTTATACATGTTGCAGGGTGGGTTGAGTCTAGGGGGAGACCCTAGTGGAGGATAGCATGGTGGACTTTTTTTTTTGTTGATATGCATAGATTGCAAAGATTTGTTTTGGACATGTCGAGGAGATTTATTTTTGGACTAGATACATATATGTACATTGAACTTTCATGTTTATGAGCATTTTTTTGAGGATTATATACATGCTCTTTGAACTTACATATTTTGTGAAACTTGGTTTAAATGATCTAAGTTTATTTTTGTTTATTTAGCATATTTGGTGTGATTTAAAGGTTTAGAATATGTACTTGCATGTTTAAATGAATGATTGAATATGTAAGAATGAATGTTAAGATCAAGAATGTTAAGAACATGATATTCTTGAATATTATGAAGTTTAAGAATGTTAAAGGAAGTTTAAAAATGGATGAACATAGATTTAAAGTTCATGAATGAGGAAGTTTTGATTGAAACATGAATTAATGTTAAGATTGAATATATTAAGAACATGAATATTATCTTTGAATGTTAGGAAGTTTAGGAATGTTAGAAGTTTTGATGAAAATATGGATGAACTAGGAAGTTTAAAAATAAATGTTAAGAACATGAATGTTATCATTGAATGTTATGAAGTTTAGGAATGTTAGAAGTTTTAATAGAAATATGGATAAACTAGAAAGTTTAGGAATGTTATGAAGCTTAAGAATGTTCTAGGAAGATTATGAATGTTATTTAAGTTTTGATGGAAATATGGATGAACTAGGAAGTTTAAAAATGAATGTTATCTTTGAATGTCAGGAAGTTTAGCAATGTTAGAAATTTTGATAGAAATACATGGATGAACTAGGAAGCTTAAAAGTGAACACATGTTGAGTTCAAATTTTAGGAATGTTAGGAAGTTTAGGAATGCTTGAATTTTTTATGGAAATATGGATAAACTAGGAAGTTTAAAAATGAATGTTAAGAACATGAATATTATCTTTGAATGTTAGGAAGTTTAGGAATGTTAGAAGTTTTGATAGAAATATGGATGAACTAGGAAGCTTAAGAATGTTATGAAGCTTAGGAATGTTAGGAAGATTATGAATGTTATCTAAGTTTTGATGGAAATATGGATGATTTAGGAAGTTTAAAATGAATGTTAAGAACATGAATGTTATCTTTGAATGTTAGGAAGTATAGGAATGTTAGAAGTTTTGATAGAAATATGGATGAACTAGGAAGCTTAAAAGGGAATATATGTTAAGTTCAAATTTTTGGAATGTTAGGAAGTTTAAGAATGTTAGAAGTTTTGATGGAAATATGGATGAACTAAGAAATCTAAAAATGAATGTTAAGAACATGAAAGTTATCTTTGAATGTTAGGAAGTTTAGGAATGTTAGAAGTTTTGATAGAAATATGGGTGAACTAGGAAGCTTAAAAATGAACATGTTAAGTTCAAATTTTAGGAATCTGTTAGGAAGTTTTGATTGAAATCTGAATGTTAGGTTTAAATTTTGATAGGAATGTTAAGAATGAATGTGATGGTAAGAATGGATGTTAAGGAATTTATGATAAGGTGCAATGAATGAATGAATGTTAAGAAGTTTTGATAGAAATATAAATGTTAGGAAGTTTAAAAATGAATGCTACCTGAGATCAAAGTTTCGGAATTTGTTAGGAAGTTTTAATTGAAATATGAATGTTAGGAAGTTGAAAAATGAATATTATCTGTTCAAATTTTGATATGAATTTTTAATTAATAATTCTTATTTTCAATGTCCAGGTACATTTGATGCGGCTGAAATCATGGCAAATGGGGATAATGATTTTTTGTTTTTTAATCATAAGCGACGATTACAGGATTGTGAAGCTTGTTCTAAATTAGAGCAATGATTTTAAACAACAATTTGATGAATTTTCATCGATTTGTTGTAAATAATCATTTCTCTAATTTAGCATAAGCTTCACAATCCTGGAATATTTTCTTGTGATTAAAAATCAAATGATCGTTGTCTCCATTTACCATGATTTCAGTTATGTGAACTTACACAAGCGATATTTTAAATTAAAGATTCGGGGCGGAAAGTGGCGACAGCCATAGATTCGTTATCTCATCCCTTAAGTGGTCTAATAGACATATGGGGACCCGAATAAAGTATTTCAGATAGAATTAAGACAAAAATTTTACACATTGAGGTTTTCATTACTAAATAATTTTTGAATTCAAATTTCAGCATACTAGAATACGATCATTTAAACTCTTATACTCCAGTTCCTTTCAAGATCATAGAAATAGAAAGAAAAAAATATATTGTACACAACATTTGACAATGACATCGACAAAACCATTGATCTATTAATTTTAAATATATAGTTTTAAAAACATCGCAATGGAACGCTGTCTTCAATTATCCGTTCATGGCCATATTTGGACAGTTTCCATTTTTTATTTTTTAATTGTTTTTTCAATGGAACTTGAACCAATTTTATTCAAGATGCACATACTAAATGGCTATATTGACAACATATAACATTAGGTTCATAATCCTGAAAGTAGACATAATTTTGAGTCATATGGGCCAACTGAAAAAAATAGCCCTTTAAAATGATGGATCCTCTCTCGCATATATATCCATTGTCATTGTAGTCTTCCAATAACTTCATTTTTCCTTCAGTGCATCGCATCAAATAATACTTCACATTTTCGTTGTTGTCTACAGGTGCAATCACAACAAAAACATCTCCTGTGCAAATTACAATTGATGTCAGGATTTTTAATTCAATTAAATTGACTAATATACATGTGTATGAGGTGAAGGACAAGAATGAACAATCAACAAAATAGTGGTATTTGATCATTACCTTCTCTAACAAGATCTGAAATTCTGTCGCCATCAGATGATATTGCTATATCTTCTAATTCTAATTCTTCTATGCTTGCTAGTGGCATTTTTCCCTTAGGATTAATCTCTGTGTGTTTCCAATGTTTTACGTAGTTGTTCGTTATGTTTTCACAAACTTCTGTAGATTCAATATTTTCAGTGCAAATATGACAAAAGCATGATTGCTTTCTACTATCAAATGCATAAATGTTTTGGAAGGCTTTTGTTTGAATAGAGTGAAAATATCTAGTCCCTTGTATGGTGCTAGTGTCGTATGGTATTGATTTATTTATATCTTGGACCCCAACATGCCAAAAAAACCTAGTTCACAAATGACAAATTTTGATGTTAAGTACATACTTTTTTTTAAATTGACAATAAAATATAAATTAAAACATTTGTGTGTACATACCTGCACACATTTTTTGATTGTTGATTATAATCATGGTTTAGATGTGATTTACACCATTGGACAACCTCTGCAGCTGAATGGAATCGTGTAGAACAATGGTTCATTTTCCATCTTCGAAGTGCTCTTTTTACGCATGCTCTTGCACCATCATGTTCACATTTTCCATGACCAGTTTCAAAGAAATTCCAGTGATGTTTAATGTTCAATACTTTATGAAGTCGACATAGCCAATAAAATGATCGCGGAGATTTAAATTGTTTGGCACATCCATCCCACCATATCCAATGCGCATTGAATTTAATGTTACGTTCCTTTAGTGAATTATATAAAATACTTTCAATACAATGCTGAACAAAATGTGTATCGTGTGTACGATCGTCGCTGATATAAAAATGATATTCTTTAATCACATCTCAATTGTCACACGTGCTTTCAATGCCATCAACATCCTGTTGAGAATGTCTATATAAAACATGGACAAATATTGAAACTTGGTCAGAATGATAGTATTCACTCTGTATCTCTTTTTGTGCAGCAAATGTATAATTTTCTGCAAAATCAACCACTGACAAAATTGTTCCTGGTGGAAAAATTTCACGAGACTGTTTGAATTTAAAGTCTTGCCATCGTGCTCTATGTGAATGCTTGGTGTATTTATAAATTTCACTTTTGAATTTCTTGAGAAAATATGCCACACCTATTTTATCTTCTCGCAAATCAATTCTTTTGGAATGTACATCACTAGTACTTGTAATGTATTCATATCTTCTCCAATCAACGATGACATTTGACAGTGAGTGATCAGTATCGATAGGATATTTATTGTGGAATAAAACCAAATTTCAACAACGATTACAATGTTTTTCATTGACACATTTCTTATTATAAAATACTTCATCGCGGTTTCTCTCACATAGGGTTTGAGATATGAATTCACGTATTGTGGGCGGAGGTGGTGAATTTGTCCAAAACATTTTACCAAATTCAAGAAATGTGTCGTAATATAATTGGAATTGCACATGATAACGGCAACAACATGTGTCACGGATAGTAATAGGTCTAACATACCATGGTTTTAATTGCACAAATGTAGTGATTGACACATTAATTCCACGATGATCTTCGTTGAATTTATTGAACAATTGTACTTATATCATATCCATTATATGTTTTGGACTGCTTACATATACTCCTCATGATACTCTTTGTCGTATTACATCTCTTGAATTTGGTGAAACTCGAAAATGTGTCAACCAATATTCCCGTACAATCTCTTTAACACCTACTCCCATTCTATCTTTGTAAGGCTGTCTACAAATAATTGCCCAGCAAGCAAGTTCATCGTTTTTATTGATCCGGATTTATGTGGGAACGAAACAAAAGATAGCATATACAGAATCATATACAGAGATATATTGCAAATAACACAGTGATACAGTAAACACATATTCTATTAAATAGCGGAAATAGAACAGACTGTAAAATACAATAGCTAGAATGGTGGTAGCTATCTCTGAGAAGAGATGTGGCCGCTATGCTCATTCATGCCAAGATGAATATAAAGAGAGGCCGAAAGGGCCTATTTATCATAAGCATGAGGGAAAGAATCCCAAACATCCAAAAACCTAACCCTAGAAGATGAACCGTCATAAAGTTTGCGGCCCCAAGGTGGTTAGTTGAAGAGTCAACTTCCCAGGGTCATAACTTTTGCATATGATCTTCGTTTGGGGCGCTCGGTAGCTTCTTGAAAAGATCTATCCGAGATTTGCAACTTTCGAGTGGGCCCAAATGTGTGCCATTGGCAACCATTTGGTCCCCCAAATCGCATAAAAATGTCATTTAGGGCCTCAAAATGGCTCCGGAAGTTGAGGACCCGAAAAACTGCTAAAAATAGTAATTTGTCAAAATTGCCAGAAGACTGTTTTGAGCCAGTTGGAAGAGGTGGGTCGCCACCGATATCCAATGGTGTATGGTTGTGGGTGTGGAGTTATTGGTAGCTCCAATCTCTTGATAACTTCTTCTGAGATCAGGTTCTTCTGGATTGCCGCTGTCCACAACAAAGTGTAGGGGAATTCCCTTAACCCACATCTGTGAGTGGAAAAGGCGCTCCTCTGCCTCCGACTCTTCAGGCTCCCCTGGCTGAATCTGTGTGGTGGCAACAACGGCACTGGGTTCTGCATCAATGATCTGCTTCCCTTTTTGCGCGGGTGTGAAATTAGGTTCCGAGTCAGAATCAGAACTGGGATCTGATTCTGAAGCTTTGATCTCATCCACCAACGACTGTTTTGAGCGACAATCATCAGTGTTGTGCCAGGGGCTTTTGTGGAACTCGCACCACTTCCCGGTGTCCTTCTTTGTCTTTTCTTTACCCTTCTTTGCCCGTGGTTGCGACTGGTTGTCCTTTTCCTGCCCTGTGTTCTGCGAGCCAGAGTTTCCCTTGCCCTGCTTCTGCGCAGGTCCGAAGTCACGCTTGTTCTTTTGCTGAAATTTCTGCTCAATTTTGACAGCATATGGATAGGTGGATCCGAGTGAAGAGATTTCCAGGAAATCCATCTCTGTCCGGATGTACCGGTGTAGGCCACTGCGATATTTCAGTACTAGGTGCCGCTCGGAGTCCTTGATACCTAGCTTTGTGCGCAAGGTATGAAATTTGTTGGTGTACTCCGACACTGTTTGGTCCCTCTCTTGATGCAGAATGGTCCATTTTGTGTACAGGTCATCATAGTTTCCAACAGGGTAATATTGTTCCTTGACGGCATCTATAAAAGAGGCCCAAGTGGGATTGGAATATTCAAACAATCCAGACTCGTCTGATGAGTTTTGCTCACAATAAGTTTCCCACAAATTTTTGACATGGGGGACAGCCTTAAGGAGCGCAAAGATGATCTTTTCCCTGTCAGAAAATTAGTGGACAGAGAAATACCCTTCTAGTAGATTCAACCATTTATCTAGGGCATCGGCATCGATTTGGCCTTCAAATAAAGGGATATCAAAATTAACTTGTACCTTGAAGGGAGTTGTATCTCCGAAATGGCTGCTCGTTGAGGGTGCATTTGCCGCTGTTGGCATGCGTTGAAGGATCTGGGCGAAATTATCCATCATCTCGTTCCTCTGTCGCGCGAGGGCTTCCTCGAGCAACAACTTGATAGGATCTACTGCTCCGTCGTCTCTCTTTTATTCCGCCATGGGAGGCCGTTTGAGGCGGCAAGAGTGGTCTTCCCCAAGTGAAACTAGTTCGAGACCCAACTCTCTGTATCCTGACCTCGTCGGGGACATGCACTGAGAAACAATCAAAGAGCAGACCGCTCTGATACCACTGATCCGGATTTATGTGGGAACGAAACAAAAGATAGCATATACAGAAGCATATACAGAGATATATTGCAAATAACACAGTGATACAGTAAACACATATTCTATCAAATAGCGGAAATAGAACGGACTGTAAAATACAATAGCTAGAATGGTGGTAGCTATCTCTGAGAAGAGATGTGGCCGCATTGCTCATTCGTGCCAAGATGAATACAAAGAGAGGCCGAAAGGGCTTATTCATCATAAGCATGAGGGAAAGAATCCCAAACATCCAAAAACCTAACCCTAGAAGATGAACCGTCATAAAGTTTGCGGCCCCAAGGTGGTTAGTTGAACAGTCAACTTCCCGGGGTCATAACTTTTGCATACGATTTTCGTTTGGGGCGCTCGGTAGCTTGTTGAAAAGGTCTATCCGAGATTTACAACTTTTGAATGGGGCCAAATGCATGCCGTTGGCAACCATTTGGTCCCCCAAATCACCAAAAAATGTCATTTAGGGCCTCAAAATGGCTCCGGAAGTTGAGGACCCGAAAAACTGCTAAAAATAGTAATTTGTCAAAATTGCCAGAAGACTGTTTTGAGCCAGTTGGAAGAGGTGGGCTGCCACCGATATCCACCTAGATCAATCCCCCCTCCTTAGGAAGCAATGGTCTCCGTTGCGTTAAATCCCTTATCATATGTCGAGCTGTGTGTCGAATTGAGCTCTTGGTGTGACATTTGCTGAAGTGGAAAGGTTGCCTTACTTTGACATCTTTAGAGGGTTGTAATTGTTGTTAGTGGATGCGCTGGAGCTGTTCAACAGTTTTGGTTGTGGTGGTATCCTTGGTATGCACCGGTGTGGATGGTTTCTTTTTGGAGGAGCACCTTGAATGCGTGGCCTTGCACTGTAGAGGTACCCGAATAGGCGATGCTGCACTAACTTTGTGTTTTTCTTGTTTCTGCTGAGCAGAAGGATAATCTGCAGAGGTTGTGGATGTCTCCGCAATCTGATGTTCACCTTTAGTGGCAATTGCAAATAGGGAAAATTTCCCAGTGTGGGAGATTATCTTCCTTCCCTGCTCGTTTGGGGTAGGTGCAACTATCTCTGGTATCCGATAGAGTTGTCCTCCCAAAGTGACAATGACACTGCGAGGTCATGATTCGTGTACAGCATGACGCTTCCACATATATGGTTGTCCTAAAAGAACATAACATACTTCAAGTGGGGCCACATCACATAATACCTCATCTTTGAAGGGCTTTATGCCATATGGCAGGCGACATTGGTGACTGACACGGATCCTTCGTCCTTGGCTTAGCCATCCAATGGTGTATGGTTGTGGGTGCGGCGTTATTGGTAGCTCCAATCTCTTAATAACTTCTTCTGAGATCGGGTTCTTCTGGCTGCCGCTGTCCACAACAAAGTGTAGGGGAATTCGCTTCACCCACATCTGTGAGAGGAAAAGGCGCTCCTCTGCCTCCGACTCTTCAGGCTACTCTGGCTGAATCTGTGTGGTGGCAACAACGGCACTGGGTTCTGCATCAATGATCTGCTTCCCTTTTTGCGCAGCTGTGAAATCAGGTTCCGAGTCAGAATCTTAACTGGGATCTCATTCTGAAGCTTTGATATCAGCCACCAATGACTGTTTTCAGCGACAATCATCAGTGTTGTGCCAGCGGCTTTTGTTGAACTTGCACATCTTCTCGGTGTCTTTCTTGGTCTTTTCTTTACCCTTCTTTTCCCGTGGTTGGGACTGGTTGTCCTTTTCCTGCCCTGTGTTCTGCGAGCCAGAGTTTCCCTTGCCCTGCTTCTGCGCAGGTCCGAAGTCACGCTTGTTCTTTTGCTGAAATTTCTGCTCAATTTTGACAGCATATCGATAGGCGGATCCAAGTGAAGAGATTTCCAGGAAATCCATCTCTGTCCGGATGTACCGGTGTAGGCCACTGCGATATTTCAGTACTAGGTGCCGCTCAGAGTCCTTGATACCTAGCTTTGTGCGCAAGGTATGAAATTTGTTGGTGTACTTCGACACCGTTTGGTCCCTCTCTTGATGCAGAATGGTCCATTTTGTGTACTGGTCATCATAGTTTCCAACAGGGTAATATTGTTCCTTGACGGCATCTATAAAAGATGCCCAAGTGGGATTGGAATATTCAAACAATCCAGACTCGTCTGATGAGTTTTGCTCACAATAAGTTTCCCACCAATTTTTGACATGGGGGACGGCCTTAAGGAGCGCAAAGATGATCTTTTCCCTGTCGGAAAATTGGTGGACAGAGAAATACCCTTCTAGTAGATTCAACCATTTATCTAGGGCATCGGCATCGATTTGGCCTTCAAATAAAGGGATATCAAAATTAACTTGTACCTTGAAGGGAGTTGTATCTCCGAAATGGCTGCTTGTTGAGGGTGCATTTGGCGCTGTTGGCATGCATTGAAGGATCTGGGCGAAATTATCCATCATCTCGTTCCTCTGTCGCGCGAGGGCTTCCTCGAGCAACAACTTGATAGGATCTACTGCTCCGTCGTCTCTCTTTTCTTTCGCCATGGGAGACCGTTTGGGGCGGCGAAAGTGGTCTTCCCCAAGTGAAACTAGTTCGAGACCCAACTCTCTGTATCCTGACCTCGTCGGGGACATGCACCGAGAAACAATCAAAGAGCAGACCGCTCTGATACCACTGATCCGGATTTATGTGGGAACGAAACAAAAGATAGCATATACAGAATCATATACAGAGATATATTGCAAATAACACAGTGATACAGTAAACACATATTCTATTAAATAGCGGAAATAGAACAGACTGTAAAATACAATAGCTAGAATGGTGGTAGCTATCTCTGAGAAGAGATGTGGCCGCTATGCTCATTCGTGCCAAGATGAATACAAAGAGAGGCCGAAAGGGCCTATTTATCATAAGCATGAGGGAAAGAATCCCAAACATCCAAAAACCTAACCCTAGAAGATGAACCGTCATAAAGTTTGCGGCCCCAAGGTGGTTAGTTGAACAGTCAACTTCCCGGGGTCATAACTTTTGCATACGATCTTCGTTTGGGGCGCTCGGTAGCCTGTTGAAAAGGTCTATCCGAGATTTACAACTTTCGACTAGGCCCAAATGTGTGCCGTGGGACAATATTTAGACCCCCAAATCGCCAAAAAATGTCGTTTAGGGCCTCAAAATGGCTCCGGAAGTTCAGGACCCGAAAAACTGTTAAAAATAGTAATTTGTCAAAATTGCCAGAAGACTGTTTTGAGCCAGTTGGAAGAGGTGGGCCGCAACCGATATCCACCTGGATCAATCCTCCCTCCTTAGGAAGCAATGGTCTCCATTGCGTTAAATCCCTTATCATATGTCGAGCTGTGTGTCGAATTGAGCTCTTGGTGTGACATTTGCTGAAGTGGAAAGGTTGCCTTACGTTGACATCTTCAGAGGGTTGTAATTGTTGTTGATGGATGTGCTGGAGCTGTTCAACAGTTTTGGTTGTTGTGGTATCCTTGGTATGCACCGGTGTGGATGGTTTCTTTTTGGAGGAGCACCTTGAATGCGTGGCCTTGCACTGTAGAGGTACACGAATAGGCGACGCTGCACTAACTTTGTGTTTTTCTTGTTTCTGCTGAGTAGAAGGATAATCTGCAGAGGTTGTGGATGTCTCCGCGATCTGATGTTCACCTTTAGTGGCAATTGCAAATAGGGAAAATTTCCCAGTGTGGGAGATTATCTTCCTTCCCTGCTCGTTTGGGGTAGGTGCAACTATCTCTGGTATCCGATAGAGTTGTCCTCCCAAAGTGACAATGACACTGCGAGGTCGTGATTCGTGTACAGCATGACGCTTCCACATATATGGTTGTCCTAAAAGAACATCACATACTTCAAGTGGGGCCACATCACACAATACCTCATCTTTGAAGGGCTTTATGCGATATGGTAGGCGACATTGGTGACTGACACGGATCCTTCGTCCTTGGCTTAGCCATCCAATGGTGTATGGTTGTGGGTGCGGCGTTATTGGTAGCTCCAATCTCTTGATAACTTCTTCTGAGATCGGGTTCTTCTGGCTGCCGCTGTCCACAACAAAGTGTAGGGGAATTCCCTTCACCCACATCTGTGAGTGGAAAAGGCGCTCCTCTGCCTCCGACTCTTCAGGGTCCTCTGGCTGAATCTGTGTGATGGCAACAACGGCACTGGGTTCTGCATCAATGTTCTACTTCCCTTTTTGCGCGGCTGTGAAATTAGGTTCCGAGTCAGAATCAGAACTGGGATCTGATTCTGAAGCTTTGATCTCAGCCACCAATGACTGTTTTGAGCGACAATCATCAGTGTTGTGCCAGGGGCTTTTGTGGAACTCACACCACTTCCCGGTGTCCTTCTTTGTCTTTTCTTTACCCTTCTTTGCCCGTGGTTGGGACTGGTTGTCCTTTTCCTGCCCTGTGTTCTGCGAGCCAGAGTTTCCCTTGCCCTGCTTCTGCGCAGGTCCGAAGTCACGCTTGTTCTTTTGCTGAAATTTCTGCTCAATTTTGACAGCATATCGATAGGCGGATCCGAGTGAAGAGATTTCCAGGAAATCCATCTCTGTCCGGATGTACCGGTGTAGGCCACTGCGATATTTCAGTACTAGGTGCCGCTCGGAGTCCTTGATACCTAGCTTTGTGCGCAAGGTATGAAATTTGTTGGTGTACTCCGACACCGTTTGGTCCCTCTCTTGATGCAGAATGGTCCATTTTGTGTACTGGTCATCATAGTTTCCAACAGGGTAATATTGTTCCTTGACGGCATCTATAAAAGAGGCCCAAGTGGGATTGGAATATTCAAACAATCCAGACTCGTCTGATGAGTTTTGCTCACAATAAGTTTCCCACCAATTTTTACATGGGGGACGGCCTTAAGGAGCGCAAAGATGATCTTTTCCCTGTCGAAAAATTGGTGGACAGAGAAATACCCTTCTAGTAGATTCAACCATTTATCCAGGGAATCGGCATCGATTTGGCCTTCAAATAAAGGGATATCAAAATTAACTTGTACCTTGAAGGGAGTTGTATCTCCGAAATGGCTGCTCGTTGAGGGTGCATTTGCCGCTGTTGGCATGCGTTGAAGGATCTGGGCGAAATTATCCATCATCTCGTTCCTCTGTCGCGTGAGGGCTTCCTCAAGCAACAACTTGATAGGATCTACTGCTCCGTCGTCTCTCTTTTCATCCGCCATGGGAGGCCATTTGGGGAGGCGAGAGTGATCTTCCCCAAGTGAAACTAGTTCGAGACCCAACTCTCTGTATCCTGACCTCGCCGGGGACATGCACCGAGAAACAATCAAAGAGCAGACCGCTCTGATACCACTGATCCGGATTTTATGTGGGAACGAAACAAAAGATAGCATATACAGAATCATATACAGAGATATATTGCAAATAACACAGTGATACAGTAAACACATATTCTATTAAATAGCGGAAATAGAACAGACTGTAAAATACAATAGCTAGAATGGTGGTAGCTATCTCTGAGAAGAGATGTGGCCACTATGCTCATTCGTGCCAAGATGAATACAAAGAGAGGCCGAAAGGGCCTATTTATCATAAGCATGAGGGAAAGAATCCCAAAAATCCAAAAACCTAACCCTAGAAGATGAACCGTCATAAAGTTTGCGGCCCCAAGGTGGTTAGTTGAACAGTCAACTTCCCGGGGTCATAACTTTTGCATACGATCTTCGTTTGGGGCGCTCGGTAGCCTGTTGAAAAGGTCTATCCGATATTTACAACTTTCGATTGGGCCCAAATGTGTGCCGCGGGCTACCATTTGGTCCCCCAAATCGCCAAAAAATGTCGTTTAGGGCCTCAAAATGGCTCTGGAAGTTCAAGACCCGAAAAACTGCTAAAAATAGTAATTTGTCAAAGTTGCCAGAAGACTGTTTTGAGCCAGTTGGAAGAGGTGGGCCGCCACCGATATCCACCTGGATCAATCCTCCCTCCTTAGGAAGCAATGGTCTCCATTGCGTTAAATCCCTTATCATATGTCGAGCTGTGTGTCGAATTGAGCTCTTGGTGTGACATTTGCTGAAGTGGAAAGGTTGCCTTACTTTGACATATTCAGAGGGTTGTAATTGTTGTTGATGGATGCGCTGGAGCTGTTCAACAGTTTTGGTTGTTGTGGTATCCTTGGTATGCACCGGTGTGGATGGTTTCTTTTTGGAGGAGCACCTTGAATGTGTGGCCTTGCACTGTAGAGGTACCCGAATAGGCGATGCTGCACTAACTTTGTGTTTTTCTTATTTCTGCTGAGTAGAAGGATAATCTGCAGAGGTTGTGGATGTCTCCGCGATCTGATGTTCACCTTTAGTGGCAATTGCAAATAGGGAAAATTTCCCAGTGTGGGAGATTATCTTCCTTCCCTGCTCATTTGGGGTAGGTGCAACTATCTCTGGTATCCGATAGAGTTGTCCTCCCAAAGTGACAATGACACTGCGAGGTCGTGATTCGTGTACAGCATGACGCTTCCACATATATGGTTGTCCTAAAAGAACATCACATAGTTCAAGTGGGGCCACATCACACAATACCTCATCTTTGAAGGGCTTTATGCCATATGGCAGGCGACATTGTTGACTGACACGGATCCTTCGTCCTTGGATTAGCCATCCAATGGTGTATGGTTGTGGATGCGGCGTTATTGGTAGCTCCAATCTCTTGATAACTTCTTCTGAGATCGGGTTCTTCTGGCTGCCGCTGTCCACAACAAAGTGTAGGGGAATTCCCTTCACCCACATCTGTGAGTGGAAAAGGCGCTCCTCTGCCTCCGACTCTTCAGGCTCCTCTGGCTGAATCTGTGTGGTGGCAACAACGACACTGGGTTCTTCATCAATGATCTGCTTCCCTTTTTGCGCGGCTGTGAAATTAGGTTCCGAGTCAGAATCGGAACTGGGATCTGATTCTGAAGCTTTGATCTCAGCCACCAATGACTGTTTTGAGCGACAATCATCAGTGTTGTGCCAGGGGCTTTTGTGGAACTCACACCACTTCCCGGTGTCCTTCTTTGTCTTTTCTTTACCCTTCTTTGCCCGTGGTTGGGACTGGTTGTCCTTTTCCTGCCCTGTGTTCTGCGAGCCAGAGTTTCCGTTGCCCTGCTTCTGCGCAGGTCCGAAGTCACGCTTGTTCTTTTGCTGAAATTTCTGCTCAATTTTGACAGCATATCGATAGGCGGATCCGAGTGAACAAATTTCCAAGAAATCCATCTCTGTCCGGATGTACCGGTGTAGGCCACTGCAATATTTCAGTACTAGGTGCCGCTCGGAATCCTTGATACCTAGCTTTGTGCACAAGGTATGAAATTTGTTGGTGTACTCCGACACCGTTTGGTCCCTCTCTTGATGCAGAATGGTCCATTTTGTGTACTGGTCATCATAGTTTCCAACAGGGTAATATTGTTCCTTGACGGCATCTATAAAAGAGGCCCAAGTGGGATTGGAATATTCAAACAATCCAGACTCGTCTTATGAGTTTTGCTCACAATAAGTTTCCCACCAATTTTTGACATGGGGGACGGCCTTAAGGAGCGCAAAGATGATCTTTTCCCTGTCGGAAAATTGGTGGACAGAGAAATACCCTTCTAGTAGATACAACCATTCATCTAGGGCATCGGCATCGATTTGTCCTTCAAATAAAGGGATATCAAAATTAACTTGTACCTTGAAGGGAGTTGTATCTCCGAAATGGCTGCTCGTTGAGGGTGCATTTGCCGCTGTTGGCATGCATTGAAGGATCTGGACGAAATTATCCATCATCTCGTTCCTCTGTCGCGCGAGGGCTTCCTCAAGCAACAACTTGATAGGATCTACTGCTCCGTCGTCTCTCTTTTCTTCCGCCATGGGAGGCCGTTTGGTTCGGCGAGAGTGGTCTTCCCCAAGTGAAACAAGTTCGAGACCCAACTCTCTGTATCCTGACCTCGTCGGGGACATGCACCGAGAAACAATCAAAGAGCAGACCGCTCTGATACCACTGATCCGGATTTATGTGGGAACGAAACAAAAGATAGCATATACAAAATCATATACAGAGATATATTGCAAATAACACAGTGATACAGTAAACACATATTCTATTAAATAGCGGAAATAGAACAGACTGTAAAATACAATAGCTAGAATGGTGGTAGCTATCTCTGAGAAGAGATGTGGCCGCTATGCTGATTCGTGCCAAGATGAATACAAAGAGAGGCCAAAAGGGCCTATTTATCATAAGCATGAGGGAAAGAATCCCAAACATCCAAAAACCTAACCCTAGAAGATGAACCGTCATAAAGTTTGCGGCCCCAAGGTGGTTAGTTGAACAGTCAACTTCACGGGGTCATAACTTTTGCATACGATCTTCGTTTGGGGCGCTCGGTAGCCTGTTGAAAAGGTCTATCCGAGATTTACAACTTTCGACTGGGCCCAAATGTGTGCCGATGGCAACCATTTGGTCCCCCAAATTGCCAAAAAATGTCGTTTAGGGCCTCAAAATGGCTCCGAAAGTTCAGGACCCGAAAAACTGCTAAAAATAGTAATTTGTCAAAATTGCCAGAAGACTGTTTTGAGCCAGTTGGAAGAGGTGGGCCGTCACCGATATCCACCTGGATCAATCCTCCCTCCTTAGGAAGCAATGGTCTCCATTGCGTTAAATCCCTTATCATATGTCGAGCTGTGTGTCGAATTGACCTCTTGGTGTGACATTTGCTTAAGGGGAAAGGTTGCCTTACTTTGACATCTTCAGAGGGTTGTAATTGTTGTTGATGTATGCGCTTGAGCTGTTCAACAGTTTTGGTTGTTGTGGTATCCTTGGTATGCACCGGTGTGGATGGTTTCTTTTTGGAGGAGCACCTTGAATGCGTGGCCTTGCACTGTAGAGGTACCCGAATAGGCGATGCTGCACTAACTTTGTGTTTTTCTTGTTTCTGCTGAGTAGAAGGATAATCTGCAGAGGTTGTGGATGTCTCCGTGATCTGATGTTCACCTTTAGTGGCAATTGCAAATAGGGAAAATTTCCCAGTGTGGGAGATTGTCTTCCTTCCCTGCTCGTTTGGGGTAGGTGCAACTATCTCTGGTATCCGATAGAGTTGTCCTCCCAAAGTGACAATGACACTGCGAGGTCGTGATTCATGTACAGCATGACGCTTCCACATATATGGTTGTCCTAAAAGAACATCACATACTTCAAGTGGGGCCACATCACACAATACCTCATCTTTGAAGGGCTTTATGCCATATGGCAGGCGACATTGGTGACTGACACGGATCCTTCGTCCTTGGCTTAGCCATCCAATGGTGTATGTTTGTGGGTGCGGAATTATTGGTAGCTCCAATCTCTTGATAACTTCTTCTGAGATCAGGTTCTTCTGGCTGCCGCTGTCCACAACAAAGTGTAGGGAAATTCCCTTCACCCACATCTGTGAGTGGAAAAGGCGCTCCTCTGCCTCCGACTCTTCAGGCTCCTCTGGCTGAATCTGTGTGGTGGCAACAACGACACTGGGTTCTGCATCAATGATCTGCTTCCCTTTTTGCGCGGCTGTGAAATTAGGTTCCGAGTGAGAATCGGAACTGGGATCTGATTCTGAAGCTTTGATCTCAGCCACCAATGACTGTTTTGAGCGATAATCATCAGTGTTGTGCCAGGGGCTTTTGTGGAACTCGCACCACTTCCCGGTGTCTTTCTTTGTCTTTTCTTTACCCTTCTTTGCTCGTGGTTGGGACTGGTTGTCCTTTTCCTGCCCTGTGTTCTGCGAGCCAGAGTTTCCCTTGCCCTGCTTCTGCGCAGGTCCGAGGTCACGCTTGTTCTTTTGCTGAAATTTCTGCTCAATTTTGACAGCATATCGATAAGTGGATCCGAGTGAAGAGATTTCCAGGAAATCCATCTCTGTCCGGATGTACCGGTGTAGGCTACTGCGATATTTCAGTACTAGGTGCCGCTCGGAGTCCTTGATACCTAGCTTTGTGCGCAAGGTATGAAATTTGTTGGTGTACTCCGACACCGTTTGGTTCCTCTCTTGATGCAGAATGGTCCATTTTGTGTACTGGTCATCATAGTTGCCAACAGGGTAATATTGTTCCTTGACGACATCTATAAAAGAGTCCCAAGTGGGATTGGAATATTCAAACAATCCACACTCGTCTGATGAGTTTTGCTCACAATAAGTTTTCCACCAATTTTTGACATGGGGGACGGCCTTAAGGAGTGGAAAGATGATCTTTTCCCTGTCGGAAAATTGGTGGACAGAGAAATACCCTTCTAGTAGATTCAACCATTTATTTAGGGCATCGGCATCGATTTGGCCTTCAAATAAAGGGATATCAAAATTAACTTGTACCTTGAAGGGAGTTGTATCTCCGAAATGGCTGCTCGTTGAGGGTGCATTTGCCGCTGTTGGCATGCGTTGAAGGATCTGGGTGAAATTATTCATCATCTCGTTCCTCTGTCGCGCGAGGGCTTCCTCGAGCAACAACTTGATAGGATCTACTGCTCCGTTGTCTCTCTTTTCTTCCGCCATGGGAGTCCGTTTGGGGCGGCGAGAGTAGTCTTCCCCAAGTGAAACTAGTTCGAGACCCAACTCTCTATATCCTGACCTCGTCGGGGACATGCACCGAGAAACAATCAAAGAGCAGACCGCTCTGATACCACTGATCCGGATTTATGTGGGAACGAAACAAAAGATAGCATATACAGAATCATATACAGAGATATATTGCAAATAACACAATGATACAGTAAACACATATTCTATTAAATAGCGGAAATAGAACAGACTGTAAAATACAATAGCTAGAATGGTGGTAGCTATCTCTAAGAAGAGATGTGGCCGCTATGCTCATTCGTGCCAAGATGAATACAAAGAGAGGCCGAAAGGGCCTATTTATCATAAGCATGAGGGAAAGAATCCCAAACATCCAAAAACCTAACCCTAGAAGATGAACCGTCATAAAGTTTGCGGCCCCAAGGTGGTTAGTTGAACAGTCAACTTCCCGGGGTCATAACTTTTGCATACGATCTTCGTTTGGGGCGCTCGGTAGCCTGTTGAAAAGGTCTATCCGAGATTTACAACTTTCAACTGGGCCCAAATGTGTGCGCCCAAATGTGTGCCGTGGGCAACCATTTGGTCCCCCAAATCGCAAAAAAATGTCGTTTAGGGCCTCAAAATGGCTCTAGAAGTTGAGGACCCGAAAAACTGCTAAAAATAGTAATTTGTCAAAATTGCCAGAAGACTGTTTTGAGCTAGTTGGAAGAGGTGGGGCGCCACCGATATCCACCTGGATCATTTATCTATTTGGATTCTGAATTTGTTATGTCTGTATAATGTCTTTCTTGAGTTTCCAACTACTTTTGCTAGCTATGTTGTCAAACGTTTTTGTTTAGTACTAGTCGAAATAATTGCTGTATGAATTGCTCTTCGTGCAACACTGATGTCTTTCTTCCTAGATTTTCTAAACTTTTTTATTGCATCACCTATATTTTCTATCATATTATGTTTTAATTTCGACTCTTTGGTTGCCTTGTGAATACCCAATAATGATGTCGCATCTTCTAACTTCTTGGTCACTAATAAACATCTCAAAATTTGTGATTGTCTTATTGCTGAATAATTCTTCAGAACATCATCATAAATTTTTTGAGCCCGATATTGTGCAACGTGTATGGATATTTTTTTTTCCATATTTGTTACAATCAACGTTTTCTAACATTTCATTATCAATGGTGAAAGTATCTATATATCAAGTTAAATTTAATTTAAAACATGTATCCAAAAATACAATTCATTATAAAAAATGAATTTGGAAAATACATGATATGAACATACCTGGTCCAATTTCTGGTTCTTGAACTTGATCTTTAATATTGACTTCATCAACATTAGTATGTAAATCACTATTTACATCTTCAATAATGGTTTCTTTAACTTCAATTTGTTCCTCTTGTACTCTGTTTTCAATTTCCACTTCATCAACATTATCATGTAAAACTGTATTTGTATCTTCAATAATCGTTGCTTGTGTTTCTGCAAGGCTTGCTTTGTTGGCATAATATTTAAGTTTTTTCTTTTCTCTATTATCATCATCATTATCACGTTTATGATCATATTTTCTTCGACGGTTTCTCTTACTGCCCATGATTGTTTAATCTATAAATGATAAATTAAAGAATCATCATTTTATTGTAAAAAAACAAAATGAAGATTTAAAAACAGTTACGAAACTTATAAACACATGAACTGAAATTTGCTTCATCTTATCAAAATCTTATAAGAGTCTTTTGAAGAAAAAGTCTTTGGAAACAAGTTTCATTTGAAAAGAACCTTCTTTGAATGAAATAAGAACTCTTTGACAATAAATCACCTTTGAAAAAACCCATTGGAAAAGAATAAGAACACTTTCTAAATAAATCTTCTTTGTAAACCCACTGGGAAAAAAAAAACTTCTTTGAAAAAATACCTGGGAAAAAGATTTCATTGTAAAAACCCTTGCAATGAAATAACTTTTTTGCAAAAATAACTTGGGAAACTTTGAAAAAATCCCTTTTCAAATAAATAAGAAAGAAAAATACATCTTCTTTGTAAAAATAACTTGAAATAAAATCTTATTTACAAAAATGTCTTGGAATAAAAACTCTGTAAATGCACACTTTGGAAAGAAACATTTCCTGAAAAAACTCATTGAAAAAGAATAAGAACACTTTATAAATAAATCTTCTTTGTAAATCCACTGAAAAAAAAAAAAAAAAAAAAAAAAAAAAAAAAAAAAAAAAAAAAAAAAAAAAAAAAAAAAAAAAAAAAAAAAAAAAAAAAAAAAAAAAAAAAAAAAAGAAGATTTCTTTGTAAAAACCCTTGCAACGAAATAATTTTTTTGCAAAAATAACTTGGGAAACTTTGAAAAAACCCCTTTTCAAAGAAATAAGAAGGAAAGAAATGTTTTTTGCAAAAATACTTACAAAAAAAAAAGAAAACTTTGAAAAAACTCATTTTCAAATAAATAAGAAGGAAAAAGACAACTCCTTTGAAAAAATAACTTGGAATAAAAACTCTTTAAAATCGTCATTTTGGAAAAAAAACCTATTGCAAAGAAATAAGAAGTACAAAGCTTGGAATAAAAACTTATTTTGCAAAAATGCCTTAGAAAAACAATCTTTCAATGTATTCCTTAGAAAGAAGTAACAAAAAAAATACTTCATAAAAAAAACTCTCTTTACAAAAAAAACTCCTTAGAAAATCTTTGGAAAAAAAACCCATTGCAAAGAAATAAAAAGTGCAAAAAGCTTGAAAAAAAATACTTCATAAAAAAAACTCTCTTTGCAAAAAAAACTCCTTAAAAAATCCTTGGAAAAAAAACCCATTGCAAATAAATAAGAAGTGCAAAAAGCTTGGAATAAAATCTCATTTTGCAAAAAAGTTCTTTCAATATATTCCTTAAAAAGAAGTAAGAAAAAAAAATACCTTATAAAAAAAAACTCCCTTTGCAAAAAAAACTCCTTAGAAAATCCCTTCAAAAATATTCTGACCAGAAAATATGCGAAATTAATTGAAATATTTAGTTTTATTTATATAAGTTTAGAAAAGTTTTTTTTTTTTTTTGCCGACGAGTTTTTTTTACGTTTGGTTATTCGGCTGAATAACCTTTGATTAAATTGACATCACCATTACGGAAAACAATTATTCGACCGAATAATTATTCGGCCAAATAACCTCTGAAACCTGAAAATATGATTATCTCTCACAGTTTTCAGGTTTCTCCATTTTCGGAAGGTAAAAATGATCTTTTACACTATAAAGCGACTGTCGGACTTGATACCATTAGTTTCGTTATTGAATCTACTTTCCGAATATATAGATTTCTTTATGTATAGGTAAGATCTGATATTTGTAATTGTTTGTTTTCTTAACAGGTGTTGAGTTTAGTTTCATCTCTTTCAAAATGCGGTGAAATGAAAAATCTATAACTTTAAAAATACACCACGAAAAAAATTGAAAAAACTATGATGTAGTTAATTGGCGTGTCTATTTCAAAAGGGTATTCATAGAATTTTTAGTTTTATATTCAGTTGAGAGAAAAGTTTTCCCATTGATCGAATTCAAATAAATATAATAATTAGTATATAGATCCATTTGCTACAAACTTATAGTCATGCAGTAGTATATTGTGTGTAGATTATTGTAGCATATTTGTTTTTTGCAAAAAACAAGGTTAACAATGATTTTACGTGTGTGACAAAACATGGCTATTTTGTAGTCATTTTATTTTATAAGAACACACTGTCAAACATTTGTTGAATCGACATATCAAATCTTAATATAAAAAATTGAAACAAATATGGATAGCAAGCTAACATAATTCTCTAAAAGTTTTCTTTTTAGTGAAAAGTGAAATTCTAAACAAAAATATCACTTTTATTCGCCCAAAGATGGAAAACATGAAAAATTCAGAATTATTTTCTCACGGAACCCCCAAAATAGACACCCATCTTCATAGATTCACCCATTTTATAACTTTCAAACTTAGGCATGAAGAGAACCATGATAAATGGATGCATATGGAGAATTAATTGACGTTGTGGAATTGACAATATTTAGCTAACATGACGCAAAATACATGAACTTGCTGAAACTTTTACAGACTGTCGAGAAGGTCAAATGATAATGGTTTTGTTCAAACAAATTATGAATGTGGCTAGTATGATGAGCCAAACACAATGAGACAAACTTTACGACATGACAATGCTAAGAAGGAAAGGCAACAAATATCCAAGACTCGACTCAACCACACTATGATGATGCACATGACGCAACTTGGCCGATTTGTCGAAGGGATAATACGAAAGAAAAAATGCTGAAATAAATATGTACATGATAAGCACATCAAACTGGATGTGACAGTATAGATGAAACAATCTTGCAAAAAAATTCAGTAGGTTCGCCTATGACATCATGTTTCGAAACAAACTTATGTCTCTGGATCCATCTACAATGTTACAATTTACTAAATTTTAACACTAGAGATGGATCCAAAGACCCCCATTTACTAAATTTTAACACTGCAGATAGATTCGGAGACAATGTTAAAATTTAGTAAATTGTAGAAATTCATTATCAAAATTATAATTTTCCATTTCTGGAATGACACAACTAAAAATGACCACATAAATGACCAATTGTTATGTGGTCATTTTTAGTTTAGTTCTTATCTCATGACCAAATTGGTTATTTGTCTTGGTAATTTTTAGTTTAGTTCTTATTCTATGACCAAATTGGTCATTTTTAGTCAGTTCACTTAAAATTTCTCAATTTTGGTCAGTTATCCCTTGAAAAAGCTGTGGTGATCAACAATTTTGGTCGCCTGGTCACTTATCTCTCATTTTGTACTATTGTATATTTATCTATCCCCATAAGGTAAATAACATGCTTTCATTGGACATACCAAAATCATTCGTATATACTCCATATAACACATATGGCTAGGCATTAGGAACACATACCCATTCTACCCTTTACCCAACACTTAGCAAGGATATACATGCTCCTAAGAATTATGTTCATACGCTTGTAATTTGATCAAAATTTTAATTTGGGAAGTGCGTTATTACATCGAGACACTTAATTTGATTATAACTTCCTTAGGCGATTCTTTAACATACTTGCTAGATATTTGGTTAATTTTTACATAGCCATCAACCTTCACCTAGGATCATTATTTTATTCAATACAAATTACCCTCAATTTGCATACATCCTACCATGGCTTTGCTCTCATCGCCACTACTCCTAATTAGTCATAGTTAACACACTTTCCACTGATGTTTATATTGATACCATGTGTAAGGACCTCTCTAGATCCTTGGTTTTGTTAAAATTTGGCAAATAATTATCATTCATTTACTGCCCATTCATCTAACTATTAATTAGATGGTTATTTCATTCTTTATGAACCCTTATTGATTAAAACCAATTATATTTGATTTTTACTAGAACTCTTATTTGTTTGGCATTAAGTATAGACTTCCCTACAAGAAAAAATCATACAATCATCTCCCTTGAATTATCAACACTCAAAACAATATAGTGAATGATGTCTATGCAATGAAGTGACTTCAAAATTTCTAGGCCATTACTATCGATCTCATGAATTCCTTATATAATACAGGTTGGATCCAAATAGGGTGAATCCCACATATATGATCCTTTTCCTTTTGTACTACTCTTTCTATCATTAACACTCTTATGTTAATTATGTGTCATTTAAAACATATTGCATTTGGCCTACTTTACTTTAACTTCGCTTCAGCTTGTCACAACTATTTTTGAAATTCAAGCACAGTAGGTCTATGGAACAAACACAACAGTTACTAGATATGCATGCAGTAAAATGTATGGAAACACTGTGCAAAAGGTTTGCAGCAATAAAATAATCTCATAAACTCAGAAGATAGATTACAATGTGTAACAATAGATACAATAATCCAAGCAATTTGAATTCCAAGGTGGTCATTCGAATTGAATTGCATGAGAGTGGCTTACTTGGCAGTTAACACCACTCGGTGCATCAGTTAACCACTTAAATACCATAAGACTAACTCAAACTGACTCTAAAACTGTCTAATTGAGTCTAACTGATTTAGAACTCAACTGATTGCCCAAAAATAGGGGAGGGCACCTTTATGCCTGTAATTAACTGAATAATAGGTGAAAATAACACCAGATGAAGTCAACCAGTGTAGTAGGGTGCCTTCTAGTCTCTAGTTGGATGAATAAAATAGTAAATGTTGTTAGTTGGACTGAGTAGTGTGCATTAGTCATGCAAATAACCCCCTGAATGGTGGAGGAGGCTTAGTTGATGGCCTAGTTGGATCATAGAATGTAGGAGGAGGCCCAGTTTACTGAAACTATGATCTGCTGATGATGTAAGCACATGATTGAGTCAAAATACTTAGGATAAGTGGAAAATTAAGCTATGAGGCTCAAATAAATGATGTGTGGTTGAAAAATTCTCCAACACCCCCCCTTAATCTAATCTCATGGAGGTATAAAAAATAATAAAAGGTCCCTAGAAACAAAGGCCATAGGTCACCTAGTACAGAAATAATCCAAAAATGCTAAAAAAAATCTAAGTCAGGAAAGAGGGAAAAACCCAGTGGGAAAGAAAACCCCCCCTCAAACTTAACACTAAAGGATCTAATCTATCCTCACCATAATAGAACTCACCCCCAATAGTGAACGAAGGTAATATAACTTCTTCTCAGTGAAGCTCTTGGTGAAGATGTTTGCAATTTTCTCTTCTGTAGGGTAATATTGCAGTCAATGGTTCTGCCATGCACAAGCTCTCGGATGTAGTGCATGTGGATATCCATATGCTTGGTCCTCTATCTCTGAATCGGATCCGTTGAGATCTTGATAACAATCTGATTGTCACAAAAGATGAGAGTAGAATACCCTGCAACCAAACTTTGATAGAATACCCTACAACCAAACTGCCTGAATGCAAGCATTGAATGCTCCTCAATACTCTTCCTCTGTTGAAGATAAGGAAATGGAGGCCTGCTTTTTGCTTGACCAAAAAACAGTCCCTGTGCCAATCATGAAAACATATCCAAAAGTGGACTTCCGATCAATGTTATCACTTGCCCAAATTGAAATTTCCTGATTGGATATTAATTAATGTTCCTTGATTTGATCCATATTCAAATGTCTTGACATTTTAATGTAAACTCTTTAGCTTATGCTAAGCCTGACTCTAACCACTATGTATCTCTCTTGAGTCCATTTCAACTCATGAATTGTCCATATATGTATCGCATGGAAAAGGAAGTTTCTATCATTGATAGGTTAGGATACATCATACATATTTACGCCATTCCATAATTCATGAAGCTACTCAATGAGGGGCTCCATATATATATGTCCATATCCTTTACTTGGTACTTTCCTTGTAAACAAAAAATGTTAATTAATGGTAAACTAAATGGACAAAATTTTATATAATATTCAATAAAACATTGCATAAGTAAGTATTAGAACCTGGTATAATTAGATTTAAAATTGCATGCTCCTTTTTCATTGCCATCCAAGGGGGGAGATTGTTGTTAGTAATGAAGACTAGCCAAATAGAATATGGTGATCTAATATCTCCAAAAGGATTTACACCATCCATTGCTAGATAAATTCTTGCATTTATTGGATCATTTCATAAATGTGGCCATTTTTCCTCAATCTCTTTCCAATATTTTCTATCTGCGGCCATTTTTCCTCAATCTCTTTCCAATATTTTCCTCCCTCGTGCAGGATAATTGTGATATCCCTCCTTTATGACCTATTATGGTAAAAATGAAAACATTGTTGTACACTTGGTTACTAGTCAGGAGCTCAAGGCCAAGGCTCCACCTGTGGACCTCGAAAGTATTGTTACATTATTTCCTAAGTTGTAAATGTCATCTTGAGCTAGGTTAATCCTAAGCGAAGTAACTACACATTGCAAGCTTGTAGGAAATCCTTAAGACCTAATCACTAGTGTAAAGATGGTTCTTACTAAATAATCCTGCATGAGGTTAAGCAACTACCCTAAGTAACTAGTTTTGTTACTTAAGAGAAATAGGATTATCGTAATGATCATGATCATCTTTAAATCTTGGCATCAAGTGCCAAGGAGTTCTTTCGGAGACTTTATTGATAAGCGAAATATTCTTAGAGATTTTTATAATCACCTTATTTAGAAAATAAGATGAGCTATTTTTAACACAAAACACCTATAAAGGATGTCCAAGAAATAGATTTAGCTTTAAGGGGGTCATATCTACATGTATATATATGTAGAGTCAAATACACATAATTTTATCCATAAGGTACATATGACTATTGTCCCACGAGATCTCTATATGTCAAAGAGACAATAATCCCTAGAGATAAAGTTATTAACCTTAATTTTTGAAATATGTAATAATGTTTATATTTATATATACATATTAAAGTGTAAGGGGACATGTTACTTGGTGAAGAGGGACATATTTACATATGCTAATACTTTCATAGAAAGTATTCATTTTACCAACGATTAAAGTTTTAGTTAGTTATTTATAAAAAAGTAGGTTATACCTATTTTAAACAAACAATATTATATTAACCTATATATATATATCATATATATATAGGATGAACATGGGAGTTCACTAAAATAGGAACTACCTTCATATTTTTCCATTCCCCCGTAAGCTAAGTAGATTGTATCCATCGTGAGGAAGTTTTACTCCACCTAACCACTGCGCTTTAAATGAGTGGGGCGGATCCTCCAATGTGTATAGTTGGACGAATCTTTCCAAAGTTGATTTTTGACACCTGCGCGCTGACGAGGAGTCACAAGTCGAAGACGGAGGTTATAAGAGTTAGTCTGCTTGGAGAGAAGGGGGGGTTTTTACACCTGCTTTAGGTTCACTTTTATTCCTTACATTGTTTTTGTCGAAAATATGGGCAGAGACTTTTGACCTCTGTGCTGGATCGCAGCAGTAAGAGTGGAAACGCTCTCTCTCTCTCGAGGGGGCTCTCTCTTCTGGGTTGGAAAAAGAGTCTTAGTTGGACAATCTCATGATACTGGAACACGAATCTGGGCGATCTCATACCTGAACACGGTATGTTTGTTCTATTCGGATCTAATTTTGCTGCCGATATACGGTACAGTAGCTGAGCGATCTCATGCTTTATCATGGTATGTGTATTTTATTCGATTTGAATGTTGATTGTTTCCATTATAATTTTATTGGCATAAAACATTGGGTAATCGTAGAATTTACCGATGTATAAATATTATATGCTTCCTTTTGTTTCTGATAGGGTCGTTGTATATAGATTGTGGGATGCAACCGGTACAGGATGGTTTAGCAGTATTATCTTATACTTTTCGTATGACAGAGTCATGGTTTTGTGAAACAATCTCTGTGATTGTTGCAAGGATAAACCGACAGGAATTTACCCTACTTCCATGGAGTAATGACTCCCAAATGGTAGAGTTGTAATACTCTGTACAATGCTAGCCACGAATGATTATGACAGAACTGTAATATTCTGCATAATGCAATCGACATCTGATTGAGTGGCAGAGTTGTAATACTCTGTAGAACTTACCCTATGTTATAAAAATATATTATATGCTTCCTTTTGTTTCCGATAGGGTCGTTGTATATAGATTGTGGGATGCAACCGGTACAGGATGGTTTAGCAGTATTATCTTATACTTTTTGTGTGACAGAGTCATGGTTTGTGAAACAATCTCTGTGATTGTTGCAAGGATAAACCGACAGGAGTTTACCCTACTTTCCATGGAGTAATGACTCCCAAATGGTAGAGTTGTAATACTCTGTACAATGCTAGCCACGAATGATTATGACAGAACTGTAATATTCTGCATAATGCGATCGACATCCGATTGAGTGGCAGAGTTGTAATACTCTGTAGAACTTACCCTATGTACTTTTATTTTTATAAACTACACCTAGAAGGAATGGGATCACTGCATCTAATTACCAATTCATTTATGGGATTAACCTTTGTCTTTTGTTGCTTCCATATAATTCATCTATGGGATTCACCTTTTATATATGTGCACGCTGTGTGTGAAGGATTCAGATAGGATGACCGCAAAAGACCGAACCCCGTTTTAGTAGTTCACATATGACTCACTATTGCACATATATACACCTTTAGTTATAAGTACATGTTGTGTGCTAAATAATGAAATAGAACCGCGGCCACAAAGGGTCTACACCCTGCTTTATTTAGATCGCATTTGTCTTACTGTTTTAGATCGCTTTGTACTGTCGAAAAACTTATCTAGAAGGAAATCTAGTTTGTTGGAACAATCGATTCCGGTATGAATAAATCAGTATGAGATTATTAATGAGGTTGTTTATATTTTGTCTTGACACTTATCTAGTCAATGGTATAAATCTTAGGGATGGATTTACATGTCTAGGAAGTGTCGTCATAAATTGGAAGAGATTGTAGTTCATTACATTATCGTATATCTCTTTGGAATGTTTAGGGACAATCAACTATAGAATGGTAATACTATGCTAGTTGTACCGTCGGAGATCTTTGTTTGTGCTTTCTTGGAGAGCGGGACGAGAAAGTGGAAAGTAAAGATGACAACAAGTGTGTTGTACTTTGTAATCCTTATTGTGATATTTTAATAAATGATACGATAATAGTTCTGGTGGACGTAGCCCGAAGAGTCGGGTGAACCATGTATATTGGTGTTGATGTCTCTATCTTTTATGCATCTTGTATTATCTTTTATGCATCTTGTATTTTGTTTCATGTGTCTTGTATTATGATACTGATGGCCTTGTTGTTATATAGATGTATAATGGTACCTTATCAAAATGGTTCTTGGTGAAAAGATTATTCCTTGTTACATGTTGTTCGTGGATATGAAGGTAATTATTGTTCTAAATTTAGGAAGATTCAAATTATTACAAGAGTTCCATACAGATGTTATGAACAAATACATTTGAGGTATCTTGGGTTTTGGATTGGTTATTGAATAATCTAGGTAATCTGTTAATGTCCGATATAAAGTACAATGGTATTATTTTGTATATAGAATTGTTCCAAGTATGATAATGAAGTCCATAGACATGTTTATAATGTTAGGTGTAACTTCGATGTGGAAATTATATTAGATTTATCTTTAAAAAGTTTTGGAACGTACTCATTTTTACTGGCCTTATTAAGGGGGACTTTACAATAATCCATAAATATTTCCAACTCCTTGCATTTGAACGTCCTTTCAAACCTTGGTCTTATATGAATGTGGTGCAATACTTTATGAGGAACCTTCTTGGATACTTGATCTTGGCGATACCCATCATTGTGGCACACTGGGCATTGTTGTAAATTTGAATTCTTTCCATAGTACAATATATGGCCATTTGGACAAGCATCATATGTGTTATACTCCATTCCAATGTACTTCATTAATGATGATACTTCTCTATGAGAATGAGGCATTTTATTGTCCTTTGGAAGTATCTTGTTGGCCGAAAGTCTACATGATGAAACAATTTTTTTTTATAATAACAAGTATAATGCATATTCAAAATATATATAGCTTTCAAAGAAAAAATGTATAGGGATATCAAATCCTACCTCAATATATCAGTAAAACATGTGTTTTTCAATCCATGTGTAACCTTCAAATTCAATAATAACATGAGTGTTTCTAATATAGAACATTCTGCATATGGGAAAAGAGGCGTTCTAGCCAATTCTTTTAGGGGTGAATCAACAATTTCTTCTGCATATGTGTAGTAGTCTTGTATAAATTCATTCACACCATCCTTATGTATTTTCAAAGTGGTTTCATCCATATATGTGTCTTCTTCTTGAACTTGAGCGTCACTATCATCAGTGTTAATCATTGGATCTTCATGAATGTTGTGAACTAGGAGGGGCTTTTGACCACAACATTATTTGAAAATAATCAATAATGATATAATATATAAATGGCATACTCATTTATATAAAGTATGCCATTTTTTTTAATTATAGTATACATCTTCTATATAAACTCCATACTTCAATCTTTGGATACCAACAAGGCGATGCTTCTTTACTTTCCTATTTTTACACATTTTGCAAATGCAATATATCATTTCATTGAAGTATTCATCTATCCTAGGGATTGGCCTTGGTGCTCATTCATCTAAATATTCAGATCATGACATGTTATTTTCCTACATCCACCATGTATTATAAATGATAATCATGTACCTTTCAGTTCGAGTGTTATTTTTTCAAAACAAACTTGAGATTTAGGGACATGGTATTTTATAGTTTAATGAATTTGTAGTGGTTGATCTATGGAGGAGGAGAAGTAACTAATGGATTATAATTCATTTCCATTAGATTGAATACAATTCTTTTTAGACATTAGTCACATTTTCTTATCAAAATGGGAAATAATGTAGAAGTCACAATGACCATTGACTCTAATTAAAATACATGGAGAAACTCTAAATTTTTTTGTTTAAGATCAAATATGGAAGAGATAAAAAGTTTATATTCTAAAAAATATCTATCATGATTTACTTCAACTTACTAATATTTAGAAGCTTATTACATGGATTTGTTTTGACTAAGTCTTTCTATGATTTTTTTGTATGGTGATAAAGGATGGTTTAAGACACTTTGTGGAATTCTAGAAGTAATAATTTATAAGCCATGATGATATTTAGGAAATAATTGTATGCTACTCCAGATAATGGAAATGATATAAAGCATGAAAAAGTAAAATTTTCAATTTAGATATAAAAGGAAATGACTTTTCTTTCAACAAGCTTTCCTAAAAAGGGGAAGTTGATTCATTGTATGCACTTATTACATTTTTAAAGACACTCAAATTATTCGATAATATAATACTGCATTAAGACTTCTCGCTATTGGATTATTATGCACTAAGAGGTCTACAATGCACAAACATAATTTTTTGAAGAGGCCATCATTTGTTCGACTATATGTGCAACCTATTAAATATTAAGCTAATAGTGGTATAATATGGAAATTATATAAATACTTACTCATTTTTTTAATGATAAATCATTTTATTAAAATTAAGATAGAAATAAAATAAAAAAACCAGTCTGCCATTTTGTCGAAATGCTTAGTGAATAGTGTAACAAAATTCTGCAAAGAAAAATGAGTAGCAGTTCTAATTAATATCCATCCGTACAAGAAGAACGTTTCCACATCTGGAGAACCCAAAGAATTCTCATGCACTAGTTGACACTACATGATGATGTTTGAATAGGGATGGACAGTCCCCGAGGAAACAAATGATACGGCTTCTATATGGAGCAATAACCACAATATAAATCTAATCAACTACGAGCATAGCTTCAACCGGCTGGGGGATTCAATTCAAGACGAAATGGGCGTGTAGGTGCAGCAGGATCTATGCAAAAGAGGACATCCACATCCACATACACAGCCACACACATATTAGATGAATATATCTGCATCAGACCGCATTATATGAGAACGCGGGACCAAGGAGATATATATTAGTGAATCAATTGGAATAAAATCACTGAAATGGGGATGAATTAGTAATGATCATATTGGGGAAAATTTAGGGATTTAATTTGATTAGGCAGTTGCCTCTTCACTGATATTGATATTAATGCATGGGATTTTGAAATTCGATTTAATTTGATGAAATTCAGTGTTAAACATAATCTAATTTATTAACTGCTGGGTTTGCATTTGCAATTTCACAAATTTTCATACTTGAAGTGAGCCACCTCGAAAAATAGTCCTTGGGCTGATGTCAACCGGAACTCGTCCTGTTATTAGGCTCTCGCTATCCAGTTTTGCGTTTGAAGCTATGAACCGTACTTCGAGCTAGTCGTCGGGCTGATAATCATCCTTCCCTCATGCTTCTAGTGTGTTTAGTGGAGTTATTCCCCCCTAGGTACCCTATATATTCGTTCTAAACATGGTTAAATGTAAATATTCTATAAATAACATAATACTTTCTGAGTTCAGTGGGTTCAATATCAAAAAAGATAAAAAAGTAGAGTATTAGGGAAAAGTTGTGAAATTTAGTTCACAAATTTATGATCAAGAAATTACAACTCTCACAAGTAATTCTCACACAAGTCAAGAACTGAAAAACAGTCACATATGATGCAAACAAAATTAATCTCATGAATAATAATACATCGGCCAACCTTGGGCATGTAAATAGATGTCAATATATAACATTACATCAGAGATTCGAATGCATAAGGATGCCATTTGAATCCTCACAAAAGCAAGCTTACCAAAAAATGCAAAACCCCCCTAGGTGGAAAGTGTGTGTTCCAAGTCCCCAAAAAGCCTCACGAATTTATGATTTAGTGATCAGATAGTGATGTGGGATGAAAACACATGCTAAATCCAGAATATGGAAGGAAGAAACATTATGGAGTGTGATTTGACTAAAAAAATAGTAAAACTAGTCAACTACCTTTTCACCTTTCACCAAAAAGAGGTAAAAAGCAGTAAAAAGCAGTAAGGCGCCTTTCATTCCAGGATTGGACAAAATCTTATCCATAATCTTCAAAAATGCACTCAAGTGACTTAGGATTCTTGTGCTCCACACCAAGAATACTTGTGGTCCACACAAAGATGGCTTGTGGTCCACACATTGATTATTTTAGCCAACTACCTAGTCTAACACCTAGGAATTAATTAAAAATAATTAATAATGCTATCCTAAGGTATTAAATGACATGAGTGGGTTTAAATATTCCAACACCCCCACATAAGCTTGACTTTATGTGCTAAAAATAAAAAATAAAGAAAGGACTCAGTAACAAGACATGGCCACCCTGTAACAATACTGCCTTGTCCATGAAACAGGGAAAGAAGGAAAACCTCATGGGAAAAACCTTCCCTAAAAAATGCACATATCAAAATTGAAAGATTGTTGATCAATCCTTCACTCCATCACATGTTCAAACATCCCATGCAAGCAGTGATCTAAGATAGCTAAAAGTCTTCTCAGTAAAAGCTTTCGTGAAGATGTCTACAGTTTGCTCACCTGTTGGGAAATACTGCAAATCAATGATCTGTTCATGCACTAAAATGATGATGTAGTGCATATGGATCTCAATATTCTTGGTCCTATGTCTCTGTAATGGATCACTTGAGACCCTTATAGCACTCTGATTGTCACAAAAGATGACAGTAGGAGTACTGAAGGAAATCTCAAACTCTGAAAGAATACCCTACAACCACAGACACTGAGTAGTAGCATTCACTCCTCCTCTGTACTCAGCCTCTGCTGAAGATAGTGGAATTGCACTCTGTTTCTTGCTATACCAGCAAACAGGACCACCTCCAAGCATGAATACAAATCAAGATGTGGATTTTCTGTCAAGGCTATCACCAGCCCAATTTGAGTCTAAAGCTAAGCAGATCTAGGCTAGAATCTGCAACATAGTGAATCCCATAAGTCTTGGTGCCTTGCACATAATTCAAGATTATTTTTGCATCCCTCCAATGGATCTCATGTGGCTGCTCCATGTATATTGATTCCAAACTCATAGCATATGCAAGATCAGGTCGAGCATGAGTCAAGTATAACAAGCTGCCAACAAGCTTCATGTACAAGGTGTTGTCAACCAAAGGTGTAGATTCTACTTCTTCAAGTCTAACTCCTGAAAGGAAAGTAGTCTTTGAAGGCTTGCAATCAGCCATATTGAACTTCTTTAGTAGGTCAAATGCATATTTGGACTGAGATACCTTAGTTCCATTCTCAGTTTGAGAAATCTCAAGCTCCAAAAATTGCTTAAGAATTCCTAAGTCAGTCATGGAAAAAGCTTGATGCAAAGCAGTCTTTAATTAATCAATTTGATCAGTGGAGATACCTATGATTAGTAGATCATCAACATATAACAAACTAATCAGAATTGAACCATCAATCAACTTCATGTAAACATCTGTATCAGATTTGCATCTAGCAAAATATTGTGACAAGATAAAGTTGTCCATTTTGGCATACCAAGCCCTGGGGGCTTTCTTTATCCCATATAAGGTCTTACTCAACCTACACACTGAGTTAGGATCAGATGTATATCCTTCTGGATACTTCATATAAATCTCTTCCTCAATATCTCCATGGAAGAAGGCACTTTTGGCATCCATGTGATGTACTTCCCAGCGCTTGGCAGCAGAAATTGCTAGAACTAGTCTTATCGAATCCTTCTGTGCAACTGGTGCAAAATTATCATTGTAGTGAAGGCCATGGAATTGGGAGAAGCCCATTTCCACTAGCCTAGCCTTATATTTCACTGCTGCAACATCATCTTCACACTTGGTCTTGAATATCCACTTACACCTTACCAATTTTCTGCCTAGGGGGAGCTTGACTAGCTCCCATGTATCATTCTTTTGCAGTGAATGAAACTCCTCATCTATAGCATCCTTCCATCTTGGGTCATGTGAGGCTTCCTCATATGTCTGAGGATCAGAATCCACCATCAAATAACATCTCTCAAATAAGTAAGGATCATTAACATTGAGAGCAGTCTCAAATTGTGATCTAGTCCTCCTTATGTCCTGAGGATTTCCCACTAGTTCACCAGCTCCTTGAAGAGTCTTAGCAGCCCACTTTGGCCTTGTTGGTGAATTAGGATCTGCAAGAAAATGATCTTCATCATCAGAAATATCAGAATAAAAAAAATCATTTGGAAGCTCACTTACATCTTTCAATGAAGGCTTTTTTACTAGCCATGTTCAACAACTTATAGCCTTTGGAGTCCTATGAATAGCCAACAAAAAGACAAGGTTTTATTTGGGGCTCCATATCCCTCTTCTTCTCAAGTGGAATTTTAGCCCAAGCCTTGGAGCCAAAAATATTGAAATGAGAAATATCACATTTGTGCCCAGTCCAAGCCTCAAAGGAGTGATTCCTTTGAGAGCTTTGTCAGGCACTCTATTTTGGATGTATGTGGCACAATTTATTTCCTCATCCCAAAGCCTTGGAGATAAATACTTTTCCTCAAGCATGCATGTAGCCATCTCCTTCAATGATCTGTTCTTCCTCTCAGCGACACCATTCTATTGAGGTGTGTATGGAACAGTGTGTTTCATTTGTATGCCTGAAGAGGCACAAAATTGCTGAAACTCAGATTTGATGTACTCCCCACCATTATCAGATCTAAGGATCTTGATATGTCTACTAGAATGGTTCTTAATTAAGACCTTGAAAAGCTTGAACAGAACAAACACTTCAGAGTTTAGCTTGATGAAGTAAATCAAACAGTACCGGGTAAATTCATCTATGAAGGTAAGGATGTATTTGGCATAGTTCAAAGACTCATGGGGGAATGGACCCGATATGTCACTATGAATAAGTTCCAGGGGTGCTGAGGTTTGCTCAGTTTTGGCTCTCTCAAATTTTTTCTTTGGGTGCTTTCCTAGGATGCAGCTTTGATAAACACCTTTGGAAAACTTGATATTGGGTAGCCCTATGACCATCTCTTTCTCAGGGAGTTGGGAAAGGTATTTATAATTTAGGTGACCAAATCATTCATGCCACAATTTGCTTGACTCATTGGCATGGGTTAATAGAGCAGAAGGTGAGGGGAATGGCACAAAATGAGAAAACCTATATATTTTTGAGATATGGTTAGCAAAACCTAAGGAAACAATTGGCCTATTGACATTTCACAGATTTCAACATCATTAGGTGTGAAGATCACCTTTTTGGGAGATCCTGCATGAGTCATCTGGTATACTGACAAAAGTTAGCAGCAATTCATGGAACATATAAAGCATTAGTGAATGTACCAAAATCTAGTTCAATGTTTCCTTTACCTTTGCTTGAAGTTTCAGAATCATCACCCAACACAATGTTTAGGACACTGGAAGAATCAAGAGATGAGAAACGTTCTCTTGTGGACACCATGTGCCTTAAAGCTCCTAGTCAATGATGAATGAGGTAGAATTTGATGTGCTTTCCATCAGTGCATTCACTCACTCCTTATCTTTAGAATTTTATCCTCCATACTTCCTCCTTGCACTCTCGGGAAGAGGAATGTTGGATTTCTCCTGGAGTTGAGCCATTTGATCAATGGTCTTATTCATGCAGGAGCTTTAAGGATGAAATGCCCTACTGCAATAATTGCACTTTGTCTTCTTATTATTCTTGTTTGGATTTCTCTTGAAATTTGAGGAGTCTTCATGGACTTTCTTCTTGTCCTTCCTCTGATCAATGGGCTTCTTGAAATTTCCCTTCTTCTTCCCTTTCAAACCCTTTGAATATCCAACATTCAAACAATGATATTTTGATGGATTTTTTATGGCTCCCATCAAGACCAATTTGTCTTGTTCTTTTGTAAGAGACTCCATGAATTCTGAGAGTGTGGGGCTTTTCCATTTTCGAACTGCCTTCCTTGTGGAGTGGAAAGTCGAAACAAAGACTGAGTAATCAGGTCCAAGCTTGGAGAGAATGGCCAAGATTAGTTGATCATCCTTTTTATCAATTCCACATTGCTTCAACTGTAGAACAAGTGATTTGAATTTTGAGAATAAATCCTGGAGGTCATCGAAATTCTATGGACTCAATGAAACTAGTTCATTATCTAGTTAGTGGCCTCTTAATTCATCAATCTTGCCAAACAATTCTTGAAGCTTTAGCCAAACTTCATTGGGAGAGGTAAAACCATCAAGATGGAATAGAATATCCCTAGATGTAGTGAGACATATTAAACCATAGGATTCATCTATTTGATTATGGCACTTTGATTTGTCAATTGTTGAGGTTGGCTCAGCTTCAGTTGCCATAGTCACCCTGTAGAGGCCTTTTCTCCTCAACATGATGTCCATATGAGATTTCCAGTCAAAATAATTGAATGGAGTGAGGATGATTTGATGTGACTGATCCATGGCAGCTATGAAATATATTTTGGAGTGGTTTGGGTACGCCCAAAGATGATTTGTTGCGCCCTCTGGGTGATTGAATGCACCCTTTAGATGATTGAATGTGCCCTCTAGGTGATTGAATGCACCCTTTAGATGATTGAATGTGCCCTCCTTGACACTGGTTGGATCGTGCAAGACAATCAATGGAGAAAAGAATAGATTGATAGCTCTGATACCATGTGAAATTTAGTTCACACCAAGATATAATCAATAAATTACAACTCTCACAAGTAATTCTCACACAAGAAGTCAAGAACACTGAAAACTAGTCACATGTGATGCAAACAAAATTACTCTCATGAATAATAATACATCAGCCAACCTTGGGAATTTAAATGGATGTCAATATATAAAATTACATCAGATATTCGAATGCATAAGGATGCCATTTGAATCCTCACAAAATCAATCTTACAAAAAATATGCAAAACCCCCCTAGGTGTAAAGTGTGTGTTCCAAGTCACCACAAAGCCTCACGAATTTCTGATTTAGTGATCATATAGTGATGTGGGATGAAAAAAAATGCTAAATCTAGAATATGGAAGGAAGAAACATCATGGAGTGTGATTTGGCTAAAAATCAATAAAACTAGTCAACTAGCTTTTCACCTTTCACCAAAAAGAGGTAAAAAGAAGTAAGGTGCCTTTAATTCCAGGATTGGACAAAATATTATCAAGAATCTTCATAAATGTGCCCAAGTGACTTAGGATGCTTTTGGTCCACACCAGGAAGACTTGTGCTCCACACAAAGATGGCTTGTGGTCCACACATTGATTATTTTAGCCAACTACCTAGTGTAACACCTAGGAATTAATTAAAAATAATTAATAAAGATATCCTAAGGTATTAAATGACATGAGTGGGTTTAAATATTCCAACAAATGTCTTTAAAGGTATAGTTCTTGAAATAGAAAATCCAGTTAAATGTGCTGCTGATAATTTAAGGTACCTCCTAAGCATTTCTATAAACTAAAACTAGGGAATGAGAGTGTTTTAAAACTGTTCAAACAAGGACAAATATCATTGATAGTGCCAATAAAAAGACTACATTACATGAAGAGCACTAATTTATTTATGAGCAGGAGATAGCTTGAGTTGAGTGAGTGACAGGTCTCCTACCTTTATAGAGAAGCAGAGTGACAGGTCTATAGCTAGCTCTAGCTAGCTCGAGTAAGTGACAAGCAAGCTAGCTTGAGTGGGATTATATAATGCATTTTTCGTTATAAAATTGTGCAACAAGATGAATCGCGTGCTAAACAGTATTAGACATCAAGTTTGGGAATGCACTCCTATGGGGAATCGCACATTAAATGCAACTTATATGTTACAAAGGAAAAACACCAAATGAGAATGATTTATATAAAATTATAACATATATATCTGAAGCTGCCAACACTGTCCTGTAATCTTCTAGTGTAACCATTACAAATCAGGGCACCGCAGATCGAGATCTTGTTAAAGTTTGAATTCATTCCCATGTTCCAAATCTAGTTCGATTCCAATTCCGATCCAACGATCCAAGATCCCAGGAACCCATATGTGGCTCCTCCAACTGTCTACTTCCATTAGGGAAACCTCATTCTACTTCTTATTGATGCTTCCTCTCCCTTTCCTCTAAACCTAATTTTGATGGCCAACTCATTGGGGCACAATAAAATGGATTTTCTCTTTAATAAATTGTGCCCTGGACGACTGGCTTTCCAAGAGGCTAGAGGCATGAATTCATGGCCAATCGGGTAAGGGTCAGGGAACATCTAGTCTGGTTACGTTAGGTAAGGAGATTATTAACCCGCTAAGCCCAAGCAGAGTTTATGTGGATGCTCCCTCTTTTTTCCCCCATTCGATAAGTTGCTCACCCCACTTTTACATTTTATATCTCTTCTCTTGCAACAATGTCCACAAAAGAAGAAATGGGTCACTGGGGTGAGGTATGAACCGCTCGACTAATGTAGTTGTCCATCTTTGATTGGGTCATTCGATCGATTGGATCCAGTTGCCACGTGAGGTTCCTTAGAAACAAATGGCAGTAGTTATGGAGTGAGCCTGGCTGTAACGAAATTGAATTACGATGAACCCCAAGGGAACAGAGCATCCAAAGGATTGGCAACAACACTAGAAATTTTTGTGGTGTCGCTGAAATGGTTGGGCATGTAGATTTCGAAGCAACCACATATTTTTGGGATAAGAAGGGTAAATTTCTTGTTAAATGGCACATTATTAAATATGCTCCATTCACATAAGTCCTCCATGTAGATTCATGGTGTTGACGGGAAGGTGAAGGCCTCTAATATATAGGATGTTGCTTCTATGTTTCTTATCTGTGAATTAGTAGCTTCTGCACACAGTGAAAAAATTCAAAGGACATGCTTTAAAGGACCACAACCATTGTTATAATAAAAAATCGAGGTAGAATATTTATCTCAAGCTTATTCATTCATACGTAGTTATAATTCATTAGTATCTTGTATACTCTCTAAATTTTATTAGAAAGGATATAATGGAAAATGTTGAAGAAACCACCACGAAATAAGTACGATGCATAGAGATAGAATGCATGACTCCAACATAACTTGACACAGGAGGCAACCAACTACACCCGGGTGATTTTAAATGAATCACTAGCGAGGGTAAGTAACCAACCCACCACCAGATAGTCAATATACAATGACAGAGAACGCATGGTATGGTAGAGTGGAAGCACGAATCCTAGCAGAGAAAAGCACATCAACACCACTCTAGGAGAAACATAGATTCCTTATGCAGGGAATTAAGTAGGCATGTTGACCATGCCAACTACTAGATCATTGAAGAGAGTGGTTAATTGTCTAATATAAGTGTTATTACTCGGTTAAGAAGGCTGATAGCCAATGAGTTCATTATGTGAACATACATATCTATATAAAATAAAATTAAAATAGTTACAAAGAACCAATATTGGCAGGTTGCAAAATAGATTTCCCAAATAAGTTGACCATTATTAATTAATTAAAATAGAGCTTCACTACCCTTACCTAAAAATAAACTTCATCTTCTTTAACGAATTAAGAGCTTCTTTCTTTTCCTTTTCCTTTTCCCTTGACAGGAACAAAACAGATGAAAGCTATGGTTCCTCACTGTAGCAACCCCATTTCTGAGGTCCTACTTAAAACTATTTTCTAAGCATTAAGAAGATAATATAAACCATTTACAATGCATAATCAATAATAAAATTAAATAAATTCGAGATTTGAACTAACAAGTAAACACAAAACACAAAACCTATTATCTTAGGTTGAATTCGCTGCTGAAGGAGAGGTCATTGTCTTCAATCCAATCTAGCTTGTCCAAGTGCCGACTAGGCCTTCGGTTGACATCCACAAGTGAAGGTTCTTTTAACCATAGCTGAAGCAATTGTTAGTTTCACCACCCGACCATAGGCTTATGCAATCCGTCGCATAGCCACCGCCTATCCTTCGGGGTCATAGAGGATACACACCAGCAAGGATTCAAGAGTGAGCTCCGCCTCACCAAAATAATTATCCAAATTCACGGTAGAAAGAACAATCATAATTCATTCTCCATTTTGGAAAGTATCCAGAGTTAGGGAGCCATCTCCTTTCCCTTCCTTACCTCTTGCTTAAATAGACAAATTCTTTACGACAGATGTTGCCTCATGCAAAAATACTCTTTTATGCAAAATATTTAATACAAATATTCACCCAACCATGTGTCACACTCTCATGAGAGTGCGTATACTTCCCATATTTTATTCCTAGATGTCCCCTGATGCTAGGATTCCAATCTCTATTTTAGTGGGTGCAAGTGGAGTTGACTAGATAATGACTCCTAGTCTATCATTTGCTCCATATTTAATTATTCTCAATTTTTTAATTACAATTAATCATTTCATGCACATATAATCTAATGCAATACTATTCGTCAAATATATAATTACAATTAAGCATTTCATGCACAAATAATCTAGTGCAATACTATATGCCAAATACATAATTATAAATAGTCATTTCATGCACAAATAATCTAATACAATACTATATTCCAAATACATAGGTGTTCATTTATCAATTTCTTTTATTCGTCTAGGTACCACATCGTTGGGTCCTTCTGACAATACTTTCTTTCCTTAATTGTCTAGGTACCACATCATTCGGTCCTTTCGACAATAATTTCTCCTTTTACTGTCATGTTGGGATTCCGTGTAGTGATTTTAGGAACCGTTACCAAAAATCATTCAGCTACACTCTATGGGAGAGTAATGGCGCTAAGGAATAAGGTTATTCTTACTGTGCTCCCCTCAACCTCGTATGTGACCAAACCGTTATGGTCTCACCCATACGACTTCATGCCCACCCAAGTAAAGTTGAACGAGCTTTCAACTCATGTGTGGATGCTATCGAGAGCCAACACCATCACCGCACCCCCGTGTGTTTTTTTCCCGTCCTCTACGTCCCCCTTTTTGGTCTATCATGGGTCAGTTGGTAAACCGTCATACCTGTCACTGTACACATACTCAGAGCACACATCAATAATACTGCTAAAAAAAATCATCATATCATAATTCATTTCATTCATTTGCTAATCGTTAAGCAAAACATAGATAATTCTCCATTGGATTCACATCATAATCACCCGCATAATTCCATTTCCATATTTCAGCATAAATACAACATTCATCATAAGATTTCACATGTGCTGATCAATCAACAATATTTCATATTAAAATCACAAGTATCCATAATCACCATTAAATCAATCATTCATTAGAAACATATTCATTTAACATATATCGCTCATCAATCAATAATTTATTCTAAATCAACATATAAGCAGTCATTTATCTTGGTTTCTTTAACTGGGTCACTTACACATAAGGGTTGTCAATATCGATAGTCATAGCGAGGTTGAGGGGCATTACACTCACTCCTTACAACACAATTAGTTAAATCCATTCAAAATATATATAAGTCATTTAGAGAGAAGGCTTAAGAGAGGAGAACGACTTAAACGTTGGTGAGAATTAGTAGGTTGGAAATGGCATTGTATCTTAATTGTACATTAACTCAAAAAACTAAGAGAGGTACCCTAACCTCTATAATCTATGTATAAATACACAAATTATGAGTCTTTTCTACTATCATTTTGGATTCATTAGTTTACCTAAATTGACCATATCACTCTTTCTCTTTTTCATGGATTCACTTCTCTTTATATGATATTTTGTTCAAGGTTTATGATGGATTATGGTTTGTTGGATCTTCACCATATTTCCACAATCTATTTATCAATCTAATGTTATTTCCATTTGACAGAATATGTCGGCATTGGAAGTTTCCTCACCTTTGTAATGAAATTAGAAAATGAGCAAACCTTTATGGCAATAAAAGCCCTTACATTAAATGCTTCCATATCAAGTAAAAGCAAAAAATGCATGGTGTCTTTAGTGATGTTTTTATGTAAGCAACTTAATATCTTTGTAATACAATTTTTTTTTAAAGTTTGTTAATGGTGTTAATTTCAAGCTACTTCTTAAAATCTTTTGGCATTCAATTTTTCATAAAGGGAATAATCTTAAGCACATTGCAAAACATGTTTTCTCTCCCTTTAAATTGTTAACATGCAAGGAACCAATAAGTTTGTTGAAGATGCTATAAAGAGGGAATTGGTCTTTGATTGAAATCTCCTTCAATTACTTTTCATTCAAACTTGATTTAGTAGTAATAGTAGTCACAACAAATTCACAATATATTTACCATTTGTAACAAACTTGATTTAATAGTAATAGTAGTCACAACAAATTCACAATATATTTACCATTGGTAACAATATCATAGCATTTGATATCATATACAAATTACATAAAATTATTATTATTTTTATATAAAAAAATTAAAAGATTTATATGAAATTGAAATTTTTAAAACTTCAAAAAATCATTAGTTTAACCTTATTTAATGACTGATATATATTATATCAATTAAATGTTTTTTTTAATTATAAATAAATATCTTTTTTTCTTTTTTCTTGCTTTTTAAAATGTAAATAATAAAATATTTCCCTTAAGTATATTATAATTTAAAATATTTATATGAATTTGAAATTTTACTTTATAAAATATTTATAAACAAATATCATGAATTTCAATACTCCATATAACTTTTTTTGGTTCTTTATGAACTGTTTTTTTACGAGCAAATAACATTTATTTACAATCAAATATTCCCAATCATGTTCTTTAAATTTAGAAACTTTCATGGAATAATAGGGTAGGAAAGAAGTATAAATATTAGATATGCTTCAAAGTTACTAAAAGTTTTTGCTTTGGGATTGGCATATCTGTTTATTGCCATTTTTCCGCAAAAGTCTGAAGCAATTTGATCCATATTTTTCATGAGAATATAACATTCATACGGGCTTAAATTTCTTGATGGGACCTGCGTGGAGTAGCCTTCCACATGGTACATGTTATTGATATTATTCTTGTAGTTACTATAAATACTTGGGTGTTCGTGGGACTCTCCCTTCCGAAATCCATAACTTATAGTTAATGTGATAGCTATAAAGCTGATACCTTTAAGATTGCAAGTTTAAAATTATGTTTCTCAGAGACTCGACCCGTGGTCGACCTCTTCGACAGAACTTGATCCCTTTTATCTTTGTAACTTCCTGAGCCTACTAACAAGGATTTCATTTTGAACTCGTCGATTAGATCCCTTATTAATTGCAGGTATGGCCCCTATATATATTTAGGGCTGTGATACCATAGTTTACATCCCTTCGCACTATAGATACAAACACAAGGAAGACAACCAACTTAAAAAAATAAGTGTATAAATAAGTGTATTTTATATATTAACTTAGAAAATGTTCAGACACACCTGGAATTTCAATTCCTAAAAAATATTACAAATTAGTTAATGCACCCGATTATGTTAAAATTAAACACCTCTAGGAATTAAAAACATCTTTAGGAAATTATTGACATAGGATATCAAGGTTAGGCATGCACCTCAATTCACAGATCTGTTCAACTCATGAGCTTTCCCAGCCACAGGTATGGCTATCACCTTCAGCTTTGATACTGCAATCACCTCTGCAGTCATCTCCACCTTCAGCTTTGATGCTACAGCTACCTTAATCTTCGACGCACCTCACTGGCTTCGATGCACCTCACTGATCTACACGGATCTATGCAAGCACTGCAAGCTGAATTGGATGACTTGGATAACTACCTTATTTGTTTTGGAAAAGATTTAGGTAAAACCCGAGTTCCTTTTCCCTCCATAAAATCATAAAATCAGTTTCTGTATAAGAAAATAGTAACTTAAAAAAAAACAATATTGAGAAGAAATGTTAATATCATCTTAAAATATTGTTTTAAACATTCCTAAAATATATTTAAGACAAATTCTAATTTTGTCTTAAAAAATCGTCTTAAACATTGTCTTAGAAAATCCTGAAATATGTAAAAGCAATCTAAACTAAAATTTAAGACAAAATGCTAATTTCGTCTTAAAAAATTGTCTTAAAGAACCCCACCTTGAAGTAGTGTGGGATTAGGTTAAACATATATTGAAAAAATACCAATATGTCCAGGTTGTAGTAGGGAATTGAATGACAATGTGCAAAGGGAATAATCAACACGCATGAAGAGAGCAAGTTCTGAGTGTTGATTGCAAGTGCTTAGAGGTAATGCTCGGGTAGTTGAGATACTACCACAGTTAAAACTAGGATTACTAAAATTAGGGTTTTGCATAAAACAAAAAAATGACTACCTCTACCTCATTGCAGGCGTGAGAAGGTCTGGAGCATGAAGAGGAATGGCAGATAATGCAAGTCTCCACACATGTAACAACCATTACAGTAGACTAGTGAGAATATGGTAGAGCTGAAAGAATATCTGCAAAGAGCTCTGATACCACTATCACTTTCCCAATAGTGAAAAATTAAGCACACTTTTCATTGACCAAATGTACACATTAATACATGAGAATGAACCTTGGGTTTAACTTCCCAAGTGGTCTCTTGCACTGGTGAGTGACTCTTCCCATTCACCTATGAATTTTGATCTTCTCCTCACATGAATAAGGAGATAATATAATAATAATCCTAACACCAAAGAGTATGTTCCCAACAACAACAACAACAATCTATACTCCCTCGGGACACTAAAGGAGAAAAGAAGAAGAGAAAGGCCTAGAAATCATGAATAGGGCCAACTTGGATTCCGCCAACTTGGATTCCTTGGTATATCCTAAGGATCCCCACTGTAAGATGAGTAATTATTCCATTAGTCCTTGCAAGTACATGGCCCACCTTGTTTGTAGTGTTCATGTACTCTAGGAGGGAAGAACGTACGAATATATTACCATCATTTAAATCTCCTACTTTGGATTAACATCGATAAGTGACATCCCTCTTACCTTCCAACCGAACGATGTCCGTAGGGGTTTTTTATTCATTTTCAAACCCTTCCTCCTCCACCAATAAAACCCTAGGAACCCCATATCCTAGGGCTATCTCCTTAATCAACAGCGACATAGTCAACAGTTAACAAGAGAGATCAAGTAATTGAGTTGGATCAACCTTGAAACCAACCAACTCACCATCCACCCAGAACTGATCCAGATATCTCAAGTACTCCATCCATGAGACCCCTTCCAATCTCCAAGTCCTCCATCCATGAGACCCCTTCCAATCCCCAATAGATATATTTTCTTATTTTGCAAGTGTGAAAATATTTTTTGTGTGATAAGTTAACGAGTTTGTATGAATTAAGCATGAGTATTTAACCAAGGTTTAATAAAAAATCATTTTTTGTGAATTCATTTAAATTGGTGTTGCGTTTTCTTCCCATAAGTAGATTGAATTTGTAAGATGCGAAATTTGTATTAAATGGTATTAGAGCTAGAAATTTTGTTGGTAAAGAGAAAGCTAGAAAATTATCGGATAAGAAGAAACCCATACCATTGTTGAGCAATGAAGAAACAATGTGAGGTTGTTTTCAGCAAAGAAATCGATTCTTGCAAGGAGATTGATTTCTTATGTCTGAAGTTTGTGTATGTTGTGAAGGTGGTTGGGAGAACTAGTAACTCAAAAATTTTAGTGTGTTGTTTGTAGAGAGACATTGCCAAGAGGTATTGGTTCCAAAGAATTACCATAATAGAAAGAATTACCATAATAGAAACAATAGAAATATATTTCCACCAAGAAGGTGGAAACATAATAACTAAGAGAACTAAGATAATCGCATTGTGGAAATAGTATAAGAAGATGGTAGAAGTTAGAAAGTGATAAATTGCGAAATATGAGTGAAAAATGATGATAAACGGAAAATTGCAAAATGGATCAAACAAAACCCTAGAAATGATTATCAAAGGAAAAAATAATTAACAAAAATGATTACAATAATTGAAGTCATGGAAGAAACTCGGTCTACAAAATATGTGAGAATTGACAAACTAAGTTACCAGTAACATGCCATTTAAGAGGCAATACTAGACCAAATCCATTACTTACTAAAAACTTGTTAATTTCTTTGTAAGTAACATGTTTATCCATAAACCTCTTTTGTTTCTTACAGAAATTGTTTCCATTATTAATTCTATTCCCAACAAAACATGTGTTTTTCATAAAAAAAAAATGGTTTTTCTTGTTTCCATTGTTATAAACAAAACATAAACCTTTTCTAGAAAGGTATTAAGTCTTGCATAGTGTTTTAAAGCAAATGTGTGCATACACACACACTCAATACTAAAACCCTAAATCTAGACTTGGTCCATGAGCAAATTGTTTAAAACTCATTGTCTCTTCCTCTATTACATTACATTATATAGTTAAAGCTTCAATGTTTAGGTTGTTTGGAGTTTGCACTTTGCAAGGAATATAGAGCTTGCTAAATTCCACTTATTATTTGTTCTCATGTGCTACAAATAACTTTTATGATAAAAGCTTGGGTTATATTAAATTATAATGATAGAGTTTTATTACTTCTCAACAAAGGACACTATTTGTAGATGTTGGAAAATGCTTAGGTTTTTAAGACTTACAAATATAATTAGTAGAAGCAATCTTCCTTATCCAATGTTAAAAATTATAAGAAGTGATACTCAATATTTTTATAAGGTGTGGGAAATTTACATTTATTGATTGAGAAAATATAAGTGTATCGAAGAAAGTATATATGGGAAAATATAAGTGTTCATTTCTATATGGAATTTAGGAAATGCATCTTGGAATCAGGATTACATTGAAATCTATCAACTTATCAAGAAATTAGAAGGATCATACAAATTTTACTTATTTTCATTTTTCAATGATTCATAGATCCAACTCACAATGCTTTTAAACTTGTCCCAACACACAAATCTATCTTGGACAACAAATCAAATTTGAAATATGATAACTTATTGAAAATTTTCACAATGGATGAATGTTCAAACTAAGATGATGGATAATATATATTATCTAGTCAAGTCTACCTATGCACCATTATAACACTAAATTTTAGTTTTTGACTTTACTAATACATAATGAGACAAGGGAAGAAGTGTTGAACATATTTTAAGTGTTTGTATATACATATTTTAGGGTTCACAATTGCTGGATCATTTTTGGTTGGAAAAATATTCCATGTTTGATTTCAATCAAGATATCTTGCATGAATTTCACAAACATTGACTCAACTTTATGGGTGAGTATTGAAACTTGTAATTAATAAAAATGAACTTACATGATTATTGTGGTCTATTGTGAATAAGGGTTGAAATTTTATAACTATCATAGTAGTGTATACTAGCATAGAAAATGCAAATATGATACCATGTGGTCTTTGGAGTGTTGCATTGCTTTGTGAGGGATGGTTTTACTGGACATAATCTAAATTGAAATGAAAGAAGATTGATAGATAGATTTTAGGTGTCTCACTTTATTAATTTGTATGTGCAAATAAAAATAAAATATCTTGCATATCTTATACTCGGTGGAATTTCTAAATTATCTTGGTGTTGGGTATCCTCACTAACCTCATCCTAGTGTTGGATTGCGATATTCTAGAATTTTTTATATACACGTATTCTCATGTTGTCTATGATTGGATGAAAAGCAATTCTACATGTACACAATTGGTACTCGTCCATTGGGTCACCAAGGCATTGGATATCCTGCACAGATACAATTGAATCAGTATCAAGTTCATATATATTGAGAGAACAATCATACTATTCATGGTCTTGCAAAGTTTGCATGTGACCTCGAATAAGGTAAATTACTCATACTTACTACATATGAACATGGTCATCTTTCTAGGAGGGATATTCATATTTTAAAAAAAAATTATTTTCAAGTATTTCGTAAAGAGGTAGATGAATCCTTAAAACATTTTGATTATTTGACTTTTTCCAATAACACTTTGGTAGTGAAATAATGGAACAATATATCAAGGTTGAAATAGAAATGCCTCCCTCTTTTTATATATGGTAACAAAATGTTTTTGGTTGGGGTGCCCCTTTGGCACTCTATCTTTATCTCTAAAAAGAGACTATACTACTAGATGTGAGAAATGTTCGATGTAATGACAACCCACTAGGGAATACTCCCTCTCTCTCTTTCACACACGCACACACACTAAAGTGCCCTTATGCTAAAAGAGTACCCTTATGCTAATATTGTGTAAAGAAGACTTCATGCTCATCTAAAGCGAAGAAATTCCACTTCATGCTAATCTAGGGTAGGGAGGGATGGAAAGCCAGTAAGTCAGAGACATTATGAAAGCGAGTAAGTCAGAAACATTAGGAGGGGACTCTAAGGAAAAGAGAAAAGAGTTTAAAAAAAACGATTTGTAAGCAATTTAAATAAGTTATAAGAAATTATCAAAGAACATTGAATTTTATTTTAATTTAGGATAAGTAGAATTAGAAAGTGGAATTTCATTTCAATTTAGGATAAGTAGAGTTAGAGAGTGAGTAAGCATAAATAAGAAATAATCATAAGGGATTTTAGAGAAAAGATAAAGAAGTCCTCAAAAGTAAGAAGAATTAAATCTCTGTGGGAAGAGATTCCTTTGTCCCACAAACTATCAATGACATACATTAATTTGATTTGATGGGGTTCCTTGTCCACTCAGGCATACATTAATTTGATGGGGTTCCTTGTCTACTCAGGGGGTCTCTTGTCCAGGGCTGTGATTTTAGAGAAAAGATAAAGAAGTCCTCAAAAGTAAGAAGAATTAAATCTCTGTGGGAAGAGATTCCTTTGTCCCACAAACTATCAATGACATACATTAATTTGATGGGGTTCCTTGCCCACTCAGGGGTATCCTGTCCAGGGCTGTGACTTTAGAATTAGAAGCTCTGCATTGTTTAAAAACAGACACAGACACTTTGTCTATAACTTGCTAAATCTATTGAATAAGTCGTTCTGGATCCACGCTGAAATCAACAGATTTGGTTGGCGTGGAGTCCTTGTATATCCAATATAATACAAGCTGCGCTACACCCAGCACCGCTCCTACTCCATTCGGAACCTGTTTCAATACATAATTATTAACTCCCTTAAATCCACATGAATATATTGCTACAATTTGGGATGAAATTGTACCCACCCCCACAAATGGATCCCGGCCAAGAATGCCGTAAACAAACCAAGATAAACTGCAGAGAAATACAAACAACGACAAGAAAAATGGCATGTATTCCACGCTCTTTGTCTCCACTACAAGTTTCTGCCATGAGACAAACAAATAAATCTGAGTTCAGAACCATGGGGAGAAATAGGAATCCCTAATTACAAAAATCACAAACTGATGAAGATTTCAGGAACGGGGAACAGGTAAATACGGACCATAATGGACAATGGAGCACCATACATGCAGATAGACAAAACGGCAGCTACTATCCCAACGAGATAAGTGCGTGCAGTGTCATGGAGAGCCGTCATCGATACCACAGCGATCACCCCAAACAAAGCCAACTCTACAACGAGAAATATCATAATCTTCCTCTGTTGTTTCATTCACACACATACAGTTATCATCAGATTTCTTTATATTCATATTCTTCTAAACTAGGTACTGTTGTTTCACTCACACACTTACAGTTATCATCAGATTTCTTCATATTCATATTCTTCTAAACTAGGTACAGTTGTTTCACTCACACACATACAGTTATCATCAGATTTCCTCATATTCATATTCTTCTAAACTAGATAACCTGTAAGTTGATTGTAATCTTACTTTGTTCCTCGGAGGAGAATATGCCAAGTAAAGGCACACATAAATTAGCTCTAGAACGGCTCCCGATCCATCCGAAACGGTGACCAGAATATTATTAGACGACACGAAGGGCAGGCCATACCAAGCATACAGAAGGCAGTTTAAGAGGCAAACCACGTATGGAATGCCGGAAAACTCCTCTGTAGAACCCCTTCTTATCACATAGTAGAATGTAATCCTGCGCAGTGTGGATTGAGAGGAAGAACCTAAGAAGTAAATAAATTAAGAGCTCAGTGCTTAGATAATTGATTGAATAGTAAGAAACGATATTCATGAAATGAGGCTTACGCAGGCGCCAGGAAGAGTGCTGCGCCGAAAATATTCCCTGCACACATTTCATTTAAGACACTAAAGATAATTTCGATTGAAATAAGTGTTATATGTTTCTTTCCTTTCAAGAGAATAAGACAGAGAAAATCAAACCCAAGATGCCGAAGATGAAGTGCAGAACGTCCTCCATTGTTCTGCTATGACAGATGTCCTCCTTGCAGAATGGGAAACCTGTGTAAGGCCTCCTCTCAGAATGGGAAACCTGTGTAAGGCAACAGCATATATGGTCTCTTCTTCTTCTTGACCTACCGGTCAAATTAAAGTATAGGTCAAATTAAAGTACATGGTGACTGAACTCCACCAAACATTCCATAGTTATTGATTCTCCAAACTTCAAAAAAAAAGTACATGGTGATTGAACTCCACCAAACATTCCCTCGTTATTAGTTATTGATTCTAAAATACATGGTGATTGAACCCCACCAAACATTCCCTAGTTATTCACCAATTATGAACTCCACCAAACATTCCCTAGTTAACGCGCGGAGCTCCTTCGCGGCCTCGCGTTATTGGGACTGGAAGTCTGGAAGTGGCCCGATATTTGTCCAGGATGATGTTGAGGTACTTGATGTCCTCGCCAGGCCCTGCGCCTCGTACCATTGCTCGATCATGCTGCAGACTAGGTAATTGGGAGTCAAGGTCAAATGCGGGAGCACCTGCTGCATCTTCGGGCAGGTTCGGTGGTCTGCATCCAGCCACATCTGGATGTAGGGCCGGTCATATGTCTGCAACACAATTACACAGGATTTTCAGTCTAAGCTATAAGCCACATCTGGATGTAGGGCCGGTCATATGTCTGCAACACAATTACAGAGGATTTTCAGTCTAAGCTATAACTCTGATATGGATTCTAAGTCCATAATATCTTTCCTTCACAGAAGATCACATCGAATAAAAACATTTATAGCGATTAAATCATTTGAAACTTTACCAAAAGCATTTCAATTTACGAGTAACATCCGTTGATTCTTTCCAAATTGGTTCAGATTCGATTAACTGATAGAGATTAGTTCACTGATAAATTACATTAAAATAATGTGAGTTACAGCTCTCAGCCGTAATTCCCCCCTATGGTCTTGCATTTTCCCTCGTGCCTCTTTCACTCTGTCTCTTTTTCCATATTCCAAAGTCAACGATAATGGGAGAACGGTCATTCATTTACAGCTATCTCCATTTACAGCTAAAATCACAGCATAGTAATATAATTAGACCGTATTGGATTTTCATGTACTGAAATTTCGAACAAGCTGAATATTCAGTGTAGATGTAATAAGGATACTATTTCCTACCTAAAATTTGAAAACCAATCTTAAAAATCCAATTTTTAATTATTTAAACATTATACTATTCAATTTGATACTTCCCTAATTCATTAAACATTCATTAATTAATTGAAAATCTTTGAGAGTCAATTGTAAGTAGTGATAAATACTTTTTTACTTTCTTATTAAAATAATTATTAATAACAATGTCTCTCTCACAGTCATGACATCCTCACAGCCATGACATCTCAACTTATTAAAATAATTATTAATAACTAAAATATTATGTCTAAAAATAAATGAATAAATTTTTTATGTTTAATATTTAATAGTTTATATTCAATATTTTATTAAAAAATTATATATGTTTAAGAAGTCTACTTTAGTACAGCATTTCTTAGCAAGATTTATGAATTCCAAGTCTATAATATCTCTACTTCACAGAACTCAATCATTAGAAATCAGAAAATTGATGAAGCCACGATTTCGCCTTTTTCCTTGACAGCATTTCTTGACAAGATTTTGAAGAAACCTATAAGAATTTTTAAATTTTTGAAAATCAATGTTAAAATTGCTTAAAAACGAAATGCCTTGAAGATATTCAGAGTGACTGAATATTTATACATTTAGATTTAATTGATTTTGAATCAGTCATAAAAGATCTAGATTGAACTCTCTTGAAAGAATTCTCTTGATCTTTTATTCTATTGATCTTTTGATCTTATAGTTAGAAATTTTCAAAATAAAAATAAAAGTATGAGTAAATTTCTCCAAACTCATTAGTTTTTGGAAATTTTCAGAATCCACAAATTCTTTTTCAAAAACTCATAAAGCTTTTTACAAAACTAATGAATTTTCAGAATCCAAAAGTAACTACTCAACTCTTAAGAACTTTCGGAATCCAAAAATATCACCAGCTTTCTCAGAAACATATTAATAATCTGAATTGCAAAGACTCAAAATGGGAAAGAATTCATTTCTGATTTATCTTTACTTAATCAAATCTTAGGGAAAAAGAGTAACGTCATTTGGTTTCCCATTTGGTTTCCCTAAGGATGAGTTAAACCTGTAACTTATTTTCTTGTTACCTTGAGACCTTAACTAATCTTCAAATGAAAAAAAGACAGTGGTGCCCTGTTTAGCTAATATTCATCCCAAACATTAAATATAAAAAAGTAATTCATATCCATCCAACCAAATATTTTCAATCTACAAATTTTCAAAATATAAATTTCCCACAGTTTTATCTAGAATGGTTATGAATCACTCAAAAAAACATCTTTAAGATGTGTGATGTGTGTTTGATAATTGTTTTCTCCATATATGATAACACTAGCAAAAATCTCCTTTGATTTTGTAAAAGATTTATAGATATGTTAAATTTCATAAATTTAATTAAAAATAAAAGTATCAAAACTTTATAAGTATGATCAATTTCATAAATTTAATTAAAAATAAAAGTATTAAATTAATTTTTTAACTCTTTTTAAAATATAAAATTTAATTAAAATTATAAAATGTTTAAAAAGAGGTTAAATTTATGAGAAAGATAAAATACAATTTATTTAAACCAAAATCTTTATATATACTTTTACGAAAGTTAAAAATGGAATACTATTAAATGAATGTGATTATGATTATCTTAGCTTCATCAAGTAATACAAAAATTATGAACAAATTCATAGTTTTTTAAAAGAAATTTAATATTCATAATATTTGATAAATCATCCAAATTAACTTATAATTTTTTAAGGTAAAATTAAATGTTCAATTAATTGATTTCAATTAGCAATAACACCCAAATATTAATATATGAATTTGAAGATCAAAATAGTGACGAAGCTAAAGTATTTGAAAGCAAAGGGTATAATTGACTCAAATGATGTCAAAGATGCACATGCAAACTTTTAGGAACATTCACCATCCCAAATCACCAGTGAATTGTCAAAGCATCATCTCATGAAAGCTAGGTGAAAGAATCAATAAACAAAATACCAAGCATGTAAGCAAAAGGATACCATCAAAACAAGCAAAAAAATCACACAAAGCAAATGAAAAACAATAAAAACAATGTATTTACAAATTTAAATGGGGGACCCTAATTTTTTTGTGAAATTTTAAAGGTGGGTTGTTGGGGTGCCAACAAGATCTCAGGGACCAGGTCACACTCAAAGCAACATTAGGAAGAAAACAAACAAAGATACAACACAAGATAGTAATTCCTGTAAAAGGATGCTAAACACGAAAAAACCATTCAGTGAATCTACTACCTTTGCAAGATCTCTCATTTCATGAATTCCTGCTGGCCTAATTGACACCCAATTGGCCTGCAATAGTTGAATGAGATCTGAATCAACACCCCAATTATAATGCTACCTCGGTGTATTCGTCGAAGGGTTCTACAATATTGTGCTCCGATGCTTGTTGGTTAGTGCATGTGCTCCATTCCTTGGCGTATTTTGCAATAATTGTCGGAGGCTTTTACATTAGTGCCCTACTCCTTGTATACTTTGCCTCCGCTATCCATTCATCATTACTCGACATATTTTGCAGTAATTGTTGGATGCTCTTACATTAGTGCTCCAGTGTTCATATATTTTTCGTCCACTATTCATCAATATTGCTTCAATGAACTGTTCTCCCACAACCACATCATTGCACCGCACGTGGCCATGGCTTATCCTTTTTTACTCTGACATTCTTTTGGTAGAGATATGCTGCAACACATCTTTTTCTTCTTTATTTAAGTGTTAGTTTTCTCCATGTTATAATGGACATCATGAAAGATACCTTAATTCTTTATAAATATAAAATATATATATATATATATATATATATATATATATATATGAAATTTCTTAATATACTACTACAAGAATATAGGAATATGTTGTATTGAAAAATATGTTGAAAGTGTATTAGTTGATATATAGAGATGATTGGTGTGAACGTGATATAATAACTATAATATTTAATATATCCTAATAATTTAGAAGCTAGTGATAGATAAGATTTTCGTGGCCATCTATCAATAGATTCATAATTTTCAAGGACAGTGCTGAATCTATTGACCATTTGTTTATTTACTGCTCTTTTGGGAAAAAAGTTTGGGATTTTTGTTGTTCAAAGCTAACATCTTATCAATTATTGGAGGAAGTTGGTTTTGGTGAGGCTTTACTAAGATGGTCTCGGAGATCGTTGGACACAGTGCAGATCCCTATTTTCATTTCATGGGCTCTTTGGTTCACCAGGAATTCCTCTATCTTTCAAGATATTGAACCTGATTTTACCTCCTGTGGTATTTTGGCTTTGAAGTTACTACAACAATATCCTGTAAATTCCACAAGTTCTATAGTGAGAAGTATTGGACAGTTCACATTTATTGTCAATCAGCCAATTCTCTTCTTTGATGGGGCTGCTCAGAATGGGTATTGCGCAGCAGGAGGTGTAATTTATCTGAATAAGGATCACTTTTTTACTATCCGCCTCAATTGTGGACTGGGCAGCAATATGAAAGCAGAATTGCTCGCACTATGGTGTGTTCTAAGATGCGCAAACAGTTTTGGGCTTGTTAACATCAGGGTTTTTGGTGACTCACGGGTCACAATAAAGTGGGCATCTAATGAATTTGAACTAAATGTTATTGACCTCTCACACTGGTGTGAGAGGACGAGGATGGAGATTGACATGCAGGATCATATTATTTTTGAACACATCTACCGTGAATTCAATTCTCAGGCTGACACACTTTCAAAACAGGCTTTTCTGGGCTCTGAAGGTATTTTGGTATGGGAGGAATGGATGGATTCCAGCCTACTGGAATGTGGGGAAATTTTATTTATGTAGGCTATCATATGGACAGTAGGTGTAGTGGATACTTTTTGTAAGTCATATTTTATGGTCCGATGTATAGCTCCTTTTTAGAATATATATTTTGATGTATATAGATGGAAGAAAAAGTCATAGATGGCTGAAACTACCTTTCGCAGGAGAGGTGACAATATTTTGTACTATTTGATTTTAAGAATAGCAATAGTACGTTTTTTTTCGGTTGAAAAAAGATTTTCATGGCTTATCATGACATACATATTATTATAAATATGTTATATAAAAAAATATGTTGAAGGCATATTTGTTGATATATAGAAAAATATGTAAATAATTGGTGAATATGAAATAATAGTTATGGTGTTTATTGTATTTTTAGAAATAAATAAATTTAATAATTTAGAAATTTGTAATAATTAATATTTTTGTTGGTATGTTATGTTCGTGATATAATGTGATCCATCCGTACCTTTTAATTTTCATAATTTCCAATGTTTTCCATGGTTAAACGTTCACCAAGACACTTTGAAATTTGAAGCAGGTATTTGGCTTTACATGTGTCACCTTATTGCGTCAGCACCTTGGAATTAGGGTTTCGTGCATCGTGCTTGGTGTTTGTGCTACGGCTAGCATTGAAATCGAATAAGAGGCTATGGAAAAGTCAAAATGTTACTATTGCAACTCCGTCTGATGCATCAACTTGTTGAGTCAATTTGAGAACTAGCGAAAAGTCCAAATGTTACCATTCCAACTCTTGGCCGTCGGATGCATCAACTTGTTGAGTCAATTTGAGAAGTAGCGAAAAGTCCAAATGTTACTATTGCAACTCTTGGCCGTCTGACGCATCAACTTGTTGAGTCAATTTGAGAAGTAGCGAAAAGTCCAAATGTTACTATTGCAACTCTTGGCCGTCTGATGCATCAACTTGCTGAGGTAGATGAAATGTCTCTGATAATTGTGGAATATGTTGTGTTTGACGATGTACACTGTTTATTTAAGATGGTTTTTGTAGACCAACTATGAAAAATACTTTTCCAATTGAGTGAGAACCACCAGACTTTTCTTTTTAGTGCAACACTACCTCAGTTGCTTGTTGAATTTGCTAAGGCAGGGCTTCGAGATCCTCAAATTGTACGACCTGATTTGGAGACTAAGATCAGCCCCAATCTCAAACTACATTCTTTATTGTGCAGAGAAATGTGTTGCATTGCTTTATCTTGTGAGAGAGCAGATTGGTTCTGAGCAACAGACATAATTTTTTGTTGCAACAAAGCATTATGTCAAATTCCTCAATGAATTATTTAAAGAAGAAGAGATAGATATGTCTCTTCTTATGGGGACATGTACCAAGCTGCTCACAAATTTCATCTCACAAAGTTCATAGCAAGGAAGACAATGTTACTTTTTGTAACTAATGTTTCTACTAAGAGGGATCAACATTCCTCTGCTGGATAATGTAGTGAATTATGATTTTCCTCCAAAACTTAATATTTTTATTCAAAGAGTAGGCCATGCCGACTAATTAACAAGGCTTATTCATTTACCACTTGCCACATCAGAAGACAATCCATATATGTTTGATTTGTATCTATTTCTATCAAAACCTATTCGACCTTCTCCAACGGAGGAGGAGGTTATTGATGGGGATAATGTATTAACTAATATCAACGAAGAAATGGAAAAAGGGGAATTAATATATGTACATTTTGCAGTCATATTTGAATGTGATTTCTAAAAGAATTTAAGAGCTTATTGACCTAAGTACAAAGGTTATTGCTTTGCAGAAAGCATGTACCGATGCTTTCATTTATATTCCAAGACAGCCAACTCCCTATATGTAAAAAGAGTAAAGGGATTTCCTCAAGAAGGGCTGCATCCAATTTTTAAAAATGAAATTGGGACTAACAAGGAAACTACTTTAGCTTTTTCAGAGGGCTTAAAAGAATTTAAGCTAGTTGATTGTGGATGTTAGGTATACAGTGATACTGTTCTATCTTTTTCAAATTTAAGTTTTATTTATTTTATTGTTTGTAAATGCACAATATAGGTTATGTGGTATTAATCATTACCTATAGATGCCTAAGCAAATGTTTCCTAGAGGTGTGTCCTCTCAAATAAACATGTTGCTATCTTGGTGTGACTTAAACTTTCAGTTCATTGATTCAATCTAGAAAGAGGGTAGATTTCAGGAGTTGGATATTTCGCTCTCACTTATTCTCAAGAAAATGGTTGATAGTTTTTTTAGTTTAAGAAGTTGTCTTGCTTTGATGCATGTATTTCAACCAATGATTGCAAATTTCAAATTATTTGTACTACTATGACTTGTAGTCATTAGTCATTGTGTACATGGTGCTTGATTGGTTCTATCTATGTTGCAAAAAGCCTTGTTACGTGCAACATCTAGATTGTATGAAAATAACATCAACTTTAATACTAACATTACAAACTAATGAAAGCATACATATCAAGAATCTTCAGTCTTGGCCATCTTATTTCTCCGGATAGGTGTAGGACCCCTCATTTAGGGTCCCCTTGAACTGAACCTGAAACTTTAACAACTTCATGCAAACAAATTAGCCATTATAGTTATTGGAAAAATAAAATAAAATAGTGAATAACTTAACAAAAATAAGCAAAACCTTAACTTGTCAACCCGATCCAGCTGGTCCATTATCATTTGCGTCTTCCGTAGGATCCCTCTAGCAAAGCTCGTTTAACCATTGGCGAAGCAACCGTTAGCTTCGCCACCCAACCATAAGCTCATGCTTTCAGTCGCATGGCCTCCCTCGAGCTTTGGGTCGTAAAGTTCACACACAATTCTCAAGAAACCCAACTTGGGTTTCCCCCCCACCAGGATTTCCAGCCAAACCCTCAATAGCAGCAAGTCATGAGGTAACTTAATATTACGATAGTCATCCAGGGTCTGGGTCCTTTACCCATCCCCAAAGTCTTCCTTTTAAAGGAAAATCTCCTACAACACATGTCGCTTCATGCATAAATAATTATTTAGTTAATTCTTTAATGAAAAACAACTCACCCATCCAAGTGTCAATTTATCTAGGAGATGCACCAACATCCATAAGTTTGCTCATGTTTGTCCCCTAGATATTTCACTTAACTCCTAGATTTGTGGTGTAGGTGGAGTTAACTAGGTGTCCATGCCTAGGATTCCATTTTGCTCCTAAATAAATATTTTTAATATTTTTAAGTAATCAGGAATATCCTTTCATGTGCAATTCCTAAATAACACTTAATATTATTTAAATGCCAAAGTAATCATTTATGTGCAAATGCCTAAAGTACTCAAATGCATTTCTAAGTAAAGTTCTAGGTGCAAAATTATACGTTTCAACGCAGTTAAGTTTAGCAATCAACTTTTACTAGGGACCCAGTGCCGCGTCGTTGGGCCTCTTTGTTCCTTAATTTAATTTCCCTGACATGGCACCACTCCGTCGGGTCTAGTCATCCGTAGTTTCCATTCATCGGCAAGGCACCACATCGTTGGGTCCTTGCATCCACTCTTTCTGTTCTTGGCAGGGTACTGCACCGTCGGGCCCTTCTGCCATCATCCTTCCCTTTTGACTTGCGGGAACTTCATGTAGGGATTTCAGGAGCCGTTACCTTCCATCCTCCGTCTACACGCTATTAGGGACTAATGGCATTGAGGAGTGAGTCCGTTCTCACTACGCGCCCCCCAACTCGTACGTGACCAGCTCCGTCGTGGCCTACCTCGTACACCCTCACGCTTTCCTCTTGAGCAAGCGGATCAATGCTTATCTGCTCAAGCGTGGTATTCCTTCGAAAGTCAACATCGTCGTCGCTCGCCCTGTGTGTGATTTACTCATACTCTACGACCCTTCATATTCCTTTGTGTGTCTGTCGGTGAACCATTTCACCTGTCGCTACACACATTTCTCACAAACGTAAATTAGTGGCACTGTCCTCAATAATCACAATTTGGTTTATAAATCTGTTGCTTCATTAAGCATCTATAATTTACTCAATCATTACTCATTCGTCTAATCACGTAATCAATTGCACAGCTAGTCGTTAAGCATCATTCATATGTATAGTTTTCATATCAAAGTCAATCGTTAAACAACATGAAATCGTCCATTCACAATAAATACCCAAATGCACATATATCAATCAATCGTAATCATAAATATACTCAAAATAAAATCATAGGGTTATTTTATTAATGTTTCAGACAGTCGGGTGACTCAGCAAGTGCCCTCAATGTCTACAGTAGTCTAGGGGCACTACATACATCCCTACTTATTTAGAACTCCGTCCCGAAGTTCAGAATAAAAATGGAAAGCTATGACGCATCTTAGTTGCGTCCTCCCAAGTTGAAGAGCTAGGACTGTAACTATCCTACTGCACTTTGAATTGATCAATCAGGGCTAATCATTAATCAAGAACTAATCAATCAATTATACCACTCCACATATATAATTTAATTCCTTAATTCATTTATCAATTATTGTCGTCATTCACATCTTCAGGTTTTCCTCAATCTTTTAAGACATATCAAGGCTCAAGAAACCACTTTATCGAAGTTGTTCGGCTGGGTCACTCGACAGGTGCCCTTAAGGTCCACAGTCATTTTAGGGGCATTACATACACCCCCTCTTATATAGAACTTCTTCCCGAAGTTAATTTTTTTGTTCTTGTACTTTCGACGCTAGGCTTTATCTTGATTTCTATTCTCATCTTCATGTCATTGTATTCTATTTTTCTCCAATAATCATGGCTATAAGCACAAGTGGTTCTAATCACTATTTTCTATATCAATTAGAATTGTTCCAATAGATCGTCGAGACTTAATCGTATCCTTTCGTAATACAGATCCAATAATTCTTTTATAACTGTCAGTACCAAATTAGATTTTCTATACCTTCTAGTCATCTACAAAGGTTTACAATGTCCAAGTTATCTATAAGCTGCATTGCGTCAATAGTCACCCAAAAGTTTATCATGCCTAACAAATCCAGGCAAGGATTTAAGTCTAGGGTCACTACATCCTTGTTCCACTTTACTAAAATTATCTTCTTTTTGGACTAGCCGTTGGTCTTAAATCCCAATTAAGCATACATTTTCAATGATGTTTTAGCTACTTATTTTTTTTTAATAAGCAGGACATAATCATTTCAAAATGAAAATTTAGATCTACTTTTCCCTTACTTTTCCCAAAGGCAATTTTTTTTTTCTTTCTTTCTTTCTTTTAAAGCATGGATAAATAATATGCATAAATGGTCCCCAATGCTTAATTTAAATTTGGTAATACCATTACTCATAAAATAAAGATTACCTCTTTTCACCGCTTTCCATTATATTCACCTCCTCTATTTAAGGCTTCTGATAATCCCTAGCACCTGCATCTACACTTGCATATTCTTGCAAAGGGTTACTCATACCATAACTATTTCAACAAGTAATTGAGAAGGAAAAATCAAATTTTATATTTACTGCATCTAAATAGTGATATTAAGCTCAATGCATAACTTTCATGCATTACTATATTGTTTATGCATAATTCCTATGCATTAAATGTTTCAATTACATGGTATTAAGGACATCAATCATATCAATGTGCATTGTCTTGTCATACTTATGCACATATATTAAGTACTTATTCTTAAATAAATTTTTCATCAATTCGAACAATTCTTGCCTATTGCTTTCCTTTTATATAACAAGCACATATTTTGCTTGGATATAAAATTCAACTCATAACTTTAACATTATCAATATGACTACTACGTCATATTTCCCATTCGATCATTACTTACATAATATAAACTATGACACCAACACCATATAATAATTAGTTACTTACCTCTTTGGTCGTCTCAACTTCTCCACCTAACATATCCTCAAAATAACACATTAATATCTCAAGTTATCATCTTTACAAGAATTAAATCTTACTATTTATTTGCATTCCATCATTTCTCATGATCATATTTAAGTGAAGATAGCAAAAGAACAAGTATCCTCTATCTTTTCAAAGTCTTTATTTTCTAATAAGTACCAAAATCATATGTCAATCTTTATAATGCTTAAGAAGATACCTAACCTTTAACAACCATAAAGGTTCTCAATTATGGATCATCAACTCTCTTTAGTGTTTTAGTAACTAAGAAATGTATTCTTAGTTTTCACAAACCATGCCACCATGTATTCGTTTATGCATGTTGAATTTAGAAAATCAATTCACATGATTTTCTTAATGACATTTAGAAAATTAACTAAGATGCAAAACTATCATCATGGAATCAATTATAACTCATTCAAATTTGTGTATCATAAATTTCGTAATGGCACCTCCCTTAATTATTAGGTATTTGACAATTATCTCCCAAGCCTCTTTTCATTTTCTAATTTACACAAATTTATGATCTTGCATGCAATCAAACATATTAAATTTTTACAAATCGATTTTACATCTTTCCTTCTCTTGATCATAGCTTTTTATGTTCATTTAATCAATAAATTATGAAACTTTAATTCATAGCTTTTTCATCATGCATGTCATTAAAGTGAGAAAATATGAAAACAATTTGCATTTAACAACAATTATTCAACAAAAGGGTGAGCATACCAGCATGTACGACTCGTGAATTTTTTATTTTTTATTTTTTTTAAACATCTTTAATAAATCTTATGACTCCTATATAACTTGAACGAATGTCTAAGAATGATTGACGTACCTCTCCACTTATCTAAAGTTGACTTCATATAATTTCAAGAATATAAGAGTCAACTCTAAAATTATATTTTAAAGGACAATATGACATTTACTATCATTAATTAAAAGACATTACTTTTGAACCATACATATTTTAATTATGGATGGACAATCTCAATAATCTCAAAAGACATATTTCAAATAATAAAGAAATTCTCAATAATCTTCTCAAAAAACATATTTCAAATAATAAAGACATTCTCAATAATCTTCTCAAAAGACATATTTCAAATAATAAAGATATTCTCCATAAACTCAAGGGACAATATAAATTTTCTAAATCATAATTAAAGACATATTCAAATAATAAAGACATTCTCAATAATTATATATTCTATTTCAAGGGTTCATTCATGAGAATTTTAAGGGGCAATATGATGTTTACTAAATACAAAATCATTGCTTGACTCCATTATAATGAGTCGTTTAAACCCAACCGAATCTTCAGTCAAGAATTAATCATGCTCAAATCTTTTAAATAAACTACTAAAATAATGGGACTACAGGTTCACCATCCAAATTATATATTTTTACATTTCCCTATATCTTAAAAAGAATAGTTAATTAACAATTACAAAATATTGTCAATCCCTTAAACAAGGAGATATTACTACACTGCCACTTTTCACTAAATGTAATGATGTTTAAAAGCACTTAATAGTTTCTATTGTTTACCGCAAACAAGGAGTTAGACAGTACTGACTTCACCCTCAATAATATGTTAAGGTCCAAACAGTCTTGACTTTTAATTGACATAAGAGTTGTTCAATACGTGCCACCAAGGGATCCACGGCTTGCTGTCTGAGGAATATTACTGACACATGTTTTTATCCAAAGCTTAAATGTTGACAGCAATTAAAGGGTAAATTCACATTCTGTATTAAGAATCTAGAGATGCCATTAAATACTCTAATGGGCACACACAGTTTTTTGTTTTGTTTTGTTGTCATGCTCTTATGGAAACACACAAATGTACAATTAAATGAAAAGATTTAAAATGCTTGTAAATGAGACATAATTCTGGATTAACATTGTATCAACAATACTCTAGACCATACCAGCAAATAAACTTTAATTCTAAACTCTCAGAGGTTTCACCCTTCAAGCTATGCTCGATATTCATGCTGTCGACAGAGCTTAGAACGAATGGATCTGGTTCTGGAAATAGCACAGAACAATTGCAATCTAGTGGGACAATTAAATCGTAAACAGAGTTTGAGGAAGAGGGAGGGATGATCTGTTGGATCCATGACTCGGGTTGGTAAACACTGAAGGCGTAGGGAAAACTGTATAAGAGAAAATTATTGTAACAACTCACTCAGATTCAATCAGGGTAGAAGAACCCATCTAGAGATTCAATCCGACATCAAAACAGATAGAGGTTTGAAAGTAGAGGCAAGTGTGATAAATCCTTAGAGACTGAACATGGTAAGTTTTCTCAGATTACTGTTTTAATTCATTTCCAGGCAGATTAGACAATGGATCTAGAACACTATTTAACAATGGATCATTCGTAGACATCTAGGAGCAGTTTGTAATTCAAAGTATTGACCTGGAAATGCCTAAAAAGAAAACAGAGATTTAATATATAATTTAACCAAAACTTAAAACAAAGGATGGGGTTTAAGTTTAATAAATTATGAATCAAGCCAGAAATGGTAGATCGAAATCGATCTCAAATTAAAATCATTTTTCAAGGCAGATCGGACTCGATCTCAGGCATAACAATGTCAAATCGATTACAGGTATGGAGATAAAAGTAAGAATTACCAACTCCGTAAAAAGAAATAAAAAAAAGGGCGGAGCAATACAAATTTAGGATTATATCATAATCCTGGAAATACCGATTGGCTTCTTCAACAGAGTAAGCCGAAGAGAAATTTAAGGTCAAATTAAATGGATCAATATAATAATCGATTCTGGGCATGAGATTTGATTTCAACAAGTCTCAATAACTCTTCTTCCTTCAAATCAGTTTCGGCTGAGGCTTAGAAAATGCCAAATCTAGATTACAATACTTTGGAATTTAAAAAAAAAAAAAATTGAAGCGCCCAAAATCTCAGAAGTTGATACTGGGCACACCAAATCTGGACCATAATACGGTTGAGATTTCTGGAAACGCGTAGTCCATGCAGAGCTTTAAATACACAGGTTCATAATTTGAATTCATACAATTTGGAAACACCAAAATACCAGATCCAGAGTGTTACAGGTTTGAAAATACAAGACGCCAAGGTTTGGATTTTGATGGAGGTACAGAAATTGAGGAATAAGGATTTCAGTCGGTCACAGAAATCATAAAACACAGAGATGGAGAACATAGATCCAAAGCTAATTCATAAACAGAGCTCCGATTGAAATCAAGCAATAATAAGATTCAGAATTAAGATGGTGCATAAGCATTAACCCCAGCCATCGAATTTCAGTTGGCAAGCTTATGCAGAGGATCACCCAGATCGCATCAACAAAATATCTTAACACCTTCAAGAAAATTCAAGACTATATAAATGATGGAAACGACACGATCTCATCGATTCCACAATAGTTCGAAGAGATAGTAAAACGAAAACAGAGTCTAAACTTCGTAATAGTTCAGATCTAAAATTCCTCTGCCATCACAGGAAATTCGAGGATATAAAATGATATGAAGGCAGAATCTCTCTAAATGATGGAAATAGGGCACGATCTCGTCAATTCCACAAGAGTTCGAAGAAATTATAAACAAACACAAAGTTTAAAATTTATGATAGTTCTAATCTAAAATTTCCACGCCATCACAGGAAATTCGAGGATATATAAACAATGACGACAGAGTCACAAACTCATCACTTTCACCAGAAGTCAAGAAATTGTAAAACAAAAATAGAGTTTTAAAATTCATAATAATTCAGTCCTGGAATATTGCAATAATAACCAATCTAGATCTTTGTAGTTTAAGAGCTAGAACACAGATGTAGTTTAAGAGCTGGACGTGTTACGGTTTTGAATCTGGGAATAACAGAGATTTAAAATTTTAAGCATGGAAGCCGAGATCTACAACTGGAGTATAAAACAAGATCTCTACTTTTAGTGAAAAGAAAACAAAGATCGCTGCCCCAATTCAACTGGAATACAGAGGAATTTAAGGTCAAGGTTACCGTTCCTAAAATTAAATTTCTGGAAGTATCATCAAAACATCATCAAAATTTTAAACCAAACGCCAAGATCTAAAATTTGAAATGCTGTAAGTTTGAAATAAAAAGAAAATTCCAGATCTAGGTTCGGAATGCTTATGAGATTGAAATCGAACACTAGATCTAGATTCAAATTACTTTAAGTTTGAAATCAAAACGCCAGATCTGGAGACGCCAATTCAGAAACGCAGAATTTTTAAGAACAAATTAAAAACAACTGTGAAATCGGGAATCACCACACCGAATTTGATAGACGCAGAGTTTAACACCTATACGGACTAAATCTAAGTCTATGCACTTTCACATATATAAATATCGATACCAGAGTCGTGAATTCATAGAAATTCAGATTGATTTACAACCATTTCTTTTTTTTCTTTTTCCTTTGAAAAAAAAACTATAATATAATCTCAAACACTAAAAACAAAATAATCTTTTAAAATAGTTTTGAACCTGATTCAAATGTCGAATTCGAGGCGGAGTAGATTGTTGTAGTAGCAGCTGATTCCATTGTCCGATCAACCCAGTTCTGACGATACCGACAACCCGTGTATAATCTGAGTCCGATGCCCTCAAGGCTCGGCCGGCTCTGATACCAAATGTAGGACCCCTCCTTTAGGGTCCCCTTGAACTGAACCTGAAACTTTAACAACTTCATAGAAACAAATTAGCCATTATAGTTATTGGAAAAATAAAATAAAATAGTGAATAACTTAACAAAAATAAGCAAAACCTTAACCTGTCAACCCGATCCAGCTGGTCCATTGTCATTTGCGTCTTCCGTAGGATCCCTCCAACAAAGCTCATTTAACCATTGGCGAAGCAACCGTTAGCTTCGCAAACCAACCATAGGCTCATGCTTTCAGTCGCATGGCCTCCCCCGAGCTTTGGGTTGTAAAGTTCACACACAATTCTCAAGAAACCCAGCTTGGGTTTCCCCCCCACTAGGATTTCCAGCCAAACCCTCAATAGCAGCAATTCATGAGGTAACTTAATATTACGATAGTCATCCAGGGTCTGGGTCCTTTACCCATCCCCAAAGTCTTCCTTTTAAAGGAAAATCCCCTATGACACATGTCGCTTCATGCATAAATAATTATTTAATTAATTCTTTAATGAAAAACAACTCACCCATCCAAGTGTCAATTTATCTAGGAGATGCACCAACATCCCTAAGTTTGCTCATGTTTGTCCCCTAGATATTTCACTTAACTCCTAGATTTGTGGTGTAGGTGGAGTTGACTAGGTGTCCATGCCTAGGATTCCATTTTGCTCCTAAATAAATATTTTTAATATTTTTAAGTAATCAGGAATATCCTTTCATGTGTAATTCCTAAATAACACTTAATATTATTTAAATGCCAAAGTAATCATTTATGTGCAAATGCCTAAAGTACTCAAATGCATTTCTAAGTAAAGTTCTAGCTGCAAAATTATACGTTTCAACGCAGTTAAGTTTAGCAATCAACTTTTACTAGGGACCCGGTGCCGCGTTGTTGGACCTCCTTGTTCCTTAATTTAATTTCCCTGACATGGCACCACTCCGTTGGGTCTAGTCATCCGTAGTTTCCATTCGTCGGCAAGGCACCACATCCTTGGGTCCTTGCATCCACTCTTTCCGTTCTTGGCAGGGTACCGCACCGTCGGGCCCTTCTGCTGTCATCCTTCCGTTTTGACTTGCGGGAACTTCATGTAGGGATTTCAGGAGCCGTTACCTTCCATCCTCCGTCTACACGCTATTAGGGACTAATGGCATTGAGGAGTGAGTCCGTTCTCACTGCACGCCCCCTAACTCGTACGTGACCAGCTTCGTTGTGGCCCACCTCGTACACCCTCACGCTTTTCTCTTGAGCAAGCGGATCAATGCTTATCTACTCAAGCGTGGTATTCCATCGGAAGTCGACATTGTCATCGCTCTCACTGTGTGTGATTTACTCATACTCTACAACCCTTCATATTCCTTTGTGTGTCCATCGGTGAACCGTTTCACCTGTCGCTACACACATTTCTCACAAACGTAAATTAGTGGCACTGTCCTCAATAATCACAATTTGGTTTATAAATCTATTGCTTCATTAAGCATCTATAATTTACTCAATCATTACTCATTCGTCTAATCACGTAATCAATTGCACAACTAGTCGTTAAGCATCCTTCATATGTACAGTTTTCATATCAAAGTCAATCATTAAACAACATGAAATCGTCCATTCACAATAAATACCCAAATGCACATATATCAATCAATCGTAATCATAAATATACTCAAAATAAAATCATAGGGTTATTTTATTAATGTTTCAGACAGTCGGGTGACTCAGCAAGTGCCCTCAATGTCTACAGTATTCTAGGGGCACTACATACATCCATACTTATTTAGAACTCCGTCCCGAAGTTCAGAATAAAAATGGAAATCTATAACGCATCTTAGTTGCGTCCTCCCAAGTTGAAGAGCTAGGACTGTAACTGTCCTACTGCACTTTGACTTGATCAATCAGGGCTAATCATTAATCAAGAACTAATCAATCAATTATACCACTCCACATATATAATTTAATTCCTTAATTCATTTATCAATTATTGTCGTCATTCACATCTTCAGGTTTTCCTCAATCTTTAAAGACATATCAAGGCTCAAGAAACCACTTTATCGAAGTTGTTCGGCTTGGTCACTCGACAGGTGCCCTTAAGGTCCATAGTCATTTTAGGGTCATTACAATAGGAAACTTAAGCATGCATCTAGTAATATCATATTCTCCATTCATACTGATATGTAAGCCACCATAGATAGAACAATGGACAGTTGATCACAAGTCACAATAAATATTAAATGTTACTGCAAGAACACTGAGGTTATACTTTATTGTGAAGTAACTACTAGTTCCTATTGGAAGATGGACTCTTAGAAATTTCTAAAAAATTGAGATAGCCATATAAATTTACATACAAGTGTGGGGTACATGCTCTAGTGTGTAGACAATAATGGATTTAATCACCACATGTAGTCCAAGAGTAGGTCTGCAATCACGCAAACTCTATGATTTTGTGATAGTTGTTATGAAGATTTACTATTTGATGCTCTATCATAGGTAGGGTATTTCAATAGTTCATAGGGGTTAGCTTTGAGATATTTTATCTTCTTGTGATATGGCTATTTTACATGGAAAAAAGTAAAATGTTTGGCAATGCCTTGCTTATGAAGAATAATGTTTGGATTTTGTGTTGGGATTATGCAAGTTAGATACTGTTAATGTTAGTGCACAATCTTTCTTGTGATTGGGATGTTTCTAATAGGGAAATTACTTCTTTATCGATATATGTCATCGTTGTTTGTTGTGTAATAGGTGTCCAATAACCACCTTTTTAATTGCTCCTTAATGCATCAGTGTTGTAGGATTCCGAGGGCAACCTTTTTAGTTAGTAGATGTTTCTTTAAGGATATTATTAGCACATAAAGAGAAATTCTCTCAATAACGAGGTAATGAGCATTCGGTATATTTTAAAAAAACACATGAATATTGAAATAAAATCATTACATCTTTTTTATATAACAAATAGCCTTTTTCTTTATGCAAACAATCATAAACAAGAATAAACCAATTTAGTTATCTTTGTTTAAATTGCAATTATTTTAAGACGGGTTTATTTATTTCTATTTTTAAAATTTCAGTTTATCAAAGGTGAAGGACATTGCTATCTTGTGACTCTTTGTTGATTTTACCACTTTCAAATTTGATAATTATTCTTCTTGTGAATTTTATGCAAATAATGATTACAATACAATAAATGAACCATTTAAATAGATCTAATGTGCCCTTTCAAATATAAAAAGAACTTCTTCTACTCTTTAGATTATAGTCTCTCCCATGATATTTGTATCATAATTTATTATGGTCTCTCTAATCAATAATATATCATTTTGCATCCGTTCTCCAAATCTTCCTTCACTGCGTCTCTAACCTTAACCCCTCGTATAGAATTATTATTAGGGCCAGCCATCTTTTCCCATGAACATAGCATTATCATCGAGTAGAATTGACCCATCGCAGCCCTGCATACAATTGCAAACAAGTTACAATGATACGTAGATTCAGAACATTAATATTCATTTGTATACTATTCTCTAAAATTCCATTGTTAAGGGGTAGAATGGAACTGGATGAATAATGGAAAATTGAAGAATGATGAATTAAGGCAAGAATTCTTGATCCATATAAAGTATCAGTTAATTGTAATCAAAACATAATAAGCAATCAAGTGGAGAAAACGTTACATTGAAACAAAATATAAAATTACGTTTACGAAGCAATTGTGAAAGTGTAATCGAAGAAGAGAAGCGATTTCATTAATGATTGCTCCGTGGACAACCCCAAGCACAATATTATTGAGGTTGGGACATGAGCTCTTATAGAAAGTATGCATTGACTCAACCTTCATTGTAACTGCACATAAGCTCAGTACGATCTTCTCGCCATATTTTCTGAGCAATGTCAATATAATTGCTCCTTGAACTTCAATCTTGCTGGTGAGAATGATAGATCGATCTAGGTTTCAGCTATCTCCTTCAAGCAAATGAGAAATTGAGAAGACAAGATCAAGATTGGTCTAGGTTTCAGTGATCTCCTTCAAGCAAATGAGAAATCCAGCCCAAATTATGCATCTAAGTTGGTTTGTCTATGCTTGTTGCACTAGTGCTAATTAAATAAAGAAAATGGATTTTAGTTATGTACTTAACCATTGGTTCGAATATCTCTTAATACCTATTACCCATTTACAAAACATTCTTAATTACTCCATGCCTTACTTAGTTACTTGATTCAAGTGTTACGTAATGAGATTCCAATATAGATTCCAATATTATCATCACGAAAGGGAGACCTTATGTGCTTTTAATCTATGTTTTTGAGATTCTGATATTGATTTTTTCAATGGTAGGTTTTTTATTTTCTTTTAAAGTAATGTATTTTTTATATAAATTATTTTAAAAGAATTTAATGAATCCTTTTTCAAATTTACAATAGTCAATGTTATCTGTCAAATCTATGTTGAAATATTCTCATATGAGTTATAAAACTCAGGCAAAAAATACATTGGAGCATAGAACTTAGGTAATGAAATCTATGGTTGGAGGCATGCCATATTTGATTCAAAATTCTGTATGTGAGGAAAGATAAAATTATTGGGGCAATGGATTGGTGCTTGGATGATTTTATATTTTTCGTAGTTCAAATTTCTTATTGAGCAATTATAAGAAGCATTTTTCTTTATTTTTTTTGCAAACTCTATTTTCATGCTCATTGCCACATGCAAATCTTGTTATATGAAGGATATAAACTCCTTTATCATGATTTGATGTATTGACTTTTCTTAGTAAACTTTGTTCCTTATCATTTGTGTTTAAGTTATGAATACCTATTAGAGTTGGTTATCATTAACTACAAAATGATTTTATTATTGAAATTTATATGTTAAACTTAATTTCATTATGTTGGAAAATAAAGTTGAGATTCATTTTAAGATAAAGTGTACTCAAGTTCAATGTTATTAAAAAATTTTAATCATCACCATGAATAAATGATAAATGATAAATTTAATAAATGATTTCTTTAATTTAAAGTTATAATTTTCTTTAATTTTGTTATTTAATCGTCTACATTTTTAAGAATGGTATCTGACCAATATTGATTAATATAGAGTGGCATGCCATTATTATTAAAAAATGCAAATAATCAAATGAAGAACTCTAAATTGTTTGTTGATGTATAACTAACATTGATTTAATTTCATAGATTGTTCATCAAAAGTTACTCTTCTTTAATTTCATAGATGGTTCATAAAAACTTACTCTTGTTTAACATTGCAAAATTTTCCTTTTCATTTACTATAGCATGATATTATCATGTCATTATAAGTTTCGCAATATATGAATGAAAATTTAGCAAATTGGAATTGTCTTCAATTGTTAAAAACATTTACATCAATATACACAAGTTATTATATTTTCATATTGGTTTGAATGCATGGTTCATGTAGCCCTAGTGACATCCCAAGGAATCAATATATTTAAAGATTGGATAGTCAATGAGTAATAAAGAGACCATGACATGGTGGATACAGGTTCAATGTGAACATGTTGAAAGTATTTCAAGTTAATTCTATTTTGTAACTCACTTTAGGAATAAAGTGAAAGTGTTATATTTCGTTGAGAGTCTAATAAAGTGTATTTATACATTAGTGATTTACATTAATCTCAATCGTACATCTCATTGTGGGATCAAGGTTTTGGTAGATTAGGGTTTCAACTCAAGTACAAATGTAGGTCAATATGGAGTATTTATACTTACGTTTTGTCAGATAGTTGAACAATTTCAAGCAAGTTAAGAAATCAGATGAGAGAAAACAATGGTAGAAGGAACACAATCAACCAACAACAAGTAGGTTGAAGTATATTTTGCATGGTAAAGATCCACATAGTCAATATAGATCCATACAATAGTTGTGCAACAATCTATATAACTACTATTTGTTTCTTGTATAGCCATACCTTCTTAGTAGGTCATGCAACTCAATTCAAAGGTGATTTGTTTACCATGGATTTGTTGGTTTCAATCCGAATATGGAGGTTTCCTTGTAATCCTTGATTAGATGAATGATAAGTTGATTTCAAGGAAAATATTTATATGTGTGTGTATAGTTATTTTGCACAAGTCCACTGTTTACTTTCTAGCTATCTATGTGATTGTTGCTATGTGAAGAAGTTACTTTTCTATAATTAAATAATTGACTTGTTTAGTTTGGAATATTTAAGGAGAACAATCACATACGATTTGGAATTTTCACATGGTATTAGAGCTTCTATGATTGATAGGATCTAGAGAGTTTAAGTTAGAAGATCAACTAGTGGAACCAATTTTTAGAAACTAGTACAAAAAATTAGAGGATTTCAAAGGTAAGTCTTATCATATTTTGGAGTTTATGTGTTGGTGCTTAGAGATGGCATCAAGTAGCCTCATGTTCGAGGACATATTGGAAGGTGTTTCAAGTTTACTATGATATAAATTTAGGGGAAGTCTTATATTGGAAGAGAATGATCCATGGGAGACCATCTAGAGCATATTAACTATGTCAATAGATATGAAATATTTGCTAGTTGACAAGAACAAAGAAGTGAAAGCCAAGGTGTCTCAAGTTTACTATGATAGAAATTTAGGGAAAGTAGATTATATTGGAAGAGAATGATCCATGGGACACCATCTAGAGCATAGTAACTATGTCAATAGATATGAAATATTTGGTAGTTCACAAGAACAAAGAAGTGAAATCCGAGAGGATGATCAAATTTGGCAGGTCTTATTTTTTTAATGAGTTTTTATCTGGTTTTAAAATTTTGTTTTATGAGCAGATATGGATTTTTTAATTGGTTTTCACTTTTTATTTTATGATCCAACATAAAAAAAATTAATTACTTTTTCTTTTGGGTACATAACGTGACGTCGTTATGCTACATTACATTACACATCTCCCCCATACTAAGTTGTGACCACCTCGCTACTCTCGGTGCAATAAACACATATGAGTTTGCAAGAAGATATTTCACCTTCAAATGATCATATTTGCTTGAGAGCTATATATAGGTCTTGATCCATACACCAATGTAAAGGAATGTGACATTGAAATTAGGCCTAAAATGTAAATTTTGAAGCTCAAGGGAAACCAATAATCCCTTTAACTACCACACATGACCTCTATGTAGGAAATTTGGCCTATGAGTGGTGATATCTCACTATTAGAAGGTTATGAGCACTAAGGATTGGTCATAGGGAACTTGATTTTCCTCAATGTGTATTATGTATTAGGCATGTAGATTATTCTACCCTTGATAATTCAGACTATAAGGTGTTAACCCCATCTAGATGTGAACTTTAGGAAACATAAATGCTACTTAGTTGACAAGGAGACCAACAAGACTATAGGTCTTGGTGTGGAAAATTATTGATTGTTTAGACTATTCAACATTGGACAGGTCACAGAGCATGCAATGGTAAGCACAAGTACATCAAATATAAGTACTCTTTGAAATCGATTATATGGGAACCTAATCTTAACCTACCTTTCTCATATGGCTTTAGGTAATATGGTAGAAGGACTTCTTGATATACAATAAACAACATAGGGTTTTTTTGGAGCTTGTTAGACAAGAAAGCAACATAGAGCACCATTTGATGAAGGACAAGTATGGGGAGAAAACATAGTAATTTAATTGGTTCATGTAAACATTTGTGGACCAATGAACATGGAATCCAACACTAGTGTTCGATATTTCTTTCTCTTTATTGACGAATATAGTAGGAAAATATGCATGTATTTCCTTATTTTTGTTGAGGACTACAATAGGAAAATGTGAGTGTATTTTATGAAATTGAAAGATAAAGTGTTTAATGAGTTTCAAAAGTTTTAAGAAAAAAGAGTTAGGATGTCACCTTAGCACTCGTGTTTGATGATAACAAAGAATTTTGTTCCAAATAATTCAATAACATTTGCAATAAGCATCAAACAAAAGTTCACTACACCCTACACTCCATAATAGAATCATGTGGTTGAGAGTTGGAACCATGCTATTAAATAGATGACCATGTGTAAGATGGAGAACATGTATGTTCCAAATAGGTTTTGGTATCAGGAATTGTTTACAATATTATATCTATTAAATAGATCTCTAATGATGGTGGTGAAGCAGAACACTGCAAAGGAAGCATGGTCTAGGAGGAAGCCTAAATTCATTCATCCTATGGTATTTAGTTATATTTTCCATGCCTATATTATATCTTAGAAAAGAACCAAGTTAGACCGTAAGAGAGAGAAATTGATGATCATAGGGTACAGCGACATATATAAATCTTATAGGATGGTTTATGTTAACACCAATCAGTTGATATTCAATAGATATGTCATACTTGATGAAGAATTCCAACCTTTCAAAGCTTATTTAGATTTCAAAATTACCATGGAGAAACCAGTTGTGGTGAAGGATATAAGTGTCAAGATTCAAGAAGCTCCGCCCAAAATGGGAAAATATTTTGACGATGTGAAGTCTATGATAATTTCTGATGCAGACAATGCAAATTAACATTCGTATGAAATAGATAGAGGTAAGACAATTCATGGTGACAATACTGACTTCTATGAGGAGGGCCCCAAGAATGTATTGTCTCCATTCAAATATATTTCAAAAGAGGAAATTCCACCAATCTACTAGTTTCCTAGGTTGGGGTGGAAACATTGGGATTTTGAATAAGGGAGCTAATAAACCCCAAATGGACATTAGATTGACATAAATATATTAAAAGGGGTTAAATAAATATTTATTATAGGAAAATAAGGTGGCACTTGGTCATGGAGACACATTGGTGGTGTGGGACCCACACAAAGCTAGATTCCTCATGCCACATGGCATTCTATTCTCACCCATTCGAATATAAGGTGGAGTCTAATGATATTGGGGATTTGGAAGGTCAATATACTTGGAATGACTCAATGAAGTTCGAATTGGAGTGGAAGAGTAACTCCCATGGAAGAGGAAGAGGCATTTTGGAGCTAGTGGGACACTTGGACTAGATTGCCTAGCTCTATGACAACAATGATGAAGATGATATGAAACCTATGACACAAATCAGACCTAAATCTTGACATCTGACATATATGACATGCCAAGGATAAAAATATCCTCCAATAAGGCACACAAGGGATTTAGGGAAGCCAAAGAGACACCCATTAGAAATGAGGGAAGATGGAGACTAGGAATTGTTGGACAAGTGGCACACATTGGAATCTCTTCCCAAATTGAGTTGGAATGAGTCTTTTGGAAGGAATTCGACCCAAGGAGGTCTTTGGAAGTTTATAAAAGTCAAGAACAAAGAAGGATAGTATCTTTTTATCATTTTACATTTTGCATTTGGAGATGAGAGCTAGTAGAGTGTTATTCTACTTGCCTTAGCACCAATTTTGAGGGTGAAAGATTCCCATCCTAATTGGCAATTGGAGAGGACATTCAAACCTTTAATTTGGAGCTAAAATGGATTCATTTGTTACAGGTTGAAGCTACAATTCATCTTGTGATCACATCTCCTTCATCTTTCTTCTACAACTATTCTGCCATTTCTTGTCATATTCTTGCTCCCTGAGGAGAGGCACACTTGGTGAGGTGATGATCTCTATGGGATAGATATTGAGGCCCCATAATCTTGAAATATGATATATATACTCTGTATTTACTTCTCATAAGAATTTCATATTGAAACTCCAAGAGATTTTATGTACAAATGCTAAACTATGATTAAATGGTGTCATTTCCCCAATACCTTTTTGTAAGCACTTTAAGTGGTATCAAATTCGAATGGTTCAGTCAAACTATGATATATTATTGTTTTATGGAGAGAAATTAATATGCTGAAGAAGTTTCATATTCATTAGATAAGCATTGGGGGCAATATTCTTAAGTTTCATAACCATTTGTGAAGATTTACTATCATTCCCCCATATGTTAAACCTAATATACAAACACCTGATTTATGGAAGTTGCAGAAGCCTATAGAAACTAATTGATGTTGCATGGGTAAGACCATTGATGTCCTTTATCAGTACCATGTCTCTGTTCTGAAATTTGGGGAGGTCTTATAGTGTTTGGGAAACCATCTTTGTCCCCTACCCTTGGGGGTTTTGAACCTCGATTTGACTAGTAAAGTTCCCTATTTTTCCCTGATTATGAATGAATGTTGAAGAAGTGTTTTGAGAGTTTACAAGAATCAATAAGCCTCATTTATATGTCGGAATGCCTTCAAAACTCATTTAGACCCAATTTGGAAGCATTTGGATCCATTTGGAAGTAGTTGAGTCATTACTAGTCTAAGGGTCGAATTGGCCAAAAATTGCTATTTTTCCTATTTTTTACAAATTCTTAGAAAGGTACACTACAAGTGGTAGTAGAGCATGGTCCTTGCACCTTATGTGGATGACCATTCATGAGGAAAATAATTCAAATAAATCATCCCCCACCCTTAGAAACTGAAACTGAAAAGTACTTTGGTGAAAGGGAAGAAGTAGGAGAAGAAGTGCAGTCTTTGGTAACCATGAGTAAGGATGAGAAAGGAACCTTAGAGAAGAATGAGGAGTTTAGAAAAATCCTGAAACCATTCTTTGAAGACATGACAAAACAACTAATGCAAGGGTTTGAATTGTTGGCTAGTCAATTTGGAAGCAAATTGGCAATAAGAGGGAGACGTGGTTCTCCTTTCGAGGAAAAGAAGGCAATGGATGAAAGAATTTATGTCACAAAGGAGGAACCTCATGTAATGGTGGAACATGAGGTACATGTTGATATGTAGGTGCTTGAAGATGCTACACTCAAACAAGAAGAAATATAAGCACTTGTATTTGTTCAGAGGGATTATGAGTTGCCTCATGGAGATAATTGCAAAGCCTTGGAGGAGGCACATGATCTCACAATTGTTGGACCAGCCAATTATGGAGAAGATTTATTAAAGATTTATATGGGTAAGAGTTGTAAATATTTAAGTTTGGTTCATAATTCCTCACCCCCTACTTATTTTTCAACCACATCAATTGGGGATGAAAATTGGGTGAAAGGTTTTTTTCTAATGGTGCCACATGAGGGGTATGGAACTCCTACCTCTCCTTTTGATGATGACATGACTAGAACACCTCATTATTTACATTTTCATAAGCATCTTTTTCTACCTTATGATGATACATATCTTCATGGATGCACCTATGATGTTCACTTGAGTCACTTGAAGACTCGTGATTTTCCTTGTTCCTTGCTTAGTTCAATTGATGTTGGAGGAAATTAATCCAATACTTGGGTGAAGAGATATATGATTGGAGCAAATTTTATTTGAAACAACATCCTTTTTTGTTTCTTGATGATACATATATTCATGGATGCACAAATGGTACTTCTGTGAGGCCCTTGAAGGCTCATTGTTTTCTTTGCTCCCTACTTGGTTCAAATTTTAGTGGAATTCTTCATTCAATTGTTGGATGAAAGAATACATGGCTGATTGTTTAGATGCATCTTACATATTTTTGGAGAAGAATTATAGGACATGGCATACTCACCTATGTCATTGGAGCAGATTTGATTGGTCCCTTGATACTTGTATGCACCTGGAAAATGGTGGTCTACATACTTGGAGGTGCAAGCACTTTCATGATTGTTTGATGAGACACCTCCTTGATGTACATTTTTATTATGTTGTCATGTACTTTGATGATCTACCTTTTGTACTTATAATTTTTGGAAGAAGGCAAACAAGGAAATGGGATCCAAGAATTATCTTGCCTGATGGTATGGGTTTGTTGGGTATGGCCCATGTTGGCACAATTTGATGAAGAACAATCTTGGAAACTGCGCAGTTTGGACTGCGAAGCTCAGATGGCACAGTTTTGTCAATAGCACAGCCCGAAGTGCGAATTCAGTTATGCTAGTGCGCAGTGCCAACGCAGCAGCTATTTTGGGCAAAAATTATAAGGAAAGGTCGAGCAGACGAAAGCGACCTGTTTTGGGTAAGCGACTCCGTGATTCCCGGGAGTGGGTAAGGAGCAACGTGAAGGAAGATGAAAGCGACGTGTCAGTAGAGTGGAGGAAAACTATTAGAAGCTAAGCCATGAAGTCGACGATGACATGAAGGCTAGAGGGGAGAAAAGAGACAGACCACGATGCGGTTGTAATCATTTTTTTGATGACTATGGCTGTCAAAAGGGCGTGTGAGCCACGAGTGGCCCAACAAGGCAGCCTGAAGCGAGTGGAGCAAGCTGTCAATGGCGATAGGCAGGGTGGTGGGTAACCGCACCAGTTTTGAGTAATCTTGGGGTTTTTTCCTATGCATTGTAACAGACGTAACCTAAGGGAACAATCTATATAAAGGGGCACTTTTGTAAGGGAAAGGGTTATATTTTGATTGGGATTATTACTGAATCTTGATCTCTGTTAAGAGACTATTGTAAAAATGCTCTGCAGTTGCGTGCACAGAGACCTATTGAAGAGAGAAGAGAGTCTGTAGCTGAGTGCACAGACTGGAACTGTTGCACCCTTCCCATTGATAATATAAAAACAGTTCTTGTGGATGTAGCTCCCATATTGGGGGTGAACCATGTTAAATCCTTGTGTTATGTGATTGAATGTGCATTTACTTCTATTGAATGGTTAAGTTCTTGTTTATAAGTAAATGTATCTTTGCTTTCATATATGTTATCCAGAAGAATGAATGATAGGAATAATATGCTAAGTGTTGATTGCATGTGAATGAATGTTGAATGTGGAAGAACTTATGAACATGGTGAATGTATGAGAATTGGGTAAACACTTAAGTCAGCGAAGTCTGTATCATGTGATTCCCTAAAGCGTAGCACCAGAAGTGCGTAGTACATTGTAGTTCATCATATTGCATAAGTTTGTGAAATAGGCAACCTAAGGCACTTGTTGAATGAGCAATTTACACTTAGTAAAATTCTATCAAGGTGGTTAAGTACCGAAGAGGAAGCATAGTCTTCATTTGCGTTGTCCTATCGTCGAGCAGCCATTCTGATCTGCTTAGTCCTTGGAAGCGCTATTATATAAGTGATTAACCATGAAGAAGCTGAACTTTGCGCAGTCCCCAGTTCACAGCGCGAGTCCTGTAGCGCGTTGCTCTCCATTTTGTTGAAGTGCGCATCACCGGGTTGTGGAAACATGGTTCCTCAACCTCCCCATTAACTTTGCCTCAGGTGAGACCTCAGTCTGCTCACAGACTATTGCCAAAAGGGATGGTGAAAAGGGGTTTTGTTGGTTCCTAGAACCGCGCAGAACCTCTATCTATCTTGAAAAACTAAGGAACAATTTATACAAACAACAAATGGTTTTGTTGCCACGCTTGAACTGGTGATGAGTACTGAAAATTGGCATCCAGAAAAAACAAAAATATGGAATTGGGTGGACAAGACAGAGAGGGATTTTGCAAGAAAAGAGAATATGAATCCGCATCTCTCTGACGTAGATTGGTTAGTGAAATACCTATGGGAAGACATTTACAAACTTTTCTTCACATATTTTGGAAACGAGTTGCACAAGTGGTTATCAAGACTCGCAGAGCGAAAGAACCGTTTCCAAGAAGGAGTACCTATCGAGTGGACCCCATATCTCATTCAAAGACTTAAAGCAGTAGATAGTCCACTCTCAGGAGGAGTCAACTTTTGGATCGACAACATACTACAAGGCTTCATGACATAATTCGTTGTGGACACCCTAAAGTCCTATAGCGTAGCAGAAGCAGATTTCTTCAAAGGATTCAGAGGTAAGTATCTGAAAAATATGAGTTTATATATTAAAATGCTTTTAGATGAGAAAGGTATTTTAGGAATGCAGTAAGATTCCTAGAAGTTTTTGAATCTATAATGGTAGATCACACATACAGTGACTCTAAAGAAGATACACACAATTTAAGAAGTGGAAAAAGATATAAGTATACCAATGAGAAGAACCCTAGTGAACATGAACTCCGCATAGACATTGAGTTACAAGCTGAGCCTGATAGCCAGACAACACCTCCATCAGTTACCTATCAGCCTATTACTTCGCAAAATCCTCCATTTGACAATACTAGGCCTCCTATTCCATAAAATGTCAGTAGTAGTAACACCGTAGGCGTGAGTACTCAGAATATCCTGACTCAGAATCAGAACATTCCGGCTCAAAACATCCCGCGCAGTAGTATCCCTACCACATCACATAACACTACACCACCAAGAAGGAGAATGACTGACGATATTAAACTGTCGATATTTAAAGGAACGGGTCTAGAATACCCTGAGCAACATTGGTTTCCATGTGAAGCCATGTGGAACGTCAAGCAAGTTTAGGATGATACTGTTACGCAAGCACAACTCATCACTACATTCAGGGATAGAGCCTTGAAATGGTTTATGAAGTATTCTCAGAGACATAATAGAACTCTAGTGGATATCAAGGCTTTCCTCTTAAGAGAATTTAAGATACCTAAGTTAGAATCACAATGTATAACGAAACTGAAAGAAATTAAGCAGAAAACGACTGGGTCAGTATGGGAATTTGACCAAAAGTTTAAAACATTGTTAGATCAAGTCAGTTTTGACATCGCACCACAACAACACTAAAAGTGGTTCATAGTTGCGTTGTTTCCCCACATTAGACTACCACTGATGCAATAGAAGGTTGCTTCGCAGGTAGAATCCCTAGAGATCGCGATGAAATTACAAGCTTCACCAATAGGAGAGACTAGCACAGGAATGGTCCAGATCCAGAACCAACTAGCAAACCTAACACTACAATTGCAAGACATTAAGAAGGGAAAAGAAACCAGAGAAGAAGTCTGGTGTACAGGATGTAAGGGAGAAGGGCACCCGAAGGAACACTGCCCTCTGTTTCAAGAGTACCTCGACACTGGAGCAATGAATCCACTGAATCAGTAGCAAGGGCCATGGTGTGAGATTTGTAGAACTAGAGGACACCACCCAAAATATTGTTATTTGATCCAGAAATATGTGAGAACACCCAAGAATTTGTATTGCAATTTTTGTAAATCAGTTGGCCATGATGATTCCAACTATAGAGCATATTGACTCATGATAGAAAGGAAGCATGATGTTTACAGAGTTCAAGAGGAAACACCGCAAAACAATGATAGCGTGTACTATGACCAGGGCGCATACAGAGGCCATGGTGGATTCCGAGGAAGCTGAAGAAACACTCGCTCAGCACAAGGAAGAGGAAGAGGTCAGGTAATATGCTATAACTGTGGCTAGCCAGGTCATTTATCTAGAGCATGTACCAATGCTTGTACTACATGTAGTTACTGTAAATATTTTGACCATGTTATTGAGGCATGCCCAGTCCTACAAGAAAAAATGCAAGAAAGTAAACAAGAAGCACCTAACTTGAATGTTCAGATGATCACAACAGAGAAAATAATGAGAGATCTAAATTGTTAACATTGTGATGCGAAGTGGCATTGCCACAGGAAAAGATAAAGAACCAAAAGCTTCGACTTCTGGAGTCCACCAAGCTAAGAAGACTCCAGCTGAAGGGGTCTACATCAAAAAAGAAACTGGGAAAGCACCTGCTTTCAATCTAGAAAGAAACAAGGAAGTATTCGCAGAAGCACGAGAGACATTCAAAGAACGAGCACCCGGGACACCAAGAATCCCATTGCGAAGTGAAACAACGCATATGAAGGAGTATGCCAGCAGCGTATGATCAAACAAGTACCGCAACATAAACAAGGATTTATGTTGCACAGTTCCTACGGAGTTGTATGAAGTTGCTGAAAAGCGATGATGCTTTAGTGGAAATGCAAAAATTAATAAACCACTATGAACAACGTAGTTGCACGAATAATTTCCATAGCGCAGTTCATCAAATAAAAAGCCATAAGAGAACAGGCCGAGAAATGAGGCTAAGTGCACAGATTGGAGACTATGAAATGGATGAGATAATCCTTGATTTAGGATCAAAGGTGAGTGTATTGAGCAAGCAGACATGGGAATAGATGGGGAAACCAAGGTTATCATGGTCACCTATCCAGTTGAGACTAGCGAATCAACAAAAAGTGATTCCCTTTGGAAGACTTGCGAATGTACTTGTGAACATCGATGGAGTAAGAAGTTTAGTAGACTTCCAGGTTATTGAGATGAACGACGACAATAACCCATATCCAACATTATTGGGGATAGACTGGGTGATGGATTACCTCACGATCATCAACCTAAAAACCAAAAAGATGATCTTTGAAGGGAGAGATATTAGGGTCATTGCACCTTTGGACCCTTCACAAGGAGAAAGATACAGTGAACCGATATAGGAAGAATATAGCGAAAAATACCTTGATCGCATCTACAAGATGACTGCGAATCAGGACGACTACATCAATCCTACGGTGGATGGAATGCTTAGTTGGCGATGCGACAGTTCTTGCATGTTAGACTCTGACGTAAGACTATAGAATTAGCAAAGCCGAATGCACGAAGTATCTTCCAGGCGATGTTTGCAAATCACCAAGTCACTACGTGTTGATGTATATGTAACTTCGGAATGTATTTTACCCATGTATATTGTATTCCTATAGAGATGTTATTATTCCTCTATACAGAAGTGTTTGTATTCCTATAGAGATGTTATTATTCCTCTATACGGAAGTGTCGTTATTTATATTGTAAGTGTCGTAACTTATACTTGATGGGTTATTAGACCACCTTGACGAGTTCGGCCCTATATGAGTCATGTGGATAAATGGGTTATTAGACTACCAAGAGTGGGGTTGGCCTGGATTAAGTTAACCATGGGTTATTAGGCTAAGATAGACAAGTCAGCCCCATTAGTTTATTAGGCAGGACAGGATAAGTATAAATAGAGTTCGGGAGATCTCTATTTGATCATCTCATTACTAACACTTCTCTCAGTGGCGCACTTGTGAGGAGGAGGATCTGCTTCTAGGAGAAGACTATCTTTTGTACTTTGCTTGTATCATTTCTCTTTCTATCTTTGAGGAAGTTGCATGGTTTTTCACCTTCTTGGTTTTCCCCGGTGAAACTCTGTGTCTCTTGTGTGCTTGCATTATTGTGTCCATGATTGATATGCTGTACATGTTATTCTCTCAATTAAGATCTTAGATCAGATTGAAAATTATGAAAAACTAACATGGGATCATAGCTAACCTGAAAGAAGGCATGATATGGCATTTATGACACTTGTTGCATTTGCGAAGCTAGGGCTTGATATAGAAAAAACTAGTCATCGTAGCACTTTCACTATAAATACATTTTAGAAAGGTTTCAGGATCTTAAAATCTTACAGGTCGAAGATAAGATCCCCATGTACCTTGTGTCTGAAGCACAACTTCTAATTCGTTGTACTTTGTGTTTTATGATTTGTACAATCTAGGGTTTCTGCCTCTTCTAGATCTGAGTCATATATAGGTGACCTAGGAAAAAAGGTCATAACTTGGGATAGGAAGATCCAAATGAAATTTTGTAAAAAGTGACAGGTAGGGAATGGACAATACTTTCACAGGCCAAAGTTTAAGAGGTCAAAAGTGAACCAGTGACACGTGGTACTCTGTACAAGTTCGCTCTCATGTTTTATCCCATAAACAAGCCACGTTGTGACACTTGGAATAAATATCTCTCAGAGAATCCAATTGAGGTCAGACCTATGGGGTTGGAACACTGATAGGTCAGGATACCACAGGTAGAAGTTTTAGACCCTGTGGATTCATAATTTTGGAGTTACACCAGAAACAATCAGGTGCACATTTCTATCAAAACAGAATTGGATTTTGAGCACCTTCATTCATGGCTCTGGGAATTAGGGTTTCGGAGAAAGTTGGAATTTTTGTAATTGGAGACCACGAATGAATGCTCCTCATCAAAATCAAAATTTAGAGACCAAGATCGAATTTTTTAGTTGGGTAGAAGGCCGGGCTTGATAAAACCCTAGTTCGGGATTTTGATCGGAAAGGTGGAAAATGAGGGCTTCTGAAAAAGTTGAAATTTCTGAAGTCTGTGATCACGGCTAGAAGCTCCTCAGAAAAATCGAAGTTTAAAGCTTTGGATCGAACCTTTTGGTTTGGAATAAGGGTGGGCTTTATCAAACCCTAGTTAGGGATCCTATCAAGAAGATCTAGAAGTTTCAAAGGCAATTTTGAGGGGTGAAACCTTGCAGTTTTCAAATTTTGAGTATACTAGCTTGATTAGCTCATCAAGGCGCATCTTTCTATCCTTTCAGAAGTTTGAAATTCAGAGTTTGAATTTTTAAGGTTTCTCCGACAAACCCTAATTGAGCTCCAGATCCATTTTCTACAAGTGGATTGGGTTAATCCTAAAAGAGAATGGATTGGTCACCTGCATAAGTGAAGAAGTTCCAGTTTCAGAGAGAGATACGGCTAAGGCCTTACATAAGCAGATTACAAGCAATATCGACAGGTATGACTTATCTAGGTATGTTTCAAGATCTATTCATGATTAAGTTTATGGTATGTTTGTCTTCATTAAGGTTAGTACAATCTTGATTAACTTTAGACTTGTCGTATCACCTTAATAAAATTATGAATGCACGATAAAAGATATTCATTGATTAGGGTTTTGACACTTATGATTGTACTAATGCATTGTGGTGTTGTATGAGATTGATGTTGTCCGCTAACATAAAAGGTACATCAAGAAAGACAAATCATGTTCTAGTTCAAGAATATATGACCATGATGACATGAAGACAAAGGTTCATCCATTGCCATGGATCACATAGAAGATCTACTTACGAGGTATGTATAACTTGGTTCTATAATGGTTAACCTATGAGATATGCAGGTTACTAGCACAAGTCATTGAAGAGAAGAAGAAGACATTATGTGGGTACTAACTAGATAGCATGCTAATCTAGGTATGTTTTTCCTATATCAAGTTAGAATCCTACCTTGTGTTAGGATCTCTTATATAAGTATACATGGCATGGTTAATAATGATTATTCATTGAAGTTAGTAATCATGGGTTTAGGCATATTATGCTTCTTACTTTGATTGATGATATGACTAACCAAAAAATTCTTTTGGTCAAATAAGAATATGCATGAGTAAAAGAAGTATTCCCTAAAACCTTGAATACTAATGTTTATTATCTGTGTTTAAAATGATCATTACTATACATGTTTAAGATTATTGTGTTTCTGATAGTATTGAGATTATACTAATAAATGTATGATTATGTATGAGATATCGAGGATATCACAATAACGATACTTGTAAGCATGCATAGTGATCGAGGATGGATATAATTTCAAGGACAGGTAATCCAGGAAGCAAAGATCAAGAAAGAGCACACTCGAGTAGTTTCTGCAAGGATGCAGATATTCAGAGGGAGTCGACCACTTCTCACAATCCACATCAGAATGAAGTTGCATAAAGGAAGCAAAGACTAAGAGGGATTCAACCCAACAAACAAAAAAAGATAAGTATTTGAATTATCATTTCTTGCATATTTCATTGTTTAAATAATAATGTTCAATGATGTATATACTGATGTTCCTAGAATTAGGCTGTGTATTTTGGCATATTAGAATAATTGCATTAATGAACAACATACTACTAATATGCATGTAATGGGTAAGTGGCCTATGGCACTGTACAACATTCCATTGCTACTTATCTAGAATGAAACCTCTTTGCTGACATGTTGGGAGTAGTGCAAACTCTTAACAAAGTTTTGGTAGAGATTGGAAGGCATCTAGAAAGTTACAGGATATGGATGAATGTTGTATTGAAGCATTGGCTAAAATAATTGCATGACTATATGAAATAGTTCTTTATGTGTAAGAATTTGTTCTAAAAACTATGAGATGTTTCTAATCATGCAATTTAACTTGTTTTGTAGGAAAGATCGTATACCATCACCTACAAAAGAAGGACTACAACATTTGTTCCAGCAACAAAGATATCTATTGAATATATTGAAGTTCCCAGGATCTGGGATGAAGTAATGGAAGAATGCCATGATCCGTCAATCATGAAGAATGATGTTTGGGATGTAGTCCCAAGACCTGAAGGGAAGTCTATTGTGACTTCCAAATGGATCTACAAGATCAAGCATGCTGCAGATGGCAGCATAGAGAAATACAAAGTGAGATTTGTAGCTCATGGCTTCTCCTAGAAAGACGAATTGATTATGAAGAGACTTTTGCTCCTATAGCCAGATACACTTCCATTAGTAATTGCTCTGGATGCAATGATGAAATGGAAGATACACTAGATGGATGTCAAGATTGCTTTCTTGAATGGTGTAGTCGAGGAGGAAGTATATGTGGAGCAACCACTTGGTTTTGAGACACATGACAGGGAATCATATGTGTGCAGACTGAAGAAAGCCTTGTATGGCTTGAAGCAAGCTCCTAGGACTTGGTATGGTAGGATAGACGGCTTTCTATCCAATTTGGGCTTTACTAAGAGGAAAGTAGATTCAAACCTTTACTACAAGGTTGAGGAAGGCAATCCTGTGATACTACTCTTATATGTGGATGACGTGTTTGTAACAGGAGAGGATGGATTGATTACCAATACCAAGAGGAAGCTTGCTGTCGAGTTTGAGATGAAGAACTTGGGTATGATGCACTACTTTCTAAGCATGGAGGTGTGGCAGAGTGCAGATGGAATCTTCCTTGGACAAGGGAAGTACGCAGTAGAGATCCTGAAGAGGTTCGGGATGATGGACTGTAAGGCCATGGCCACACCTATGGCATCGAACCTGAAGCTTCTGTGTGATGCTTCATATGATCTGGTTGATGTCATGATGTATCGTCAGATGATTGGGTCCTTGATGTACCTAACAAATACGAGACTAGATATTTGCTTTGCAGTGAACACATTGAGCCAGTTCTTGATGGATCCTAGAGGTGTTCACTTGGTTGCTGTAAAGCATATTCTGAGTTACCTGAAGGGTACAATTGATTATGGGCTCAAGTATGATGCGAATCAAAGGTTTAACCTACAGGGTTATGTTGATTCAAATTGGGCACGTAGTGCTACAGATAGGAAGAGCACATCTGGGTGCTGCTTCAGTATGGGATCAGGTGTGATCTCTTGGTTTAGCAGGAAGTAGTCCTGCGTAGCACTGAGTACAGCTGAGGCAGAGTATGTTGCAGCCTGTTCGACTAGTCGTGAGGTAGTATGGCTCTGGAAGCTACGGTCTGAGTTATTTGATCTCCCGTTGGAGGCTACTGGTATCTTTTGTGACAACTAGAGTTGTGTGAAGCTATCTGAGAACCTAGTGTTTCACGACAGGTCGAAACACATAGAGATAAAATATCACTATATCATGGATATGGTGCAGAGAGGAGTAGTGAAGCCCCTGTATATTGCGATGGATGAGCAGGTTGTACATGTGTTGATGAAACCACTAGCCAGAGTGAAGTTTGAGTACTTCAGAGAGAGGCTTGGTGTTCTTCATATTGACGACACTTCAAGGAAGAAGTAATGGACACATTTGCTAGAGCCATTCCAAGCGTGGTGAGAGGAGGATCCTTCCCATGGTTGTGGATGTAAGCGCTGGATGATGAGCATCAGAACAATGCTCCAGTTATTGCTCTATATATGCATCAGGTGGATCATGTATGTGATATGCATCAGATGGATGCATGATATGTATCACATGGATACATCGTATGATCAGGTCGATCATGTATGAGATATGTATCAGGTGCATATTATGTATGATCAGGATGATCATGGATGATGAGCTTCAGGATGTTGCTCCAGATGATATGCATTAGGATGGTGCAGTGATGATGATCAGTATGATCATGAGCATTAGGATGATGCTTCGTACAATGATGATCAGTTGGATCATGAGTATCAGGTTGATACTTGGAGGTCAGAGACAATATGTGGCAGGTTGTGCAAGTAGCATGTAATCAGTCATGAGAGATCCAATAGGTTGAGCTGTGTGCTCATAATCAGTCCTGGGATGAGGTATTGCTATGTAGTATGTAATCAGTCCTCAAGATTCGATAGGTTGAGCTGTGTGCTCGTAATCAGTCCTAGGATGAGGTATTACTATGGAGACATGTAATCAGTCCAGGAGATCCAAGAAGTTGAGTTGTGTGCTCATAATAAGTCCTGGGATGCTCTTTAGAGATCTTGCCGATCATGCTGTGGCACATAAATGTTCCTGGGATGCTCTTTAAAGGTATTGTGAAGGGGATGCATGTAATCAGTTCTGGGAGATCTTGCCGGTCGTGCTTAGGCACATAAATGTTCCCGGGAGGCTCTTGTCAGGTATTGCATCATCACATAAAATCAGTCCTGAGAGAAACCACCTCTATCAGACCATTCGCATAAATGATGAAGGCCTACAGGTAGTGGGCCTGCATCCAATATGAAAAAGGACTGGCTCTGTAGAACTTCCTATGATGAGTAGATTCAGAGATTGATTTAGATAGCAGAAGTAGTGATGATGACGATGATTTGTTGATGATGATCTAGAGAAGAAGACTTGTGCTAGCAGATTTGTGTCGAGAAATACCTTCCTAGTTAAGAGGGAGTGTTGATGTATATGTAACTTCGAAATGTATTTTACCCATGTATATTGTATTCCTATAGAGATGTTATTATTCCTCTATATGGAAGTGTTTTTATTCCTATAGAGATGTTATTATTCCTCTATACGGAAGTGTCACCATTTATATTGTAAGTGTCGTAACTTATACTTGATGGGTTATTAGACCACCTTAATGGGGTCGGCCCTATATGAGTCATGTGGGTAAATGGGTTATTAGACAACCAAGTGTGGGGTTGGCGCAGATTAAGTTAACCATGGGTTATTAGGGTAAGCTAGACAAGTCAGCCCCATTAGTTTATTGGGTAGGACAAGACAAGTATAAATAGAGATCAGTAGATATCTATTTGATCATCTCATTAGTCACACTTCTCTCAGTGGTGCACTTGTGAGGAGGATGATATACTGCTAGGAGAAGACTATCTATTGTACTTTGGTTGTATCATGCTCTTTCTATCTTTGAGGAAGTTGCAGGTTTTTTCACCTTCTTGGTTTTCCCTGATGAAACTTTGTGTCTCTTGTGTGCTTGCATTATTGTGTCCATGATTGATATGATGTAGATATGTTGTACATTTTATTCTCTCAGTTAAGATCTTAGATCAGATTGAAAATTCTGAAAAACTAACACTACGCTAGATTGGAACAGAGGTAAGTCCAATCCCCGCTTATGATGGTTCAACTAAGGTCTATACATTTATTCAAGAATATACTGTATCAATTTTAGCTGAACATCGAATAGAACCATTGGATATAGCACTGCGCACTACACCTTCCAGATGGTGGGTTGTGCATAAGCAAACTTTGACAACATGGGATCAATGCAAACACATGATGCAAATCAAATTCACAGAGAAAATCGCGTTGACAATGGAAAAGTATAGTGGACAAACGGATCCAATGGATCACATAGAGATCTGTTCAAAAGCATGGGAAAAAAGACCACAGACAAAATGGGTTCATCTGTTTGCACACACATTGGAGCAGATTCCAGAGAACTAGTATATGGACACAAAGCTTCACAGAGGAACAACAGATTGGTCTATCTTAACTGCAAACTTTCAGAGGAATTTTAGTTTCGAAAATGACTCTCCAAGCATAAACGAAGCTCTGCAGATTATCAAATAGAGGATATTCAAAGCCGAATGCCCAAGTATAAACGAGGCATTAGAGGTAATCAAAGAGAAGATATTTGAAGACGTATAGGTACCTATGAAAAAACAACCAGAATGGGAAAGATAGATAGAATCTTCCCTTGAATGTTATAACCTCTCTGCAGATGAATAATAGGAGGAAGGCAATGAGGATGATCCGCACAACATCAATATACCTAACTCAGAAGGAGCGCGTGATGTAGAGGGGCCTCCATTAGAAATTTGAGATATGAGCGAACCTCTCAAGACAAGAAAAGTGAACATTAGCACAAGTGAAGAGCTGAAGTTCGCATCCATTGGAGATTACTGGGATGATGAGACGGTCACATAGATAGCATACCTTCTACATGAGTATCAGGATTTATTTCCAACAAATTTTGCTGAAATGAAAGGTGTTTTGGGCAACTTGGGAGTGATGAAGATACCTCTCAAGCCTAGCGCGAAGCCTGTTAAACAAAGGCCTTATCGACTGAATCCTAGATACAAAGAAAGAGTGAAGGAAGAGATCGATAAGATGCTCGATGCAGGGATCATTGAGCCAGTTGAAGAATCAGAGTGGATAAGCCCTATGGTTATCTAGGATAAAAAGATGAAAGGATAAATTAGAATCTGCGTAGATCTGAGGAAGCTAAATGATGCTTCACTACATGACCCATTTCCTACTCCCTTTACAGATGAAGTATTAGATAATGTTGGAGGAAATGAGGCATATTGTTTTACTGATGGATTTTTTGGATACCATCAAATCAGAATTGATGAGGCAAATAGACATAAGACCACATTTGCTACTGAATGAGGATCATATCAGTATATAGTTATGCCTTTTGGATTGAAGGATGCACCTACTATATTTTCCAGAGTTGTTGTGGATGCATTCAAGGACTTTATCCCTAAGTTCTTAGAAGTCTATTTTGAGGATTGGACTATATTTGGTTTACTCAAGAATCATTACGAGAACCTCATAATGATGTTAGCAAAATGTACACAACATCAAATTTCTTTAAATTTGAAGAAATGTATCTTTTGTGTGCCCTATGGAATCCTGTTGAGACACATCGTCTATAAGCAGGGTTTGATGGTTGATCCTGTGAAAATCGCAATTATTGTGAACCTGCCAGCACCAAATTCAGCGAAACAACTTCATACCACGTTGGGTCATAGGGGATATTACAGAAAGTTCATCAAGGGTTATGCGCAGATAACCGCGTTGAGGGAAAAAATTCTGAAGAAAGAATTGCAATTCATATGGAATGCAGAATGCGAGAAAGGCCTAGATACACTAAAGGAGAAAATGGTAACTACGCCTATCCTTGTCTTTCCGGATTGGGACAAGCAATTCCATGTACATGTCGATGCTTCATCCATTGCACTTGGGGTGGTGCTAGAACATATAAGAGAGGGAGGCATTGACCATCCCATTGCATTTTCAAGGAGGAAGCTGTCATCAGCTAAAAATAATTATACAACCACAGAAAGAGAGGGTCTAGATATGGTGTATGCATTGCAGAAATTCAGGAACTATTTGCTAGGTGCGCACTTCTCAATGTTTACTAACCATTCCACTTTAAAGTATCTGGTCAATAAACTAGTGTTAGGGGGGAGAATATGCAGATGGTTACTACTCTTTCAAGAGTATGATTTTGAAATTATTGTCAAACCAGGAAGACTGAACCTAGGACTTGACCATCTCTCAAGGATTGAGTCAGGAGAGGAACCCAAAAATCTCAAAGACAATATTCCTGACGTGCAGTTATTCACCATACAGATCGCAGATGAGTATTACAAAGATATTGTAGACTTTTTACTACAGGATTCACACCTACAGAGTTCACTACGTAGCAAAAGAAGCAGCTGGTAGTCAGAGCAGCATACTTTACTATCATCGTAGGACAATTATACAAGTTGGGACCAGATGAAGTGTTGCGCAGATGCGTGTTAGAGCATTAGAAGCCATTTATATTGGCTGAGGCACATTTAGGTGCATCTGGAGGTCACCACGCAGGAAGAGCTACTACGTAGAAGATATTAAGAGTAGGGATATGGTGGCCCACAATTCATAACAATTCAAAGGAACGTTGCAAGAGTTGTGTGTGTGCCAAAGGACTGGAAAGCCATCGCACAGAGATGAAATGTCGGTAAAACAACAGTTGACACTAAAATCATTTGACAAATGGGATATTGATTTCATGGGACCCATTAACCCACGGGGAAAGAGGACTAGCGCAAGATATATTATCACCACAACTGATTATCTCACCAGATGGGCAGAGGCTAAACCAGTGACAGACTGTAGCATAGCTACTGCCGCACAGTTCATCTTCAAGAACATCCTTACCAGATTTGGATTCCCAAAGATTTTAATGAGTGATCAATGAACTCACTTTTTTAACAGAACTATTGAAGCCCTTACTGAAGAGTTCCACATGTACCATCAAAGGAGTACACCATACCACCCTCAAGCCAATGTAAATGTTGAAGCTTTCAACAAGGTATTGGAAAATGCGCTGACAAAGGTATGCAATGTAAACAGGGATGATTGGGACTTGAGAATACAAACTGTATTATGGGCATACATAACAACTTGTAAGAAGTTGACAAGCCATACACCTTTCAGATTGAACTATGGACAGGAAGCTATGATGTTGATGGAGTATATTGTACCCAGCTCAAGGATTGCTGCATTCACAGGCATGGAATACAAAGAAACAATAGAGGAAAGGATTCTACACTTAGTCGGATTGGAGGAAGATTGCTTCATTGTAGGATTTCACCAGCAAGTGCAGAAAGATAGAGAAAAAGCATGACATGATCGCCACATCAAGAACAAGTCCTTTCAGGTAGGTGACCTAGTCCTCCTGTATGATAGTAAGGTCATGAAATTTCCTGGCAAATTTATAATGCATTGGCTCTAGGGCCATATACTGTTATGCATGTTACTAACGGTGGCACGGTTCAGTTAGCCACGTTAACCAGAGATAACTTACCAAGACTAGTAAATGGAAGTAGACTAAAACCCTACCAAGATAGTCCTACTTCACAGAACCATCAGTGAAATGAAGCTGCACAGAAGAAGAAAAAAAAAGTAAAAGCGTGCAGTTGCAAAGCTCAAAATACATCCATGTAGATCAAATGAAATAGGACAACTACGAAGTACGAGAAGCTGCAATGCGAGGTATGAGGTGGAAGCAAAAATACGAAGTTAAAAATGAAGAAGCACATGTGCACAAGAATCCTTTCACAGAACCGCCATTACGTCACGACGAAAAAAGATAACCGTGACAAATGTCGATCGGTTAGTGAGCCGTTACCCAAAATGGCGACACCGAAAAAATCAAACATTAGTAGAAAATCTGGCCATTCGAGCATATTAAATAGTGAAGTGACTGAGATCTCTCCGAGATACAGCTAGCAGACTTGGTAGTTAATTCCTTACTTAAGTAATTTAACAGCCTGGCGGCACTAGCAGCGATCAACATTTAGGAAACATCATTGGATCAGAGATCATCATTGGTGGAAGTGATCGAGATCTTAGGGCAGATCTGGATGAAGGACACGACATTGAATGTCCCACTAATGGTTAATTGGCATGTTTAAGGATGGAGGCATTTATAAATAGCCATCAACTCGGCACTTACGAGCTTCACCAGTTACATATCATCCTTCATATCTGCAACTTCTAAGTTTGACAGTAAGAACACCGAGCACTCTGTAAGTGAATGACTAAGCCATTCACAGTGGACGAAGTTGTGAGGATATTTAAGCACTCAGGTATTCAAGCAGTAATTTCGATGCTAGGAAAGAACCCTGTAGTAGAGAAAGGAGAGTCATCCCGAAGTTCGTCAAGAAATACAGTTGGAATGCAGAAAGACAAGCAGAAGGATAAACAACTAGAGAAGATGAAGCCAACAGGTGTGCATATGCCACGACCATTAGAGATACCTTGAGCTTGGTCCATTCGTTTGGTGCCCGAGTACATGATGCCAAGAAGAGATGATGCACCACCTATCAATCTCGAAATAAATTTTCACTATGAAATTCCATTACTGCCAAGCTCGAGCCATGTCAAGGTTACTAGGAACCTTTTGGGGAGAGTAGAGAGTTGCAAGTTTGAGGATTGCGACTTGATAGAAGCAAAAAAACCAAAGGAAAGGAAATACCAACAATTTCATCCTGACCGATACATGATTTGCCAATGTGATGAGCAAGGTACCGAAACATTACAAGTAAAGGACAAGCTCCGAGGACTAGAAAAGTTGGGGTTGCTTCATCTGCTATGCATTCCCATTTTGACAAAAGTCCAGAGATGAATGTAGTAGTGCGTACCCTTCTTTTGTGTGCACACTCAGGATATCTATGATTAAAAAGGAAAATCGATATAAACATCGATTTGATACATGGGATCACACTGCTGAGTAAGAGAGGCACAGATCCCAAGCTCAAGTTCATTGACAAGATGCAAGACAAATAGCTCGCGATAAGACGGGGCTTCATTACATCCACTATCGAGGATGAATCTATGCACTTCACACTTCAATTGTTAGCTAGGAATATACTGCGCAAGTTCCGACCAATAGAGTTGCCAGCTGCAGCCATCCTCCTCGCATCCAAAAGGAAGAATGGAACTGCGTACAATTGGGTGAAGTATGTGTTGAACGAGTTCTTGGATGATATCTAGGAAGCTCAAGATAAAGGAACATTGTTCCATTATAGTTGGATCCTAGTACTAATCGCATTCGTTGGCTGGAAAGAGCCACTTTTCTACTAGGGCCACACAGTCTACCAAGATGAATGTAAAGGAACCCGCTATGCCAATCTATCGGCAAATGCGAAGTCTGAAAGACAACACAAAAACAACAAGATATTTTTTATCTACTATGAAACTCTATGCGATGTGATTTGGCGGACACCACGCATATCTCAGCAGGTCACCACCGCGTACAGAGGAAGGATAAGGTTCAGGGCTGATGCACATTTCATATACATTCAGCCAAGGGCTGATACAGATACTGAGCTATGGTACACTGGATCCTATGAGATGGATGTTGAAGGCTTAGAACAGATGATGCAAGACTGGTCAGCGGATTGGAAGGTGGACATCCTCAAGGATATCGAGTCTTGCTCCGAGGAGGCCAAAGATGAAGATAAGGAAGAAGTCAAAGGCACACCAATTGAGCAGGAATAAGGGAATAAGCAGGACAAACCCCAAGGACAGGCGAGAGATAAGAGAAAAGAGACTATGATCCCTTCATCGGCAAAAGGACAACATAAGAAGCGGAAGGCTATTAAGCCTAAATTGTAGCCAATACTGCACATAGACGACTGTTAGACCATCGCGACAAAGGTACAAGAAATATGGGAAGAAACGTGCGCTGCGAAAGAGGAAAAATAGGAGGATATGTAAGTAAGCCTCCTTCAGACTGTCGAAAGAATCAAAACTATGGTCGGACATCTTGGGCAAGCCCAGCAGGACTTGGTCCGCCAATCAGAAGCAAAAGGGAAGTCAGGTGGGTCAAGCAGGCGAAAGAGGTAATCCCCTGCTTTGAGCACACTCCCTTAGGTGGCGGATATTGAACTTACATACCTTATTTTTCCAAATGATAAGGTAACAGAAGCAACAAAGAACTTGGAACATTTTGACCTCAACATTGGAACATTACCAGTTGTACTTGAACAATTTGCACATGCAGATTGTAGAAGAAATTCACGAAAGAGGGATCGCCTCATATGATCAGAATGTCCAGTTGCGGGAAACCCTCGATGACTTGAAACAGGAATCAACCCAAAACACCAAGGAACTGGTAGAGATTCAAGAAAGAAACCGCAGGTTAAAATAAAGAGTATCTGCGGTATGCACCAATATCGATAAGTGTGAAGAAGAACCAAATGTCAAAGACACAATCATCAAGATTGGGGCCAAAGTGGAATCCATTACGACGAAAATGATGGAAATGGATATTTCCTACAAACAAAAGATCACAGACTTGGAGACTTGGTGACCTAGTACCCCACCAGATAAATGCACAGATCCAACTGAAGAGCTAAAAGCCACTATAGAAAACATTTCGGCTGAGGTGGCGAAGTGTAAAAATTTGCTAGAGGGAGCAAATACAGTGTTAGCTGGATTGAACGAGGATACAGAACTTCAACAGTTGAAAGGGTATCTACAACAAAGGAAATAGGAAATTGATGCCGCAAATGCAGAAATGAAGACTTTGTCAGCAAGGAAAAAGATGCAAAAATTTAATGAGGTAAAAGAGCTGCAAAAAGAGTTGATGCTGCTAAGGGAAAGAGAGGTTGCTGCTTTTGCGAAGTTGTAGCCCATAGAGGACGAAGAGATGGCACTAATGCAGTAGATTGATGAGAAGTTTGTTGAAATTCAAACGACAGAGGGCACAATGAAAGAACAAGTGCACGAGTAGGTCTCGCAAATGATGCTGGAGACCATTAAAGAATTTGAGAATAAGGAAATGGAAATGGTTGCGGAGCTCACCGTTACTTTGAACAACTTCACTGCAAAGTTAAGCACCACCAAAGACACGCAGGTGAAGTCGGATAACGGAAGTAGATTGGGGACAATCCACAAGTAAGTGTTAGGGGCCTGTTGGGCATGGCCCAAGTTGGCACAATTTGATGAAGAACAATTTTGGAAACTGCGCAATTCAGACTACGAAGCTCAGATGGCACAGTTTTTTCAATGGCGTAGCCCAAAGTGCGAGGTCAGTTATGTTGGTGTGCAGTGCTAGTGCAATAACTATTTTGGGAAAAAAGTATAAGGAAAGGTTGAGCAGATGAAAGCGACCTATTGTGGGTAAGCGAATCTGTGATTCCTGGGAGTGGGTAAGGAGCGGCGTGAAGGTATATGAAAGTGACATGTCAATAGAGTGGCGGAAAACCATTAGAAGCTAATCCACGAAGTCGACGATGACAAGCATTCCAGAGGGGTGGAAAGCGACAGACCACGATGTGGTTGTAACTATTTTTGTGATGACTACGACTGTCAGAAAGGCATGTGAGCCACGAGTGGCCCAGCAAGGAGGCCTGAAGTGAGTGGAGCAAGCTATCAATGGCGACAGGTAGGGTGGCGGGTAACCGCACTAGTTTTGAGTAACCCTAGGGATTTGGCCTATGCATTGTAACAGACGTGACCTAAGGGCACGATCTATATAAAGGGGAACTTTTGTAAGGGAAAGGGTTAGATTTTTATTGGGATTATTATTGAATATTGATCTCTATTGAGATACTATTGTAAAAAGGCTCTGCAGCTGCATGCACAGATACCTACCGAAGAGAGAAGAGAGTCTGCAGCTGAGTGTGCAGACTGGAACTATTGTACCCTTCTCGTTGATAATATAACAACAGTTTTTGTGGACGTAGCTCCCATCGGGGGTGAACCACGTTAAATCCTTGCATTATGTGATTGAATGTGCATTTACTTCTGTTGAATGGTAAGTTCCTATTTATAAGTAAATGTATCTTTTCTTTCAGATATGTTATCTAGAAGAATGAATGATAGGAATAATATGCTAAGTGTTGAGTACATATGAATGAATGCTGAATGTGGAAGAACTTATGAACATGGTGAATGTATGAGAATCGGGTAAACACTTAAGTCAGCGAAGTCTGTATCATGTGATTCCCTGAAGTGCAGCACTGGATGTGCGCAGTACATTGTAGTTCATCATATTGCATATGTCCATGAAATAAGCAACCTAAGGCACTTGTTGAATGAGTAATTTACACTAAGTAAAATTCTATCAAGGTGGTTAAGTACCGAAGAGGAAGTGCAGTCTTCAGTTGCATTGTCCTATCATTGAGTGGCCATTCCGAGCCGCACATTCCTTGGAAGCACTATTATATAATTGATTAACCATGAAGAAGTTAAACTTCACGCAGTCCCCAGTTCGCAGTGCAAGTCCTATAGCGCGCCGCTTGCCAGTTTGTTGAAGTGTACATCACCCAGTTATGGAAACTTGATTCCGCAACCTCCCCATTAACTTCACCTCGGGTGAGACCCGAGTCTTCTCGCGGACTATTTCCGAAAGGGTTGGTGAAAAGTGGTTTTTTTGTTTCCTAGAACCGTGCAAAACCTAGGTCTATCTTGAAAAACTAAGGAACAATTTATACAGCCAACAGGGTTGGAGAGCACTCCTAATTGTTGGAGTGCGATACAAGCAATGGGACCCTGGAATAATTTTAGTCTCATTGGTTTCAATTTTTTTTTTTTGGAAAGAAAGAAGGTTCTTCAAAATCCATGTCTGAATTGCTTGAGGACAAGCAATATTGGGTGGGGAGGGTTGTAATGTCCCCATTCAAATAAATTTCAAAAGAGGAAATTCCACCAATCTACTAGTTTCCTAGGTTGGGGTGGAAACATTGGGATTTTGAATAAGGGAGCTAATAAACCCCAAATGGACATTAGATTGACATAATTATATTAAAATGGGTTAAATAAATATTTATGATAGGAAAATATGGTGGACCTTGGTCATGGAGACGTTTTTGGTGTGGGACCCACACAAATCTAGATTCCTCATGCCACATGGAATTCTATTCTCACCCATTCGAATACAAGGTGGAGTCTAATGATATTGGGGAGTTGGAAGGTCAGTATACTTGGCATGACTCAATGAAGTTCGAATTGGAGTGGAAGAGTAACTCCCATGGAAGAGGAAGAGGCTTTTTGGAGCTAGTGGGACACTTGGACTAGATTCCCTAGCTCTATGGCAACATTGATGAAGATGCTATGACACCTATGACATAAATCAGACCTAAATTATGATATTTGACATATATGACATGTCAGGGCTAAAAATATCCTCCAAGAAGGCGCACGAGGTAGTTAGGGCAGCCAAAGAGACACCCATTTGAAATGAGGGAAGATGGAGACTAGGAATTGTTGGACAAGTGGCACACATTGGAATCTCTTCCCAACTTGAGTTGGAATGTTTCTTTTGGAAGGAATTCAACCCAAGGATTTCTTTGGAAGTTTATAAAATTCAAGAACAAATAAATATAGTATCTTTTGATCATTTTACATTTTTCATTTGGAGAGGAGAGCTAGTAGAGTGTTATTCTACTTGCCTTAGCACCAATTTCGAGGGTTAAAGATTCCCATCCTAATTGGAAATTGGAGAGGCCATTCAGAGATTTCATTTGGAGATACAATGGATTCATTTGTTGTAAGTTGAATCTACAGGTCATCTCATGATCACATCTCCTTCAGCTTGCTTCTACACCTATTCTCCCATTTCTTGTCATATTCTTGCTCCTTGAGGAGAGGTGCACATGGTGAGGTGATGATCTCTTTGGGATAGCTCTTGAGGCCCCATATTATTGCAATATGATATATATACTCTGTATTTACTTCTCATAATACTTTCAGATCGGAACTCCAAGATATTTTATGTACAAATGATAAACTATGATTAAATGGTGCCATTTCCACAATACCTTTTTGTAAGCACTTTAAGTGGTATCAAATTTGAATGGTTCATTCAAAATCTGATATATTATTGTTTTATGGGGAACCATTAATATTCTGAATAAGTTTCTTATTCATTAGATAAGCATTGGGGGAAATATTCTTAAGTTTCATAACCATTTGTGAAGATTTACTATCATTTCCCCCTATGTTAAAGATAGTATACAAACACCTTATTTATGGAACTTGCAGAAGCCTATAGAAACTAATTGATGCTGCATGGGTAATCCCATTGAAGTCATTTATCAGTACCATGTCTATTTTCTGAAATTTTTGGATGTATTACAGTGTTTGGGAAGCCATCTTTGTCCCCTACCCTTGGGGGTTTTTACCCTCGATTTCACTAGTAAAGTTCTCTATTTTTCCCTAATAATAAATGAATGTTGCATAAGTGTTTTGAGAGTTTCCAAGAATCCATAACCCTCATTTATATGTATGAATACCTTTCAAACTCATTCATACCCAATTTGGAAGCATTTTGAGCCATTTGGAAGTAGTTGTGTCATTACTAGTCTAAGGGTCGAATTGGCCAAAATTGCAATTTTTCCTAGTTTTTACAAATTCTTAAAAAGGGAAACTACAAAGAAGAGGCCATAGTGGTGGCTCAACAAGTCATTACGGATATTTGGGTGGGAGAAATGATTAAGGGATTATCATTAAGGGGCAAGAGAAAACATAAAACAAACATGGTAAAATTTATTTTCATGGCCAATGTTCAGGGATTTACAGAGCCATAGGTGTTTGAGGAGGGAATAGGGAAAATGAAATGGAAGGCCATGGAAACCAAACATGAGATTCAAATGAAAAATTAAACTTGAAATATCATAGAGCTTCCACCAGGGAAGAGACCCATTGGTTGCAAATGGGTGTACAAATTCAAGCAAAAAACAAATGGCACACTTGACAAGCATAAGGCACAATTGGTTGCAAAAGGGTTCTCTAAGTGAGAGGGAATCGACTACGAAGAGACATTTTCTCCTATGTAAAATATGAGCATAATTCGATTAATTATATCCACAATGGCACAATTTAGTTGGAATGTCAATCAAATGGATATGGAAAATGCCTTCCTCAATGTAGATTTGGAGGAACAAGTGTACACATATCAACCACAATTTTTTCAAGTTCCGAGGTAGGAGCGTCCTGTTTGCACACTGAAGAAGGTTATATATGGCCTAAAGAAGGAACCCAAGGCATGGTAATTGGATGAATAGGGGTTGTGCAGTAGAAGCAAAGACCCTAAGATATGTGGGTATAAAGATTCATATTGGTCAGGTTGTGTGGTTGATAGAAAATCAAATTTTGAATATGTATTTCAAATTATCTTGGTTTCTTTATGTGTTCAATTTCCATGATAATTTGTACATTCAATTTTGCATAGCTCGTTTAATTTTAACCAATCATAATTCACATTTTACTATTGGTATATTTTTATTTTTATATAACCTTTAACCCAATAACTTACCTACAATCCCTATAACCTTTAACTCTTAACCTACAATCCTTATAACCCTAACCCCAAAACCCCTCAACACCTAGAAGCACTTATGCACTTAGGGATTATGGTTTAGAAGAGGGCCTAAAGGCCTTTATGGGGGAGGGAATCTAGGAATAAACCGACATATAGAGATTTACTGGGAAATAAATGAACTAAATGTTACCCATTGAACAAAGCAACGTTCAAAAGAGGCGCGCACGCGCTAGGAGCATGCATGCGCTGCTAGCGAGTGCGTGCTCCTAGTGCATGCGCACCTCTGCTGAGCATAAAATTTAGAAAACAACCCGCGCTCTTCTCCCACATTTTTTCTCTCATGTATCACATATTTTTTGCTCTTTTCACACACAGTTCGATAATCACTTGCATTTTGGATTGAATTCACATGCCATTTGGTGTTTCTTTGACAATTTGGATTGAATACATACTAGTTGGACTCTATTCGGCTCTTTGGATTGAATACACACCAGTTGGAATCTATTTGGCTCCTTGGATTGAATACACAACAGTTGGACTCTATTTGGATCCTTGGATTGAATTCTCATGCTGCTTGGACATAGTTGAAGTCTTCTTACATATAGTGGATACATCAAAAGAGCATTTTACATTTTAAGCAAAGAGAAATCCTAATCCTTGAGGTATATATGGTGACAATTTTTTCTTGTGAAATGTATTTTACTATTCATTCACTTTGTTTGAATTATATCTATTTTATTTTTTCCTCATGAATTGTATGATAAATGTATTTTAGTCTTCTTAATCTTCATCATAGACAATAAAAACATATTACCACAAAAAAACTACAACATGAACCAAGAAATGATTTCAACTTTTCATAAAGATAATAAAAAAAACTTACTTCCATCACCACCAATAACCTTTCATAATCACATGACTCCATCCAATACACAAACATTTGTTGAATTCCTCATGATTTTACTACAACAACTCACACAGACACCTAAAGAATCAAACTCTTAATCTTTTGGGGCTATTTTCCCTCATTCAAAACATGACAATGAAGTGTGTAGGAGCTTTTCCTTTTGTAGGAAATGTGCTCCTACTAACATCCCATACAACCATCCAATACCATCTACTAACACAAACTATTGTCAAAAAACCATGTGCAAAGTGCCAAGCTACCAAAAAGAGGCTCATTGTACATTGTTTCAATATTACAAGAAAACATCTCAAATTGAGTTCCTAGAGGTGATGTTGATGTTATATCTAGGGCATTCTCAATAGATTTTAAGATTATATGAAAACATTCTCACTAGATGTTGTTGTACATAATCAATTGTTACATCGAGTTTTAATAATCATGCACATCGAGTTTCCTCAGTTCATAATTGAAAATAATATCTTATTTGTTATTTATTCTTGCAAGGGTAATATTTTTGTTTTGTTAAAAAACGTATTGAAGATGGGAACCGGACGTAATAATAAAATAAATTCTGGAAGGATGGAGCCGCCCCATGAAAAGTCCCATGAGATAAGAGGCAAGGCCAGGTTGTACATGGAAAACCATAGACATCAAAATGTTCGTTCCTTAGATCCATCAACAAGAAATGATGAAGTGGTTGAAGTCAATAAAATCTTGGTTGGTGCCAAGTATGAAGGGATGGATGTTGAACAAGTTGATAATTGGAAACCTCCCCAAGAAGAGCACACACATGTCGAACACACTCCCTTGCAGGACCAAATTGTGAATGAAGGGCCACAACAAACCAGTCACGAGACTCGTACTTCCTTTCCGAATCCCTTGACTCGACTATCAAGCGGACGACAAAGAACTCCCAGACGTATTCATGTGGATGAAAGTTCCCTTTTCAGAACTTGAAGTTAAGTTTCCTAAATGCACTATTGATTTCCATTTTAAAAGGATAATCAAAGAATTTTTTGAATCCAAAACCGACGCAAAAAAAGTCAATTATTTCTAGCTTTGTTAAAATCACATTGTCTAGCTCATGTTAGGATAATTTTAGGCATAAAGGTAGTTAGAAGTTTAGAGGCCAACAATCATGTTGCTAGAAATCTACAGTCTGCATTTAACTTGATTGGAAACAATTCTCGTACAAAATATTTTAATCTATCCCGTCATGTACTGTCAGAATCGATTGTAGACAAATCCACAAGGGAATGTCGCCTGTTATCACACACATGTAAAATATTTAAAGTAGATAGAAATACTCTTCAAAACTATTCTTCTATTAGAGAAAAACTTGAGACCCCAGGGAAAAAATATTGTTGGGCCTTTGTTGGTAGGTTACCTTGTTCAGACATGAATCTTATTGATGCTATTAAATAACTAATACAAAATTTTTTGCATGATAACACTAGACCGTCATCGAATCAAAGAGATTTGTTAAAGTTGAGAAAATGTGTTAATGGGTGTGAACCCCATGTTGAGAACTTCCTTGACACGACACAAATGGAACTCTATAATAGGTTCAATAATGAGCACACACAATTGAACTTGGGCCAAAGGTCCTTCGAAAAATGAAAACCCTAGTATGTTAGAATTTGCATTGATCGCAACACATGTTGCTGTGGATACCATGTAGAATTTCAGTACTATTATGATACATATAGACATATATTTTGTGAATTGCATACTAACATTGTGCAGGATTTCCCATCGTTACAACCACTGAATGCATCCAGAGAATTTATACATAGCATAATGTGTCCCAGACCCGAAGGACTAAAATATTATAAAAGATCATGTTTATATCAAACATGTTCCAGGTGTAGTGGATTTGAATTATTGAGCTGCTGCATCCATAAAATCGAGGAGCAATAATTTGGGAGGTGTTGGAATATATTCATTATATTCCTTAAAAGGTAATAATTTCTTCGTATTATGTCGGAATTTATCCACAATCTTATGTAAAAGAGTAATACATTATATCCCATATTCATTATGGTAAAGTATTCTCTTATTATCCATTATTATATAAAGAGATGTTATTATGGAGAATTATATTATCCCACATGCAACATGTGAGAGTCATTCCTCCACATCTCTTGGTATATAATAGGGTCAAGGGAATCGCATCAAAATTACATTGATATAGTGAACATAACATGATACTATTACAACACATTGTATTGTGCTCACAAGATCGAGCTGCTATATTGTATTGGGGTTATTTGTAGTTGCTCTCTTCTAGGATTGAAGGAGATTTATGGAGATAATATAAGACAACCTTCCCATGTATGTAGCCCAATTGGATGAACCACGTATATCTGGTGTATTATTTTCCTTGTTCTCTTTCTGTTCTTATTTATGTTGATATGTTATTGATTGCTAAGATAGGTAAGCTATTTTAGCTAGATCTATAGTTCTCACATGGTATCAGAGTTGGTTGCTATGATCTAGCACCTTCTATAGCTTTCAATCAATAACTATTATCATATGGGCATTGTTTATTCTTGTAGATTTGCTTTCTATCTAGTATCCATTAGGCTTCTCTTCAGATTTGGGCATGATTCTGTTGTTGTTTTTATATAACCCTAACTTTGTTGTGTAGTTTTTTGCAGAAATTTTTCAAGGGTTTCTTGTTGTTTTTTTTGTAGATCTATATGATTTTTGGATTCTCCTCAAGGAGATCTCTCTTCTGGTTAACAGATCTATTTTTTTCATCCAAGTTTGGTAGATTTATTGCAGGTTTCCGTAAGCGGCTTAATCGGCACTGTTTTCGGCCTGAAATTGGACATTCGTGACTTTTCCTTCGCAGACAGTGCATGTAACCACGACTTGCCTTACTACGATCCCACAAGTATATTGCAGACCCACAACTTTCAGTGTACAGACCCGTGTGTGCTACGGCATACTCGCACCTGCTCTACTGTAAACTCGCGCTTACTTCAGTATACCCACAACCCTCTTGTGCAGAAACCTGCAAGTGCTTCAGCATAATTACGACTTCACTATGCACAGACCCGCGAGTATTAGATCTAACCGCGACCTTTCCATGCAGAACCCATGAGTGTCATATCTACTCGCGACTTTATTGTGGCAAACCCGTGAGTGAATTTTCTTTGAACTTTTTCAAAAGGGCTATAAGTAAAGTTTCTATTTTTTACTATTTTTTAAGTCAGAACGATAAAAGTGTTTCAATTTTCTGTTATTCACCTCTTTTTTTCTCTTGTTTTTTTTTTCGCATTTGGGTTTTTCTTCTAATCATGTTTTTTAAGAGATTATTTCTTGTTCTTGGTATATATTTGTCTCACATTCCTATATGGAAGCATTGGCATTTTTTAAGGGCATGGATCTCTAATATTTTGTCATGATCATAGCTATAAACCATCTAATGCTTAATCTTTTAGCAAGATGCTTAATGACTAAAATTGTTCTTTTCTTTCTTGATCATGTTTAATCATGTTGATTTCTAATCATGCCATGTTTATTTTGTTCATATGTTTCTTATTTTTTTTAAGATTTGCATAGAAGCAATCACATTGAAGCATTCCTATATTATTTTTAACATGATATATGAGTCTCTACTCCTATTGTAACATGTAATTAGAGAACTCTTCATGGAATAATGTTTTATGGTCTTGCATAGAAGCGATAACATAAAATTAATCTATATATTCTCAAGCAATTTTATAAGAGCAATCTCATATTTGTAAATCTTGTGTGAGCTATTTTATTTCTCACTATTTATATGTTGTGGCTGACACTTAATGTGTAAAAGTAACTTCATTTTCCTTAATAACCAAGTTAATCTTGTATTTGATCATATTATGTTGCCATCTTTTTATGTGATGTTTGCTAACCTTTGGTGTATAATTTTTTTCATTTATGTATGAGCAATTTTGTTTTATGATCTTTGTATGCTTTAATGTTGGAAATTCTTGTGTGCAGATAAGTTCTCTGTTTATGTGAAAAGTTGTGAGAATCCGATTTCTGTACTTCCTTCTTGAGCATATTAATCTTTGATCTTTGTTATCACCTTATTCCTGAAATAATGAAGCATCATCTTCTACTGTTAAAGTCATGATGTTCATCTGTATGATATCAGTTTTGATGTATAGACCATTGGGGTCTTGTTTCTTCGATGTTTGAGGTATGCTATAGATATTTATGATGCACCTTGATTGGAAGAATGTTTTTTATTCGCGTGTGTATAGGCCATCTGGGTATTTTGTACACTGCTATGGTGTTCTTAGCCACATGTTCTATTTTATCAATCGTCAAAAGGTATATGTACACTGGTGTGGATGTTATATTAGATTTCTTTAGCTATCAGTTATGGCTGTGATGATTATTGTGGTGATCTAGGCATCTTGCGGATCTAGTAGCCATGACAGCTTCTCTTTAGATCTAGGCACCTTGATGTTGGATTGCGTCACATGTTCTCGGCATTTTACTGTTGGATCTAGCAGCCATAAATGCTTCTCTTTAGATATGGGCATCTTGTTGTTGGTATTTCATCGTACAACCTGGTTCATGTGCAATTTCATGATTCAGTGAGAAGAGGCCATTCTTCATCAAATTCCATTAGCCGAAGTGTTCTTCTTATTTGCAGCTTATGGATATTCTAGAAGTTGTCATCAAGGGGGAGCAGTAATGACTCCTTCCTTCCTTAGTGTTAGTGAGGGATTTTCTCACAGCCATTATTAAGGGGGAGTGTTGGAATATATTCATTATATTCCTTGGAAGGTAATAATGTCTTTGTATTATGTCAGAATTTATCCACAATCTTATGTAAAAGAGTAATACATTATATCCCATATTCATTATGGTAATGTATTCTCTTATTATCCATTATTACATAAAGAGATGTTATTATGGAGAATTATATTATCCCACATGCAATATGTGAGATTAATTCCTCAACATATCTTGGTATATAATAGGGTCAAGGGAGTCACATCACCATTATAGTGATATAGTGAACATAACGTGATACTATTGCAACACATTGTATTGTGGTCACAAGCTCTCTACTATATTGTATTGGAGTTATTTGTAGTTTCTCTCTTGTAATATTGAAGGAGATTTCTGGAGATAATAGAAGAGAACCTTCCCAAGGACGTAGCCCAATTGGGTGAACCACGTATATCTGGTGTATTATTTTCTTTGTTCTCTTTATGTTCTTATTTATGTTGATATGTTATTGATTGCTAATATAGGTAAGCTAGTTTAGCTAGACCTATAGTTCTGATAAGAGGATGTCAGTAGAAATGTGGAACTTCAAGTACATAACATATCAAGTAGATAGTGCGAAGGAAAGAAAAAAAATTGCATTTGTGAATTCATAGGTAATCTAAGTTTGCATACTTTCATACTATACATGTTGAATTTATACATATATATTCAGATTGCAAATGTCGCGTTGTATTAATGCCCTTGGTTTTGTGGCACCAGGTACAAATTTTCGATTTCATGAAGGAATTCTACCAAAATACTGAGTAGTATGTAAAACATGTCCATGTCGCGCGATGGCAGGATGAACAGTATAGACAATGCAGGGGCACCTTTCCCAATGGCACAATATTTTTGGTTGTTGACATTGCTGAAAAATACACCTTGCAGCCAGTTCAAAAATGACATGTATTCTAGTGGTTGAGTATTTTGCACAAGACTTATGATGTGTTTCATTTATGGAACTATTTTGAGACCAAACATGGAAAGGGAGAGCATGATGGGGTTGGAGCATGTCTCAAAACTGTCATACGAAGGGAGGAGATCAGGTGCATGAAAAACCCTCATATTCAAGATGCAGAATCCATAGTTCAATGGTGCTCTGCAAAAATGTCATATCGAACCATGGAGTAGCACAGACCAACAGGTAGAGGACATGTTGTGAGAAATTTATGTAATGTGGTTGATATAGATCGATCACGTTCTTATAGTTGTAGTTTTGTACAAGGCACTTGTGGCTTTCATTCAGTTCGAAGTTCAAACAACCCCTTATTTGAAATATGGATGCATAAACTTGATTTCTTTTGTGGGCCTTATAGCAGTTGTGAGTGGTATGAATGTGAATCAATGGATTGGGTTGATGAATGGGATCATGTATCACTTGTAGTGGACCCATGTGGAGTTGTTGAAAAATCCAGTTAGAGGAAGGGCAGTCTTCTATTTCGAATGAATATGATCATATATCTTATCTTGTACATCCAGGTAAACATTTTTGCATTCATATCCTAGTTCCCTCCTTGTTTTTTTAATTATCCAAGTTATCAAACCACTACTTGTTGGAATATGACTGTAAAATGCATTTTTGAAGGACACATCTACGCAGTTGTTGCTCCGACAGACAGTGCAATTGGAACGAATTATTGGTTGGCATGATGCATCCAAGGGAAGTAAACCCTCCTCGCATCATTAACCGATAGTGAAGGCATTACCTTTCTGACAGGATCGATGGTTGTTCAGGGATAATATCTTACAGTAGATGGAAAGGGACCAAAGAGCAATGGCTACACATACATGGATTATAGACCAGGTTCACGGGTGTATCACTTTATGCACTTGATCATCGGTACAAACATCCAACTAAAAACAATGTCAACGAAGTCATCAAACAAGGTACACTACTTACTACCTCATGCAGAGCACGAGAGGTTCTTGAGACAATAAAAAACATAGAGGGTCCAGAAGGCCTAATTGATTGAGGTACATAGTATAGTCATGTGATTGTTTATTCATGGATGTCTAATGTTATTCATGTTAGATAGTTTATTTGATATCGTTATCTTATATCATTTATTTGATGTTTGAGTTATGTTTAAGTTACTATTACAATACATTGATGTTTTACACCATTATAGTTTTACACCAATCACTCCAATTCAAGTTTCCATTCCTTTAGGAAAACTTTACCTGCATAAACAAGATTGAAAACTCATCTTATATTAGAACATTTACAAATATTCAATAGAAATTAGAATCAATACACATTAATGAGTACACATTTTCCATTCACAAATCACAATGAGACACATAGATGCATTGAAATTTGATAGGCAATGGGAAATAGCTCAAGATGTCGGAACCATATTTCTCATTAAGTCATCAAAATCAAAATGTATTACATAGATGTCGGAATACCACTGGGCATTGGAAAAATCCAAATAGACTAATAGTAAATACAAAAAGGGGTGGATCAAGATGGAAGAATCTCATATGTCAATCATCCTCCTCCGCACCTGAATCAACAAACTCATCACTGCCTTGACCATCATCCTTCACCTCCTCCTCCTCCTCTCTTCCCATCTGACAATCTGCATCTGCTGGTGTGGAGGATCACCCCTCCATATTATCACCATCATCATAGCCTCAAAATATCCCAGTGGAAGAGGAAAAATATACAAATCCCTCCTCCACCTCATAAAGTAAGTCTATATCCTGAAATAGCTGTCTAAGTGCTATCTTCATCCCATGTGCAATCTCTACATCCATGTGAGGAGGGACTTTGTGTGAGGGTCGTGATCCACCAGTGAGCCAATCCTGATTGTATAACTTTGGATTCAATCAGTGGGAAAATCAATGCAAAGGTGTGCAATTGTTATCCCACATGGAGATAAGAATATCATGAATGATGGACCATAATTTCTCTATCGATGTCCCATACTGGGACACTCATTCTCCATGACAATGGACCTCATGAGCATAATGAATGAGGAAGCAATTCGAGTATCTGCAATCTTCAACAATGAAAAATGTGTGTAATCTTTGTATATGGTGAGGGAATTTGTGTGGTTTTGTACAAAGTTACGGATATGGCATGCATGCTCAATAAGGTTTCCAATCCATGTCACATCTGAAGCAATGGATTTCATTGCTAAATTCAAGGAATGGACAATGCAAGGCATCCAAATAACCTGTAAGAGCAATAAAAGCATGTATAAATGACTCTACAACACTAACAACTAAAATGAACAGTGTCCAAAATGAACATACCTATGGATATTTAGCTTCCACAATCATGTCGGTAGCCTTGCAAATAGTTCAATTGTCTGTGATCACTTGTACACGAGAATCAACACCCACTTCTTCAATGGTTTATACATTCAAAGTCAAACCATTTACAGTATAATCCATGGCTCTATACTTTGGAATACTTTGGATAAAGGACCCTTCTTCTTGGAATTTGAATATCTTCATGGAATAATAGAAATAATTCAAGAGAAGGTTCAGAGGAACATGCTTTGATACCACTGTAATATACCAAATATTATTAGTGATGCAAAAACTCTCTTCCTCAAAGAATCAATTAAAAAAAATGTTTTAGGGAGCTAGTTTGACTGTGGGTGGACAATATCAAAAGCTTTGGAAGGAACATAGGCTCTGATATTTTTCAATACCTATGAAAAAAGTACTAGGAATATTTATGTTTCAGTATCATCTAGTCTGAAATCTACTCCATTTCTCTTGGTCACCCCAACATATGCAGACTAGTATTGCTCTAAACTTGGACTGGAATCTATGGATGAATGTTTCTGACTCAGAGAGGATAATAAGAATGAAATATCAGTTAATACATATTCATAGGTCACTCCAGAAATTTTAAGGAATTTCTTAGAAATATTCACAAAGATACAAGAAAATTTGCATTTCAGGATTGCACAACTAGTAAAATTCAGGAACTCCCAAATAGGTAGATAAGGCTCATGAATTATTCAAATCAGACATGGATTGGGTCATCTAAAATGTTAATTAACATCAGGATCATAAATAAACTCATTTGTATCTATGCTCATACATTTATTCATAATAGTTTGAAAACTAGTCAATTTCTATGCAAATCTAGAGGGGTTGGAGAAATATGAGAATAATTCATACTTCTGTAATTTTAATTTACATGAATGAATCATAGGTTTAGATTTACTATCATTACATCAGGTATGTTCCAAGAGGAATCTCAAAACATTATAGAAACACCTCTCCTCTTCTACACAATAATCTATCTCTAGAAATCTATAGGAAGATTGGAGATTCGAACCATGAATTGAATGATGCTTCTTCTAAACTTCAAATTCAACTTGATAAGATACATGAACTGCAAATAAACTCAGTGATAATGGTTGAATACCATCATCCTCTTCCAGGAAGCAGGGGCACATCTCCCAAGTCTCTGAGGCAAAATTGCTCTCATGCCAATACACAAACTATCAAAAGATGTGAAGGGGGTGCACACTTGTTCATTTATAGAGTTAGGATGACTTGAGGCTCAATTCTTATTGGCTAATGCGCCCTCCATGAGTGGATAAGGAAAGCTAGCTTTCCTACCTTTTCCTTTTTGCTTTGCTTTCCTTCTTTTTCCTTATATGTTTGCTTTTCCACTTTTTGCTTTGGCTTTTTCTGAATTTTCTAAATTTTCTGGACTTTTCTGCTTTTCTTAACTTTCCTTCTTTTATGATTTATCGTGCTTTCTGCTTTATGCTGCTTTCCTTATTTTTTTGCTGCATTTTTTATTTGCTCTATCTTTCTTTCTTTTTTCTAATTTTCTAGATTTAGGTGCTTTCTCTTTAACTTCTCCTCCAAGTATCCTCCAAATCAACCTTATCCACTAATGTGCCCAAGTGGGGCATTATCTCCATTTATTTATCATAAAAATATTAAATGCGTGAAAATTAAATATTCCAAGTGCATAATAAACTTTGGATAAAAATTAATTCACACTACTAATTAATTACATGTCTGGAAATCAAAATTAACTGCATGATACTGAAGTTGCCTCCTCAACCCAAGGGATTGGTTGGGTTAGGAACTTGATCCAATGTTCATTGTTGAGGGGACATGAAAATTGAGGTCATTCTTGAACTCACTTATGGAGAAGATAATCATAGAAGTTTACACCGAATTGTTAGAAGGAAAATGCAGCAGAAATATTATTGATAATACTTTTGAATTCTATGTTTGGTTTTTATTTATTGACTTTTCATGATGTTTTGGGTGTGTAGGTCAAGGTAGTGAGAGTGAGATGAAATTTTTTTGTCCAAGGTTAATTTGTTGCACTGGATAAGATCTATGTATCATTATCAAACCGAATTTGCTATAAGTCTATAGCCAATACCAATGCATAGGTCTCATGAAGAAATTGAGTCTTGCATCGGTCTGTAAATGAAGGATTTCCAGAATATATTACCAAGGTCTTAATAAGTTTACAACATGAATAAGTCACCCGAACACAATAAATGACAAATGCACCAAAGGGTCTCTTTTATTAGGATGATGTACTTTTAACTCAGAAGTCTGTATTGTGGATTAATGGTGTGGATGAGTTGTAGCATAAATATGGAATTCAAATTTTTATTTGGACCATGAAGTAGTCATATATCAACTCGAACTTTTATCATCTGAATGATGGAAATGATCCAAAAAGAACACAAAATTTTGTTATGAGACAACCAAGTTAAAATGGATAACTTCTATTTTTCTCTCTCATTCTTTTACCTCCTCCACTAATTTTACATTGGTAATAGTTTGTTAAATTCTACAATATATTTAATTTTATTTTTATGTGCAGGTATAATGTGAGAAAAATTAGAGCAAACTCGATACGATGGGATAAAACTATTTTCTAGAAGATGCGTGGAATCATTTTCAAGGAGGACATTGCACTAATTGATTAAACAAGAATTCAGAAGATGAAGGGGGATCAAGCTGGTTGTGGATCTAAACAATTCAATAAATTATGCATACGACTAACAAATTTGTTAAAGAGATTTATTTGTATGCATGTTGTTTAGAAGTTTGTTATGGGCTCTCTTTGACTATAAAACCAATAGCAGTTTGACTGTGAAGAGGGGGCTAGGACTCTATAGAATGGAAGAATTTTCTTCGTTCCATTCTGAACTTTTCTTTGTAATATTTTTATTTAACAAAGAAAGGAAGAGGTGCTAACAACTAGTTTGATTTCTCTTGGTCATTGATCATGAATTGTAATTATTTACAAAGCCGCAATTGAAGACTAGAGATTACTCAGTGATGATTTTCACATAGTCATTTATAGTCAACTATGTCTTGTAAGATTTTCTTTGTTTACAATCTACACATCTGATTATGAATTAAACTCAATTATCTTGACTCATTTTTTTGTTTATATTTTCATGTATTATTGTGTCAAATGACCATGTTTCTGATTGTATAAACAATTTATTTAAAGGTGAATGATAGGTGCTTTTATTATTATCTTTGAAGGAATTGATGTGCTTATTAAATGACTATTTATTTAATTGTGTTTAAGTAAATTAGTCATAAAGTTTTCATTTTATGCAATAAGGATTATTTCCTTTTGCTCTCGGGATAGGACAAAGTAGACATAATTTAGTTTTAGAATTAGAATTACAGTTTTATTTCGTAGCGGAAACCTACATATTTTTTAGAAGCTACTAAATTTATGTGTTATGATTAGATTAGAATAGATCTTTGCTAACGGTCCAATTAAGTTATTTTTCATTTAGTTTGAATAGGTAGGAACTAACAACACAGCTAATACAAGAAAAAAAGCTGAGACTCTCTTTTGAGAGAAAACCCCAAAGGTAACATGGCCTTAATCCTATGAAAATTAGCCATCCCAAGAAGACAAGAGATTGCAGTAAGAACCTTGTTTGAGATATTTTTCCTTAGTTGGATAGGGAACACTTTTCCCGGCCAACACTATGTTAAATTTTTTTTTGTAAACAGATACTTGGAACAATCATTGCCAACATTATGTGCTCCCTCTTTATCGACATCCATGGAGAAATGTTATTGTTGATAAAAAAAATAGGCCGCACCGAGTAAATAGATCTCATCTTTGCAAATGGATTGATACCATGTGCTGCCAAAGAAATCCTAACATATGAAGTTCTTCTTTAAAGTATGGCATTTTTTCCTCCTTGTCTCTAAATGTAGAACCATCTGCAGGCATTCGAAGAATGCCATCTTCACTTTTGTTCCATGCATGGTAATCCATAAATTGTGCTATGTTTTTGCACCTAAACATTCATTGCAAACGTGGAATAATGGGAATATAACGAAGAACCTTGCAAGGCACCTTTTTTGTTACTTGATCTATTCAATATCTGTTGATATGACATTCTGGGCATTCTACTTCAAATTCATGATGTTTATAATATATAATATGATCGTTGGGGCATGCATCAATTGCTTTATAATACACTCCAATTTCTTTCATGATGGAAGATAAATATAGGCATGTGTGAGGTAAAATATTTGACGGTGGTAACAAAAATTCTGCTATCAAGCTACAACAAATTTTAAAGAAAATACTAGTTAATAAAATATATAAAGAATATTAATGAAACATATTTCATCCCTATTAATTTTATTTATGAATTAACAATAAAATTACTAGAGGAACAAAGATAACTTTTATCACGATCATATTTAGGTGATGGAATATATTACATACCTTAACATCTGTGTGACTAATGTGTTTGAAAGACCATTCATAACTAAGGAAATTTTTAAGGGCGAAATTTCGCCAATTAGCTATTTTTGGGGCTTTTTCACAAAAAATAAATTCGCTATCTGGCCATTTTTAGGCTCTAATATCTCCTATATTTACATAAAATATGTTTTTTCATCATAATATTCGCCAAAATTTACAAATTTCAGTAGTAAATTGTATGTTTCATATTTAATATTTGCCAACCTATCTATATATATGCTTTTTTCAATCCAAAGTAATTGCCTAGAATACTACACTTAAGTATAATATTAGAATCCTTAAAAAATACCCTGTTCATGACCTTCAAGTTTAGTATCAACAATATAGCAGAGAGAAGAGTTGTGTTGGAGTCTTCATAAAGGGGTTCGTATTCCTTCTTAGGAAGAGTTAAATCATGAACATCATCAAAGTCATCATTTTCATGACAGTAGTACAAAATGAGAAAGTAGTGACTAAAAAAATGACTAAAATTCACATATAAACAACTATTTTTTAGTCGGTGACTAATAGTAGCTAATTTCAAGTATCTTATAGCTTGAATAACTTGTTGTATTTATTTTAGTCATTAATAGTTGCCCTATTTAGTCATATATTTGGTCATTGATTGCCACAATTAATGACTAAATCAATGACCAAGTATACGACTAAATAAGGGAACTATTAATGACTAAAATAAATACCGCTAAGTTAGTCGAGCTATAAGATACAGGAAATTAGCTACTAAAAGTCATTTATATGCTAATTTTAGTCATTTTTTAGTCACAAATTTATCATTTATAGTAGTCATTTTTTAGTCACAAATTTATCATTTGTAGTAGTCATTTATTGTTGTTAATTGGTCATTTATCTAGTAATAGATTGTGGTTAACTAGTCATTAACTGTAGTTAATTCGTCATTTTTGTAGTCATTGATCGTTGTTAACTGGCTATTTATTTAGTCATTGATTGTTTTTAACTGGTCATTTAATTAGTCATTGATTTTTGTATATAAAGCATGGAGCAATTGAACCACCAACCTCTTTCCTTCAGGGAAAGTGATATTCCATTGAGCTAGCACCCTTAAATAGAAGAATCAAAGTTAATGGAGTAAGAAGAAAAATCATGCGAGTTATTCAAACGTTACATAGAAAAAAAGGGATAAATTGCTCCATGTTGAAATGCCACGACTCTTAAGAAAACTAAATAGTAAATACAATTGATTCTTAGTTGAACACATATAGAGAAATAGAGAAACAAAAATACATAAACCAATCATAGAAGTACAATTCAATCTTCCCTCATGGTTTTACTTTCCCATAAAATGCAATCACAAGAACACTTAAGTAATATGGCATAACACTATTCAAGTATGCGGAGAACTGCTAGCAAGGAAAATATTTTAACTTGAATAATTCTATTAGAATACATAGGGAAAAATAATGAAGTTTATCCAACCACCAAGAATCAATTTTATCCAATTGATACCATTATCCCATCAATAGCATTCATGTATCAAAAATATTTTCCGTAGTTGCCATCAATCGTCGTTGTTGGTAGGAAAACTTGTAACCCTCAAACAAAACTAAGGGCAATGATTATTTTTGCAAAAAATAATATAATTTAAGCCACCAATGGCGAGCTGTATCACTACCAATGTCAAAATGACAAGCACACGATAGGAATGCAACGTCTATCTTCCTTTCAATCGCTATTCACCTCATGGATGAGAAGAAGTATCTATTTAATAGCAATCTTCTCCACCTACTCTTTCTCACTTTGCATCTTCTAAAAAATAATGGAGCTATACTTGGAGTACAAATCCTTGTCACCAGAAGGGGCAGCAATTTTACAAGACATAGATGTATCTTCTGATTTTTCTTCGTATAGTTGTGAAACATGTAACTAATTTACCTTCCTTCTGGCACACCCATGCGTGAGTTTCCCTTAATGTAGCACACGCATCGAATGATCACCACTTCATTATTTAGCATGCAGTTGTTCATAAGCATCTCATAGGATTTCACATTCTAGTAGGTGGATAAACAAAAACAAAAGAGGGATTAAGATTTAGGTGACAATATTCTGAATGAGTGTTAACAAGCATAAAGAGAACCAATGCAAGAATAGGAGAATCACATTGCTTGCAGTGTATGGCTCTGATAACAATGATTTGATCCAGGATGAAAATTAGAGGACAAATTAAAACATATTGGTTGATTTAATTAAGGGCATGGAAGCACTAACAAAAATGAAGGCAACAAATTAATAATAAGGGAACAAAGAAAATTTGAACTTGACATTGTTTTTATTTCCCTGTAATGTTTTGTTCAATGCTCTATGATAGAGCGAGAAAAAGAAAGGATCACTAGCTATTCTATACCCTATGCTCTATTGTGTATCATACATAGTATACATATGAATACACTTCAATTACAAGAATGTATATTCAATTTCTATAATCAATTTGCTTCCATAACTATCAATGGGGTGATTATTCATGCTCTTGATTGGAGGCACATCATTTGGGATTCCATGATGCTCCTGGGTGTAGGTGTGTGCGCAAAGCTGCAATGGGTGTAGAGGATTGGACCTTGGAACCCAAAAGGGGCATTGTCCTATGACCCCTATGAGGAATTAGGAACCAAAAATGGACTGGTTGGAGGAATTCATTGAGGATGTGCGTTGAATACATGTAGCTACACTTAATCAACTTGTTAAATTTTTAGCATTAATTCACAATAATCTAGGATATTTACTGAGAGAATAACATGTACAGTATATCAATGCATATCAATCATAACAAACATGTCAATCATCACAAGAAGCAAAAGCATGAGAGACAAGAGACACAAAGTTTCCGTGGGGAAAAACCTAAGGTGAAAAACCCCACAACTTCCTCAAGATAGAGAGAGCAATGGCTCAACCAAAGTACAACCAAAATACATAGAGATAGTCTCCTAGTAGCAGATTATCCTCTTCCTCAATAGTGCGCCACTTTCTGAGTGAAGGAAGAATGAGTTTCTGAGTGATACAAATAGAGATCTCCCGATCTCTATTTATACTTGTTCTGTTTTCCCAGTGACCTTATGGGGCCAACTTGTCTAGCTAGGTACATCAACCATATATTACATAAAATAAGGGCCGACCCCACACATGGTGGTCTAATAACCCATCGGCAAGTTCACACACTTGTGACACTTGTCAATACACATGACGACACTTCCGTATAGAGGAATGACACATCTCTATAGGAGTACAATAATATATAAATTAAATACATGGATGAAATACATTCCGAAGTTACATATACATCAACACTCCCTCTTAACTAGGAAGGTATTTCTCAACACAGATCTGCTAGCACAAGTCTTCTTCTTTGGATCATCGTCATCGATGCATTGTCCTTAAATCATCTTCATCATCACTGCTGCTGCTATCTCAAACAATCTCTATATATACTCATCATAGGAAGTTCTACAGAGCCAGTCCTTTTTCATACTGGATGTAGGCCCACCATCTGCAGGTCTTCATCACTAGCCATACTGTGGAATCCTTAGGACTTATTACGTGCGTCACAAAACCTGGCGGTAGCATCCTAGGTTGTTACAAGCACACAGCTCTACCTATCAGATCTCCCAAGAGCACATTACATGTGACCCATCACAAAACCTGGCTGAATCATCCCAGGCTATTATGAGCACACAGCTCTTCCTGTCAGATCTCCCAGGAGCAAATTACATGTGGTCCACCACAAAACCTGGCTGAAGCATTTGAGGCCTTTTTCATCCTGTCCAAATCTCCCAGGAGCAAATTACATGTGGTCATGGAAAAACCTAGCTGAAGCATCTGAGGCCTTTTTCATCATGTCCAGATCTCCCAGGAGAAAATTACATGCCATAGGACAAAACCTCACAAGAGCATCTCAGGATGTTACGGGTACACAACTCCGACCTGAAGATCTCCCAGGGCACAAATTACATGTCCTCCCAGAGCAATGTCTCGAAAGAGCATCCCAGGCTGTTACGGGTAGACAACTCCGACCTATAGGATCTCCGAGACATGCTCATCTGCACAACTTGATCCACATCCACAAAGTATCAACCTGATACTCTCCATACATCATCTTGATGTACACATGATCATCCTGATCATCATCACTGCATCAACCTGATGCATATCATCTGGAGAAGCTCATCATCCATGATCATCCTGATCACACAATGCATCTACCTGATGCATACCAAGTATCTACCTGATACATATCACCATACATAGTGTATCCACTTGATACATACATAGATACATGATCCACACAATGTATCTACTTGATACATATCAACATACATGATCTGCCTAATCATACAAAATATCCACCTAATACATGGTCCAAGCATCCAACATGATGCATACATACATAAATGATCCAACTAATCATATCCATCATCCAACATGATGCGTACATACATAAATGATCCAACTGATCATATCCAGCATCCAACATGATGCGTACATACATAAATGATCCAACTGATCATATCTAGCATCCAACATGATGCGTACATACATAAATGATCCAACTGATCATACAGAGCAGAAACTAGAACATCATCCTGATGCTCATCATCCAATGCTTACATCCACAGCCATGTGAACGATCCCCCTCCCACCATGCTAGGAATGGCTACAGCAATTGCCTCCATCACTTCTTCCTTGAAGTTTCATCGATCCGAAGAGCACCAAGCCTCTCTCTGAAGTACTCGAACTTCACTCTGGCTAGTGGCTTCGTCAACACATCTGCAATCTGCTCATCTGTTGCAACATACAGGAGCTTCACTACTCCCCTCTGCACCATATCCCTGATATAGTGATATTTGATCTCTATGTGTTTCGACTTGTCATGGAACACCGGGTTCTCAGACATCTTCACACAACTCTGTTTGTCATAGAAAATACTAGTAGCCTCTAAAGGTAGATCAAATAGCTCAGACAGTAGCTTCCTCAGCCATACTGCCTAATAACTAGCCGAACAAGTTGCAACATACTCTGCTTCAGCTGTACTCAGTGCTACGTAGGATTGCTTCCTGCTAAACCAAGAGATCACATCTGATCCCATACTGAAGCAGCACCCAGAAGTGCTCTTCCTATCTACAGCACTGCCTGCCCAATCTGAATCAACATAACCCTGTAGGTTGAACTTTTGATTCACATCATACTTGAGCCCATAATCAACTGTACCCTTCAAGTACCTCAGAATATGCTTTACAGCAACCAGATGAACACTCCTCGGATCTGTCAAGAACTGGCTCAATGTATTCACCGCAAAGAAAATATCTGGTCTAGTATTCGTCAGGTACATCAAAGACCCAATCATATGAAGATACATAGAGGCATCCACCGGCTCAGATGAACCATCACAAAGAAGCTTCAGATTCGATGCCATAGGTGTGGACATGGCCTTGCAATCCATCATCCCGAACCTCTTCAGGATATCTATAGTATACTTCCCTTGTCCAAGGAAGATCCCATCTGCACTCTGCCACACCTCCATACTTATAAAATAGTGCATCATTCACAAGTTCTTCATCTCGAACTCGATAGCAAGCTTCCGCTGTGTGTCGGTAATCAATCTATCATCTCCTGTTACAAATAGGTCATCAACATACAAAAGTAGTATTACTGGATTGCCGTCCTCAACCTTGTAGTAAAGGTTGGTACCCCGCTTTACTCTTGGTAAAGCCCAAACTAGATAGAAAGTTGTTTATCCTACCAAGTTCTGCACATATATGACTCCCTTTCATGTGCCTCAGAACCAAGTGGCTGCTCCACATACACTTCCTCTTCAACTACACCATTCAAGAATTAGCAGTCTTGACATCCATCTGGTGTATCTTCCATTTCATCACTGCATCCAGAGAAAGTATTGATCTGATGGAAGTGTACCTGGATACAGGAGCAAAAATTTCTTCATAATCTATTCCCTCTTTCTGAAAGAAACCACAAGCTACAAATATTGCCTTGTATTTCTCTATGCTGCCATCTGTAGCATGCTTGATCTTGTAGATCTATTTGGAAGTCATAGCAGACTTCCCTTCAGGTCTTGGGATTGTATCCCAAACATCATTCTTCATGATCGACTGATCATGGCATTCTTCCATTACTTCATCCCAGATCCTGGGAACTTCAATATCTTCAATAGATATATTTGTTGCTGAAACAAATGTTGTAGTCCTTCTTTTGTAGGTGAAGGTATACGATCTTTCCTACAAAACAAGTTAAATTGCATGATTAGAAACATCTCATAGTTTTCAGAACAAATTCTTACACATAAAGAAATATGTCATACAGTCATGCAATTATTTTAGCCAATGCTTCAATACAACATTCATCCATATCCTGTAACTTTCTAGATGCCTTCCAATCTCTACCAGAACATTGTTAAGAGTGTGCACAGCTCCCAACATGTTATCAAAGAGGTTTCATTCTAGATAAGTAGCAATGGAATGTTGTATAGTACCATAGGCCACTTACCCATTACTTGAATATTAGTAGTATCTTGTTCATCAATGCAATTATTCTAATATGCATAATACACAACCTAAGTCTATGAAAATAAGCATATACATCACTGAATAACATTGTTTTAAACAAACAAAAAATACAAAAATGCTTATCTTTGTTTGTTTGTTGGGTGGACTCCCTCTGAGTCTTTGCTTCCTTGCAGGAGGTGTTGGAGTCCTAATCTGAAGTAGCTTCTTCTACACCTTTCTGTTGTGGAATGTAGAGAGATGGTCAACTGCCTCTGAATATCTGCATCCTTGCAGAAACCATTGGAGTATGCTCTCTCTTGATCTTTGCTTCCTGGATTACCTATTCTTGTACTTATATTCATTCTCGATCCCTATGCATGCTTATTATTATCGTCATTGTGTTATCCTCGAGGTCTCATACATAATCAAACATTCATTAGTATAATCTTGATATTATCAAAACGCAATAATCTCAAGCATGTATAGTCAGGATCATTTCAAACAGAAATAATAAGCATTCTTATGGTTAGTCATAAACATAATATACCTAAACCCGTGATTACTCAAACCTGTGACTCTTCTGGTTAGTCATATCATCAATTAAGGTAAGAAACATAATATGCATAAGCCCTAGATTACTCAAACTTGTAACTTCAAGAGTAATCATTATCAATCATACAAAAGTATACGATATATATAACTAAAACATACATGGTCATCATATTTTCTAGTTATGTCTAGCAATGTGTTCTTGTTCTCTTCAATGACTTGCATAACTCATTAGTTAACCTTTGCAAAAACAAATTATACATACCTCTATTTGATCCATGACAATGGATGAATCTTTGTCTTCATAGCATGTTCAAGTTGTCCCTTTAATTTGTACAATCCTCCCTCTTGCTCTCCAATCATTACTGCATCATCTATGGTATTTCCCTTTGGCCACATTAGAACTTGGCCATCCACAAATGCAACCCTCATACCTTTTGCATCCAATGCGGATATGGAGAGAAGGTTATTCTTGAGCCCAGGTACATACAAAACATCTTTCATCTTCAAAGACTTCCCAGAGTTTAGATTGTAGGAGGCCTCACCACTTCCTTTGATAGGGTATTGGTAGTCATCCCCAAGTTTCACCTTGTGGGGTGACTCATATTCAGATAGATCAACAAAGGATTCGTTAAACCCAGTCATGTGTTTTGAAGCCCCACTGTCAATAAGCCAATCATTACAACCATGAGAGATAGTACCTGTGAGAGCAGAGATTAGGACATACTCTTCTTCACTTGATGAGTTATCATCATTACTTTCTGCTCTAGCCTTCTTCTTGGGAGTTTCATTATCCTCGACAGCATGGGCATGGTACCATCTTTTGCTGCCTTTCTTCTTCTTGTTGAAGTTGTTGTTGTCCTTCTTGTTCTTGGGACAATTTATGGAAATATGTCCTTTCTCATTACAGGTGAAGCATATTCTTCTTTCTTTAAAGTGATGTGAAGATTTCTTGGAGTGAGATGGCTCTCTCTTGGACTTACCTTCAAATAGCTTGGATAGTGAATCAAACATCTCTTTGGGTGTCTTTAGAGATGACACATGGGGGATGAGATGGTCCTTGATAGAATCAACAATGATTCTCTTTGCCTTGACCAAGTTCTTCTTATGCAATATCTTAGCTTCTTCATCCTCTGGGATAGGGATGTCTTCTTTTACATATGAGTCCAACTCATTCTCTTCTAGGATTAACCCAATCCTATACTTCCAGGCTCGGAAGTTAACAACCCCTTCAAGCTTGGTGTGGTGAGACATCTTTAAAGAGTACTTCAAATGGAAATAGAAAAGATTTAGGTCTTACCACTTGATTTGTTGAAAATTGGATCTGGTCTCAGATTAGGGTTTGTTAGAGAAACCCTAAAAATTCAAAATGTGAATTTCAACTTTCTGAAAGGATAGAAAGATGCACCTTGATGAGCTGATTATCCTGGTGTATTCATAATTTGAGATCTACAAAGCTACACCATTCAGAAATACCTTTTTGTCTTCCTGGGTTCACTAAGGAGGACCCTGAATTAGGGTTTCAGTTTCCTGGAGATCTACCCAGCCAAAAATCTCGATCCAAATCTCTAAACTTCAATTTTTGCAAGGCGCTTCCAGCTATGTCTTCAGATTCCAGAAATTCCTATTTTTGTGGAAACCCTAATTTTTAGGGCCAAATCTAAAAATGATTAGAATTGAATTCTGATTGGACGGATAGATTCTCCTTGATGAGTAGAGTCAATCTACTATATTGCTTTTCCAAAATCTGTGGAGAGAAACCCAATAAACAAGAAACCTTGGTTTTTGTCACTGCACAGTGTCTTCTTCTCAGGTTAGCTCTGATACCATGTTAAATTTTGAGCATTAATTCACAGTAATCTAAGATCTTTACTGAGAGAATAACATGTACAGTATATCAATGCATATAAATCATAACAAGCACGTCAATCATCACAAGAAGCAAAAGCATGAGAGACAAGAGACACAGAGTTTCTGTGGGGAAAACCCTAAGGTGAAAAACCCCACAACTTCCTCAGAGATAGAGAGAGAAATGGATCAACCAAAGTACAACCAAAATACACAGAGATAGTCTCCTTGTAGTAGATGATCCTCCTCCTCACTAGTGCACCATTTTCTAAGTGAAGGAAGAATGAGTTTCCGAGTGATACAAATAGAGATCTCCCGGTCTCTATTTATACTTGTTTTGTTTGCCAAGTGAACTTATGGGGTCGACTTGTCTAGCTAGGTACATCAACCATATATTACATAAAATAAGGTCTGACCCCATACATGGTGGTCTAATAACCCATCGGCAAGTTCACACACTTGTGACACTTGTCAATACACATGACGACACTTCCATATAAAGGAATGAGACATCTCTATAGGAGTACAATAATATATAAATTAAATACATGGATGAAATACATTCTGAATTTACATATACATCAACACAACTATCATATCATCTTTGGCTTCAATCTCAAGAGAAACTACATCTTTCCAAAAAAAATGTCAATTATGGGTGAGAACCATACAACCAACTTTGTTCTAAATATTGCAACTTCTTGCAAATAGAATAGATAAGCCACCCCATAAAGAGGTTACACAACATCACCTTTTCCAAAAAACAAAATTCCAACATTGCCCAAGTATTACATACGGTTGTTGCATGGATTGTCACTAAGGTGAAACTATTAAACATGTTAAGCCAAGTTTGAAAGTTGCTAGAGCCCTTTGGGATTATGTTGCTACTAATATCCTATTCTCTTTGTTGCCCCTCTTCAATAAGAAGGGGTACATTTCATGAACAAATGGATGGTCCAACATGTACAAGGAAAACACTCAAGTTTTGGCAAGTAGTCAAGAAAAAGGCTCAATGACTAATTATTAATATTTTAGTTAAAGCATGAGTAGAAAGATTCAAATCAGAAATTCATACCTTCTAAAATCCCAGTAGTTAAATGTAAAAGGAAAAGATATGCATCCATGAGAAGGGACACCTTAGTTTCTCCCTACAGAATAGCATAAATGTATTATGTAATATTTTATATATGTATTCTCTATGTAAACCCATTTTCTATTCACATGCCCCACCAAAGGAAATAAAAAAATTCCATCCAGGCATGCTCTTAATATCAAAACACTCAAGTTTTGGCAAGTAGTCAAGAAAAAGGCTCAATGTGACTAATTATTAATATTCTAGTCAAAGCATGAGTAGAAATATTCAAATCAGAAATTCATACCTACTAAAATACCTACAGTTAAATGTAAAAGGAAAAGATATGTATCCATGATGGCTTGTTGTCCTATCATGAGAAGGGACACCTTAGCTTCTCCCTGCAGAATAGCATAAATGTATTATGTAATATTATATATATGTATTCTCTATGTAAACCCATTTTCTATTCACATGCCCCACCAAAGGAAATAAAAAAATTCCATCCTGGCGTGCTCTTAATATCAACATCTTAGCTCGATCAGAAATATGAACTGATGCATCAAAAGAACATGAAAAATACTTACAAACTGGGTGTTACTATGCTCCATTTGTCGAATCAACAATAGTACTTGTAAAAATGAGACCTATATTGGTGGATATATTAAGGATTTTCACATAAATAGCATGGCAAAAACAACTATAATCACAATAAAGAAACTTAATATGCATAGAGGATACAAATCTAACCATTAGTGTGTAATTAACAACTTTATTATAATACACCTCAACATTTGTTGAGGTGGCATTCAAAATAATTGGTGGGAAGCACTCCCCATCATTGTCAATCATGGGGCTTTCAAAAATTCCCTCCATGTGATAATGTTCATTTTCTCCATCTGTTAAACCACATCACAATCCATTTGAAGACACCAAACATATGGATAAAAAGGAAAGCTACTTGGTGGATGATATGACATAACATGCATAATAATTAAGGTAAATTCCTTATGTAATAATAAGATATTGATGCACTTGATGTTTTTTTAGTCGTATACACCCTTGCTATATACATGAGAAACTTTGCATATTTGTGTATTATAATATATATATATATATATATATATATATATATATTTCAAGGGATGAAACGAACAAAACAACATACAATGTCAAAAATGAACTAATAAAAGAAAGATGCTTGCCATTGAAAATAAGAATCCTTTGGATTGTATCCCACTCCAATCCAATGCTTGGAAAATAAGCAAGGCTAATAGATTTGTCAATGCTTGCTTCATGGTTGCATAGTTGAACATGACCTATTGTTGCAAGACAAGACCTAGATTCAAACAGACTGTGGTCTTCTCCATGGATATGGCATTTTCAACTTCATTTGTATGCTCATAAAATGAATTGGTAGTTCCCTTGACATATATTGCACCTTTGTCAATAATATTAGATAGCACTAGCATTTGATGAGGAATGGTTTGTTGAGGTATAAAAAACTGCCATTACTGATAGGACAAACTTTACTCATCCTGGATCTTTCTCAGTTACATGCCAGTTCATGACCTATTTACAAATAAAACGCACTTGTTAGTCTTCTTTCGAAACTAAAATTATAAAACACTATCACTTAGGTGCTTAGATCATACAATGGATTCAAGTCAACCGTCAACATGCTATGGTTATTACTATAGGGTAGCACTATATTGTAAAAATAAAACCCTTATTAACATCCAAATAATTTTTTCCAACACACTTAACTCTTAGAACCAGTGTAATATACCACGACTGTCTGTCTAGCTATTATCTGTTAAATTACTTTCTCAAGCCAGTAGCCAACATCATTTCTATAATCCCATCACAAAATATACTTATATAAAAGATTTCATTTCTGTATTATTATGAAAATATTTAAAAATTATATTATTGAAATGGCTAAATACAAAACAAGGAACAAGCAAAAACTAGGATGTGCCATTGGAAATAAGTCATTTTTGGGGACAAATGGATGATCAGACAGGAAGGCAGGAAGGGCTGTTTGAGACACCAGATTTACATGTATTTTCTTTTCATGGAAAAACAACCTCATGCCACTAACTCATTTCATTTGGGAGAAGACACAACTTTTAGATCAAAGTTGGCTTATCATATTCATCCAGGATTGGCATTCTTAGGAAAGATGTAGATTCTCTTCAGATTGGAGCTAAAGTTGACATGTTCAATCCCATTGCAAATGTAGGTAGCAGTAATCTGTTTGTTTCTAAGAATTGAAAAAAAGATGCATTTCACCGAAATAAAATATTTATTTTGGATGCCACTCCACTTCGTCTTTACTTCCAGACATCTAGGAATCTGTATCTCCCTGTTTTCCATAAAGATCTGTCCATGCAATTGTTATTGGGAATAAGTTTTAAAAAATTCTTTCAAAAATAGAAATATGGCTGTTACTTAGTCCTAGAGATATTGTTGATGTATTTGTAACTTTGGAAGATATTCTTCTATGTATTACATTTGTACTTTATTGTATCCCCAATGGAGATGTGTTATTCCTCCGATTGGAAGTGTCGTCATGTGTACTTACAAGTGTCGCAAGTTATATTGTAAGTGTCGTAACTTATACTTGATGGGTTATTAGACCACCTTGATGGGGTCGGCCTTGTATGAGTCATGTGGGTCAAAGGGTTATTAGACCACCCTAGTAGGGTTCGGCCCAGTCAACATTATGTTAAGTGGTTAAGTTGAGGCCGACCTAGTTGAGTAAAGGTGAAGTCAAGTTAGTGTATAAATAGAGAGTGTGTCTCTCTCATTTTATACATTGTCTCATTCAATCACTTCACATTAGTGAGAGAAGAGAAGGGTATACACAAGTGGAGGAGGAGCATGCTACTGAAGTTATCTATCTCTTGGGTTTGATCATGGTGATCCTTGTATTGATGCTTATTCTATCTCTGAGGAAGTTGCGGGGTTTTTCACCTTCTTGGTTTTCCCCGGTGAAATGTTTTGTGTCTCTTGTCTCTTGTCTCTTATGCTTGATATGTTGTACATGTTGTTCTTTTAGTTAAGATCCTAGATATATTGAATTCAATGATGAAAAACTAACATGGTATCAGAGCTATCCTGAAGGAAGGCATGATATGGCATTTATGAGACTTGTTGCACTTGTGACAAATTGCAAGCTAGGGCTTGATATAGCAAAAACTAGTTATCTTAGTACTTTCACTATAAATACATTTTGGCAAAGGTTTAGGATCTGAAACTTTTACAGGTCGTAGATAACATCCCCAGGTACCATGTGTCCGAAGTACAGCATCTAATTCGTTGTACTTTGGGTCTTATGATCAATACAATCTAGGGTTTCTGCCTATTGTAGATCTCAGTCATAAATAGGTGACCTAAGAAAAAAGGTCATAACTTGGGCTAGGAAGCTCAAAATGAAATTCTGTAAAAAGTGACAATCAGAGCACGAATTGTATTGTCTAAAGGAAGTTTTTCAGAGGCCGAAATTGAATCAGTGACGTGTGGAACATCGTACAAGTTAGCTCTCCTTTTTTATCCCATAAACAGGTCATGCTGCGACACTTGGCATAACTCTCTCTCAGAGAATCCAATTGAGGTCATACCTATGGAGTTGGAAAGATGATAGGTTAGGATACCACAAGAAGAAGTTTCAGACCCTGCGGATTCATAATTTTAGAGATGCACCAGAAACATTCAGGTGCATATTTCTATCAAAACATAATTGGATTCTAAGCACCTCCATTCTTGGCTTGTCACTGCTGCGGGAATTTAGGGCTTCAGAGAAAGTTGGAATTTTTGGAATCGAAGACCACAGCTAAATGATCCTTAGAAAAATAGAAATTTAGAGACTAGGATCAAATTTTTTGGTTGGGCAAAAGGCCAGTCTTGATCAAACCCTAGTTCGGAAGTTTGATCGGAAAGATGGAAAATTAGGGCTTCTGCAAAAGTTGGAATTTTTTAAGTCTGTGACCAAGGCTAGAAGCTCCTCAGAAAAATCAAATCTTAGAGCTTTGGATCGAACTTCTTGGTTGGGCAGATGGGTGGGCTTTATCAAACCCTAGTTCAGGGTCCTGTCTAGTGAATCTGGAAGTTTCAAAGAGAATTTTGAGGGGTCAAATTTTTGCAGTTTTCAAAATTGAAGTATACCAGCTTGATCAGCTCAGGAAGCCACATCTTTCCATCCATTCAAAAATTTGAAATTCAAAGTTTGAATTTTTAGGGTTTCTCTTACAAACCCTAATCCATCTCTAGATCTAGTTTTAGCAAATCAAAGTGTATTGGGTTAATCCTAGAAGAGAATGAACAAGACACCTGCATATGTGAAGAAGTTCCAGTTCCAGAGGAAGATGAGGCTAAGGCCTTACATAAGAAGACTACAAGAAATCTCGACAGGTATGACTTTAGGAGATATAGGTATGTTTTGAAATTTGTTCATAATTGAGTTTATGATATGTTTGTCTTCATATTATTGAGGTTAGTACAATATTGATTAATCTTAGACTTGTCTCATCACCCTAGTAAAAGTATGAATGCATGTGAATGATAGAAGACATTCATTGATTAGGGTTATGACACTTATGATTGTACTAATGCACTATGGTGTTGTATAAGTTGATGTTGTTCGCTAACATGAAAGGTACATCAAGAAAGTACAAATCAAGTTCTAGATCAAGAACATATGACCATGGTGACATGAAGACAAAGACTCATGGATCACATAGAAGCTCCACTTACGAGGTATGTATAATTTGGTTCTACAATGGTTAACTTATGAGTTATGCAGGTTACTGAGCACAAGTCATTGAAGAGAACAAGAAGACATTGTTTGTGTATGTTAGACATAACTACCCAACATGATATTTTGGGTATGTTTTTTCCTATATCAAGTTAGAATCCTACCTTGTGTTAGGATATTATACTTTTGTATGAATGATAATGATTATTCTTGAAAGTTAGAAGTTTTAGTAATCAAGGGTTTATGCATATTATATTTCTTACTTTGATTGATGATATGACTAACCAGAAGAGTCCTATGGTCAAATAAGAATATGCATGAGTAAAAGAAGTCTTACCTGAAACCTTGAATACTAACGCTTATTACCTGTGTGTGAAATAATCATGACCATACATGTTAAGTTTATTTAAGATCATAATGTTTTGATAGTATTGAGATTATACTAATGGATGTATGATCATGTATGATATCTTGAGGATGACACTAGTGCACACTTAAGCATGCATAGGGGTCCAGGATGAATATAAGTTTAAGGACAGGTAATCCAGGAAACGAAGATCAAGAGGGAGCACACTCCAGTAGTTCCTGCAAGGAAGCAAAGATTGAGAGGGAGTCCACCCAACAAACAAACAAAGATAAGTATTTGAATTGTTATTTCCTATATATATGATTACTTAAATGATGTTGTTCAATGATTTATATACTTATGTTCCTAGACTTAGTTTGTGTATTATGCATATTAGAATAATTGCATTAATGAACAATATACTACTAATATGCATATGATGGGTAAGTGTCATATGACACTATACAACATTCCATTGATACTTATCTAGAATGAAACCTCTTTGCTGACATGTTGGGAGTTGTGCACACTCTTAACAATGTTCTGGTAGAGATGGAAGGCATCTAGAAAGTTACGGAATATGGATAAATGTTGTATTGAAGCATTCGCTAAGATTATTGCATGACTGTATGACATATGTATTTATGAGTAAGAATTTGTTCTGAAATATATAAGATGTTTCTAATCATGCAATTGAACTTGTCTTGTAGGAAAGATCCTGTACCTACAAAAGAAGGACTACAACATTTGTTCTAGCAACAAAGTTCAAAGAAAACTATCTATTGAAGACACTTCGAGGAAGAAGTGATGGGACACATTTGCAGGAGCCATTCCAAGCATGGTGAGAGGAGGATCCTTCCCTTGGCTGTGGATGCAAGCACTGTGTGATGAGCATTAGGATGATGCTCTAGTTACTACTTTGGATATGCATCAGTTGGATGCTTTGTATGATCAGTTGGATCATGTATATTGATATGCATCAGTTGGATGCTTTATATGATCATTTGGATCATGTATATGTATATGCATTAGGACGATGCAGTGACGATGATCAGGGTGATCATGTGTGATGAGTATTAGGATGACGCTCTGGATGACATGCATCAGGATGATGTAGTGACGATGATCAAGATGATCATGTGTGATGAGTATCAGGATGATACTCTGGATGATATGCATCAGGACGATGCTATGATTATGATCAGGATGATGCGTTACTATCTAGGCATGGAGGTGTAATCTTCCTTGGACAAGGGAAGTATGTAGTAGAGATCCTGAAGCGGTTCAAGATGATGGACTGCAAGGCCATGGCCACACTATGGCATCGAACCTGAAGCTTATGTGTGATGCTTCATCTGAGCCGATTGATGTCACGGTGTATCATAGGATGATTGGGTCCTTGATGTACCTAACGAACACAAGACCAGATATTTACTTTGCTATGAACACCTTCAACTAGTTCTTGATGGATCCGAGACATGTTCACCTGATTGTTGCAATGCATATTCTGAGGTACCTGAAGGGTACAGTTGACTATGGGCTTAAGTATGATGCGAATCAAAAGTTTAACCTAGAGGGTTATGTTGATTCAAATTGGTCAGGAAGTCCCATTAATCGAAAGAGCACTTCGGGGTGCTACTTCAGTATGGGATCATGTGTGATCTCTTGGTTTAGCAGGAAACAACCCTATGTGGCACTGAGTATAGCCGAAGCAGAGTATGTTGCAGCTTGTTCGGCTAGTTGAGAGGTAGTATGGCTTAGGAAGCTACTGTCTGAGTTATTTGTGTTAAATTTTGAGCATTAATTCACAATACTCTAGGATCTTCACTGAGAGAATAACATGTACAGTATATCAATGCATAACAATCACAATAAGCATGACAAGCATCACAAGAATCAAAAGCATGAGAGACAAGAGACACAGAGTTTCCATGGGGAAAACCCTAAGGTGAAAAACCCCGCAACTTCCTCAGAGATAGAGAGAGCAATGGCTCAACCAAAGTACAACCAAAATACACTGAGATAATCTCCTAGTAGCAGATGATCCTCCTCCTCACTAGTGTGCCACTTTCTGAGTGAGAGAGATACACTTTTCTGAATGATCTAAATAGAGATCACCTGATCTCTATTTATACTAACCTGTTTTCCTAGTGACCTTATGGGGCCGACTTGTCTAGCTAGGTACATCCACATTATAATATATATATTTCAGGGCTGACCCCACACATGGTGGTCTAATAACCCATCGGCAAGTACACACACTTACGACACTTGTCAATCCACATGACGACACTTCCTTATAGAGGAATAACACATCTCTAATAAGGGTACAATAAATATATATGAAATACATTCCAAAGTTACATATACATCAACACTCCCTCTTAACTAGGAAGGTATTTCTCGACATAGATCTGCTAGACAAGTCTTCTTCTCGGGATCATCGTCATCGATGCATTGTCACTGCTACTGCTAAGGCCAAATTATATGTCCTCCCAGAGAAAAACCTCGAAAGAGCATTTGCCAGATATCACAGGGCCAAATTATATGCCATAGGCAAAACCTCGAAAGACTATCTGCAAATCTCCTAGGGCCAAATTATATGCTCATCAGTACAACCTGATCCACGGCCATAGAGTATCAACCTAATACTCACAATACATCATCCTGATGTACACATGATCATATTGATCATCACCAAGGCAACATCCTGTTGCAAGTCATCTGGACCAACATCCTGAAGCTCGTCATCCACGATCATCCTGATCATACAATGCATCTACCTGATGCATACCAAGTATCTACCCGATACATATCATCATACATGATCCACCTGATACAAATAAAAATACATGATACATATCACCATACATGATCCACTTGATCATACAATGTATCCACCTGATACATATACATATACATGGTCCAAGCATCCAACATGATGCATACATACATATAAATGATCCAACTGATCATATCTAGCATCCAACATGATGCGTACATACATATACATATAAATGATCCAACTGATCATATCCAACATCCAACATGATGCATACATACATATAAAAAATGATCCAACTGATCATACAAAGCAGAAACCAAAACATCATCCTGATGCTCATCATCCAGCGCTTACATCCACAGCCATGTGAAGGATCCTCCTTCCAACATGCTTGGAATGGATTCAACAAATGTGTCCATCACTTCTTCCTCGAAGTGTCCTCGATCTGAAGAATGCCAAGCCTCTCTCTGAAGTACTCAAACTTCACCCTGGCTAGTGGCTTCATCAGCACATCTGCAATCTGCTCGTTCGTCGCAACATACAGAAGCTTCACAGCTCCTCTCTGCACCATATCCTTGATATAGTGATATTTGATCTCTATGTGTTTCGACCTGTCATGAAACACTGGGTTCTCCGACAGCTTCACACAACTTTGGTTATCACAGAAGATACCAGTAGCATCCAACGGGAGATCAAATAACTCAGACAGTAGCTTCCGTAGCCATACTGCCTCACAACTAGCTGAACAGGTTGCAACATACTCTGCCTCAGCTGTACTCAGTGCTACGCAGGACTGCTTCCTGCTGAATCAAGAGATCACACCTGATCTGATACTAAAGCAGCACCCAGATGTGCTCTTCCTATCTACAGCACTGCCATCCCAATCTGAATCAACATAACCCTGCAGGTTAAACTTTTGATTCGCTTCATACTTGAGCCCATAATCCGCTGTACCCTTTAGGTACCTCAGAACATGCTTTACAGCAACCAGATGAACACTCCTCAGATCTGTCAGGAACTGACTCAATGTGTTCACCGCAAAGAAAATATCTGGTCTCGTGTTCGTCAGGTACATCAAGGACCCAATCATCTGACGATACATAGAGACATCAACCGGCTCAGATGAAGCATCACATAGAAGCTTCAGATTTGATGCCATAGGTGTGTTCATGGCCTTGCAATCCATCATCCTGAATCTCTTCATGATATCTACTGTGTACTTCCCTTGACCAAGAAAGATCCCACCTGCACTCTGCCACACCTCCATACCTAGGAAATAATGCATCATTCCCAAATCTTTCATATCGAACTCGGCAGCAAGCTTCCTCTTAGTATCTGCAATCAATCTGTCATCTCCTGTTACAAATAAGTCATCCACATATAGGAGTAGAATCACAGGATTCCCTTCCTCAACCTTGTAGTAAAGGTTGGAATCTGCTTTACTCTTGGTAAATCCCAAACTAGATAGGAAATTGTCCTTCCTAGCATACCAAGTTCTGGGAGCTTGTTTCAAGCCATACAAGGCTTTCTTCAATCTGCACACATATGAATCCATGTCATGTATTTCAAAACCGAGTGGCTTCTCCACATATACATCCTCTTCAACTACACCATTCAAGAAAGCAGTCTTGACATCCATCTAGTGTATTTTCCATTTCATTGCTACAACCAGGGCAAGTACTGTTCTGATGGAAGTATACCTGGCTACAGGTGCAAAATTTTCTTCATAATCTATTCCCTCTTTCTGAGAGAAGCCACGAGCTACAAATCTTGCCTTGTATTTCTATACACTGCCATCTGCAACATGCTTGATTTTGTAAATCCATTTGGATGTCACAACAGACTTCTCTTTAGGTCTTGGGACAGCATCCCAAACATCATTCTTTATTACTGATTGGTATTCCTCAACCATGGCATCCTTCCATTCTTTCTTTTTCACTGCTTCTTCATAACTGGAAGGTTCTTTGTTCATAATATCACAGAGTAAAGCAACATAGCTGGTATGTGATCTGGTTCTCTTCTTTGCTCTGTTTTCTTCTTCTAGAATGCCAAATATTTCTGCATCTTGAATGAGCTCTCTAGCCCATCCAGGTTTCCTCTTGTGAGAGTTATCCTCACGGGGTGGATCTACAGGTTCTTGTGGATCTTCAAATTCACGAACAACTTCTGGAACTGCTTCAGTCATGGTAGTGTCTTGAAATCTAGTTTCCTTAGGTTCTTCATAAACTTCGATAGGTGCCTTCCTTGATTTGATGAATGCTGAGTTTTCATCAAATGTTACATCCCCATTGACATCAATCTTCTTGAACCCTGGAAAGTATATTCTGTAAGCCTTCGATCTTTCACTATAACCCACAAAGATACCCTTCTTTTCTGAAGGATCTAGTTTAGTCCTCTTTTCCTTTGGGACATGAGTGTATACTGGACAACCAAATATTCTGAGATGGCTGACTTCAGGTTTCTTACCAGAAAAGACCTCTTCTGGTGTCTTGTTGTCCAATATCTTGTGGGGTGTTCTGTTCTGCACATATATAGATATTCTAGCTGCTTTTTCCCATAGATGCATAGGTAGATCCTGGTCATGCAGCATTGCCCTTACTGCTTCCATGATAGTTCTGTTCTTCCTTTCTGCAACTCCATTTTGTTGAGGATTATAAGGAGCAATCAACTCCCTCTTAATCCCTGAATCACTACAAAGCTTCTTGAAGTCACCTGAGGTGAATTATCCACCATAGTCGGATCTGAATGTTTTGATCTTCTTGTCAGTTTGATTTTCCATCAAGGTTTTGAATTCCTTGAACTTATCAAACACCTCATCTTTGTTCTTCAAGAAGTATACCCAAGTCTTCCTGGAGAAGTCATCAATAAATGAGACATAGTAAACATACCCACTAAGAGAACTGGATGACATAGGACCACATACATCTGAGTGGATGATTTCCAGGATATCTTTGGCCTTTCTTTCACTGCTTGGGAAAGCCTTCTTAATGTTCTTACCTTTTGCACATCCTTTGCAAACACCTTCATGTTTGGTCTTGATTTCAGGAAGACCTTCTACAGCCTTGCTTGCAATTGGAAGTGCCCTATAGTGCATATGAGCAAGTATTCTATGCCAAAGGTCACTTGGCTCCATGGATTCATGCACCATGGCATGTTCAGGTTGTCCCTTCAATTTATACAATCCTCCCTCTTACTCTCCAATCACAACTACATCATCTATGGTCTTTCCCTTTGGCCACATTAGGACTTGGCCATCCACAAATGCAACCCTCATACCTTTTGCATCCAATGCAGAGATGGAGAGTAAGTTCTTCTTGAGCCCAAGTACATAAAGGACTTCTTTCATCTTCAAAGATTTTCCAGAATCTAGGTTGTAGAAGGCTTCACCACTTCCTTTGATTGGGTATTGATAATCATCCCCAAGTTTCACCTTATGGGGTGATTCATGTTCAGATAGATTCACAAAAGATTCCTTAAACCCAGTCATGTGTTTGGAAGCCCCACTATCAATCAACCAATCATTACAACCATGGGAGATAGTACCTGTGAGAGCAGAGATTAGAACATACTCTTCTTCACTTGATGAGTCATCATCACTTTCTGCCCTAGCCTTCTTCTTTGGAGGTTCATCATCCTCGGCAGCATGAGCATGGAACTTTCTTTTTCTGCCCTTCTTCTTCTTGCTGAAGTTGTTGTTATTATCCCTTTTGTTCTTGGGACAACCTGAAGCAAAATGACCCTTCTCATTGCATGTGAAGCATCTTATATCCTTCTTATTATTTTGATAGGATATTTTGTAGCAAGAGTGCTCCTTCTTGGGCTTGCTTCTTTTGGTTTGAGTTGCGAGATCTTGATCTTCACCTCCCATATTTTCCTCACTAGCTACAAGTCTAGCTTCTTCTTGAGAGCATTCCTCCCATAGTTTACTGAAAGAGATCAATTTCTTTCTTGCACAGATTCCTTGAATAAAGGAGTCACATGACCTAGGTAGGCCATTCAGAGTGGTCATAACAACTTCACCATTGTCCACTACTTCATCCACAACTTCAAGTTGCTCCTTGATCTGAGAGACCTTGGAGAAGTAAGATTGAATGGTTTCTCCATTCAACATCTTGACCCCTTTCAATTGATTCCGCAGAGTCATCTTCCGATTTATGTTCTTCCCTTCAAATAGCTTGGTCAAAGAGTCAAACATCTCCTTGGGTGTCTTTAGAGAAGACACATGGGGTATGAGATGGTCTTTGATAGAATCAGCAATGATTCTCTTTGCCTTGACCAAGTTCTTCTTATGCAATACCTTGGCATCTTCATCCTCTGGGATAGGGATGTCTTCTTTTATATATGAGCCCAACTCATTCTCTTCCAGGATTAACCCAATCCTATACTTCCAAGCTCGGAAGTTATCAACCCCTTCAAGCTTATCCTCAAGCTTGGTGTGGTGAGACATCTTAAAGATTACTTCAAATGGAAATAGAAAAGATTTAGGTCTTACCACTTGAAATGTTGAAAACTAGATCTGGTCCCGGATTAGGGTTTGTTGGAAAAACCCTAAAAATTCAAAATGTGAATTTCAATTTTCTGAAAGGATAGAAAGATGCGCTTTGATGAGCTGATCAGCCTAGCGCATCCAGAATTTGAGATCAGCAAAGTTTTACCCTTCAGATTTGCCTTTTTGTCCTCTTGGGTTCACTAGGGAGAGCCCTGAATTAGGGTTTGAGTTTCCCGGAGATCTACCCAGCCAAAAATCTCGATCCAAAGCTCTAAACTTCGATTTTTGCAAGGAGCTTCCAGCTATTTCTTCAGATTTCAGAAATTCCTATTTTTGTGGAAACCCTAATTTTTAGGGCCAAATCTGAAAATGCTCGAAATTGAATTCTGATTGGACAGATAGATGCGCCTTGATGAGTAGAGTCAATCTACTATACTGCTTTTCCAAAATCTATGGAGAGAAACCCAATAAACAAGAAACTCAAGTTTCCATCACTACAAAATGTCTTCTTCTCAGGTTAGCTTTGATACCATGTTAAATTTTGAGCATTAATTCACAATACTCTAGGATCTTCACTGAGAGAATAACATGTACAATATATCAATGCATAACAATCACAATAATCATGACAAGCATCACAAGAATCAAAAGCATGAGAGACAAGAGACACAGAATTTTTCGTGGGGAAAACCCTAAGGTGAAAAACCCCACAACTTCCTCAGAGATAGAGAGAGCAATGGCTCAACCAAAGTACAACCAAAATACACTGAGATAGTCTCCTAGTAGCAGATGATCCTCCTCCTCACTAGTGCGCAACTTTCTGAGTGAGAGAGATACACTTTTCCGAATGATCTAAATAGAGATCACCTGATCTCTATTTATACTAACCTGTTTTCCCAGTGACCTTATGGGGCCGACTTGTCTAGCTAGGTACATCCACATTATAATATATATATTTCAAGGCCGACCCCACACATGGTGGTCTAATAACCCATCGACAAGTACACACACTTGCGACACTTGTCAATCCACATGAAGACACTTCCTTATAGAGGAATAACACATCTCTAATAAGGGTACAATAAATATATATGAAATACATAGATGAAATACATTCCGAAGTTACATATACATCAACAATTTGATCTCTCGTTGGATGCTATTGGTATCTTTTGTGGCAGCTAGAGTTGTGTGAAGTTGTCTGAGAACCCAGTGTTTCGTGATAGGTCGAAGCACATTGAGATCAAATATCACTATATTAGGGATATGGTGCAGAGAAAAGCAGTGAAGCTCCTGTATGTTGCGACAGACGAGCAAATAGCCAATGTGTTGACCAAGCCACTGGCTAGAGTGAAGTTTGAGTACTTCAGAGAGAGGCTTGGTGTACCTCAGATTGAGATTCTTTCCAAGGGGAAGTGATGAGTCCAGAGACACAGATGCACATGATCCATTCTGACATGGTTGAAGTTTGTCTTGCCATGGTCGTTGATGTAAGGGATGGAGCCATTCCCACATGGTTGAAGTTTGTCTTGCCATGGTCGTTGATGTAAGGGCTGGATCCATTCCGACATGGTTGAATTTCTCTTTCCATGGTCGTTGATGTAAGGGATGGAGCCATTCCGACATGGTTGAAGTTTTTCTTGCCATGGTCATGTTGGTGTCCAATATTGTCACCATTTTTTATCATTTAATTTACTCGAAGTAGTGTTATTTCTATTGTTTTTGCTATAGTAAGTTGTTTTCTTAGCCATTCAGCTCATCAAACAGTCCAGGTATGCACAAATTCATTTACCATGCAAATCTTATTATGTTTCGTATATTATGGTTTATTTATGATTAAAATGATGTTTTTGAGCATAATTAAAACTTATGGTTTTAATTGACAGCCTACGATTTGAAAATGACCCATCATTCAGACCATGCGCTACGTGCTCAATCTAAAATGCGTTCAGCTCATTGTTCATCCCCCGAAATCCGCGGTTGACACATCTTAGACCATTGAATGAAGAGAAGGACACATGGGTTCTGTTCGACACGCAATGGGCCTAGTTAATGAGCTATTTCTCTAGAAGATCCGTCCTTATGCTCGCCAAGCCTAAAAGCAAATCTCACGTCCATGTGAACACTTTAACCTCCAGTTCATCTGCGCATTCATCCTGGAATCACGCTTAGTATGCCGACGTAACTCCTATACCCATGTAAACACTCCAGCGCACCATATCTCTTGTTCATTTGGCTGAGAGTTACGCACACCTATTCACGCCTGCTCACGTTCATTCATGCCATCGTTCTGGAAGGAGTCTGCCTACCCACGATTCAGTTCGCCTACACAGTGCTCGTCCACGTCTAAGTTAGATCGACGTTGTAGCTGCACTGTGAAGGAACCAACCCCGTCAAAGTCTGAAGGACTCTCCTTGTGATGGCATGTATCAATTAAATCAACAATTACAGTCATTTAAACACTTCTATTTTTAGAGAGGTCGACTCTGTCGACCCTCTAACCCATTGTAACTTATAAATAGTCGCCTTTATGATTGAGATGAGTTAGTCCAAATCTGAGTATGAGTTTTAGTCTAAATTTTGGAATCTAGCTAGTTCACAGTCATAGATAGTGGAAGACAGAGTTCTATAATTCTTCTCAAGTTAATGGAAGTAGCAGCTTGTTGATGTTATGCTGGTAGTCGTTTAAGTTGAGCTATTTCACCCTCCGATTGCTGGTCTACCAATAGTTCAATAGTTTAATAATTTGTAGTTTGTTTTCAATCCTTCTTTCATCATCATAGTTAGATATTGCTTCCAAATTCTTCCATAGTTAGCATTCCTTTCTTTCTTTTCTCCTCTGTTAGTTTTTCTTCCTGTTTGTTGTAGGTTAATTCTTCCTTCTTCTATTCCAACCTTCTTCCTTCTTCGATTCCAATCTTCTTCCTACTTCTTATAAAATCATTCTTCCTCTTAGGTAATGATTCGCATAGATAATTTCTTAGCCTCTAATAATCTCTCTACTACTTCCTATCCATAGTAGGATCATTTGCATAAGCCAGCTGGTAATTAAATCATCCAAAAAAATTTCTTTCCCTCCCTTTAAAACGTTTTCCTCCATTCGGATCGTCATTCGGACTACCATTCAGACCGACATTCAGATCGTCATTCGGACCTGTGTGTTTTCTATATTATTTTAGGCCTTTTTCTGAATCTAATTTCTTCTGCCTCTTAATCATAATTCTTCCTGTTCCTCCTTAATAGTTTGAGATGTAATTTAATCTTGTTTTATGTTATTTGGAGTTTTTAATTCAATTTCATCATTATTTCCTCCTTTCTTACTTTCTCCTTATCATATTCTTATCTTTCTTCCAAAATTTAGTTCTTTAACCTGTTTTGTTACTTAGTTACTGTTCAGAGTGTTGTTTCTAAATAGTTTATTTCCAAGTTATAATTGATAATTCTATTCGTTGAGTTGTTTTAGTTTGTTAATCTTCAGACTAATTTCTCTTTAATGAAGATGTTCATGTTGCAAGATCTGGATTAATAATAAAATATCTTTATCAAGTTTTCTACTTGCTTCCAAATCTAGTATAGTTCAAGTTTAACATCTTTGTTAAGTTCTTCTATTTGCTTCTAACTTATATTAGTTTCATGTTGTTCACATATGGATAGACAGTAGTTCAGAATGTTTAAAGTTAGTAGTAGTTTGTTGATTTTTAGTTTACATTTGTTTGTAGAAGTTAAGTTAGATTTACTTTCATTTAGCTTCCTTATTACATTTGAAAGTCATTACGATACATTTACTCCAGTTCCTATTATATTTGATGTACATAACCACGAAGAGTGGAATTAGATGGTTTAGTCTAAATTAATTTACATTTACAAGTTCTTCCTATTAAACATCTAATATCCGTAGCTCTGATTTTGTTCATAGTTGTTATCTGGAAGTTTAATTTAGTAGTTTCTTACTTTCTCTAGAAGTAATTTGTGTTTCACTATTTTTTTCCATCTTTCTTATTAATTAACCATAGAAGTAGAGTAGTATGATCTAGTACTATTCTGATCTGTGATTTAATTGTATTCTTAAATATTTAACTCAGTTTTTCATTCTGAAAGATCTTTCAATCTTTTTCCTTACTAAACATTTTTTAGGTCTGACAAACCTGAACCTTTAGAACCTTTTCTACCTTGGCATATATTTTGCTTCAACTCTAAGTTTACTGATCCTGGTTGATAATTAATATTAGGTGTTTTTATTTGAGATAGCTCACACACCCAACATTTTGGCGCCGTTGCCGAGGAGTTGAAATAGGTAGAAATTCTCTTCCAAAAATTAGTGATAACTTAGATTAGGCTGGTGGAGGGTGAGCGGTAAGACGAGAGGTAAGAACCTATGCATCTGTTATAACAGGCACCACCAAAACCCAGTAGTAGTAGTTATGCTGTCAGAGTTTCTTTCAGTTATAATTTGTTTTCATGAATAGGTCTAGAGATTCACAAGGTAGATTTATTAAAATTAAAATTCCTACTAACCTATGCGAGGGATGTGCCACCTGTTAACACCCAAAAAGTGCTCACTACCTCATCTACCCCATTACATGACTCATTTGTCCATATTTCCTACCATATTTACCTCAAGAACCTTAAAATCCCATTAAAAAGCCTCCAAAAGGCCACAAAACCACTAAAAAAGCCTCCAAAAGGCCAAAAAACCCCTTTTCCCCCCAAAATAATCCAAAATTCCTCCAAAATAGGAAAAACCCTCTAAAAAGGGAATAAAAATACAAAAAAAAGAGGAAAAAGAGGGAAAAAGGAGGAAAAAACCCTATACAGCTGACCTAAACCATATGGTGCCAAAAACCATGGGCCAGCACTCCACCACTAAAAACCTATAAATAGGTGATGGAGGCCCCTCATTTCATATTCACAGTCAAATACACCCTTACTCTGCCAAAATCACTTTTGAAACCCTAGCTCACCCTTGAGCTACTTTCACCCTTGAGTGCCCCTTTTGGCCCATTTCCAACCCTTTGGAGAAAGAGAAGGAACAAAGCTGGAGTTCGGAGCAACCCTCTTGGACTATTGTAAGAACTTCACCAACCTCTACACTTGAGGTAAAATTTTAATACAAAAAAGAAAGATCTTCACCATACTTCCATGTTTTGTTATGTTTATTAATGCTCATGTTAGTTTAGAATTCGTATTGTTTTATTACTTTAATTTACTGTTTATTGAACTGCTACTAAGGAGTCCATTCTCCTTAGTAGGTGCTCATTTGCACAAGCTAGGGTGAAAACGCTAGCTACAGTTTTGGCGACTCCTTTGAATTTTTGGTTATAGTTTTAAAGTTTTAGACATTTTTAAGTTTCTGCAATATTTTTCTGTTTTTTCCTTTCGGCTGTCCCTTTCGACTGCCATAAACCGCGTCTTTTACCCCCCGCAGTTGCGTTTCGACCGCGTCTTTCAGGCATTTACCTGTGATCTGACCATGGCTCTCAGACTGTTTCCGGTGACCTATCGGCGGATTCAAGTTTGTTACCTGCGATCCGACCGCGGCTATTAGCTTGTTTGGAGCCATCCAACTATGGCTGTTAACCATTTTCCTGCATCCCGCCTGCGGCTTTTAGCCATTTTTCTACAACCCGCCGGTGTCTTTCGGCCTTTTTCCTGCATCCCACCTGTGGCTTTCAGCCATTTTTCTGCAACCCGCCGACGTCTTACGGCCTTTTTCCCGCGTCCCGCCTGCAGCTTTCAGCCATTTTCCTACAACCCACCGGTGGCTTTCGACCTGTTTCCCGCGATCCGACTGCATCTTTCGGCTAGAATCTCGCAACATGCCCATGACTGTTGAGCTGTTTCCCGCGGTCCAACCGCACAGATTTGCCACAGATCCGCAGTTCGTTTTCTGCAATTTTTTCCCTATTTTGAACCCAGCACTTTGCTGCAAAATTTTCTGCACTTGTACAGCCATCTGTCCTACCTGTAGCCATCCTTCTCTACAGCCTTTTCTGCAGTTTTATTTATGTTCCATTTACAGAATATTTTTTGAATTTCAACATTTTAATTGAAAAAGAGAAAATTTTGCATTTTAAGGTTGAAATTCTGTCCTGTTATTTTTAGTTAGAAAGTTGCCCACCCTGTGGCACTTTTACTTGGGTTCATCACCTCACACGCACACACTCTGTCACCTAATTCAAGTGAGCCCTAAAATACTACTTAAAACAACCAACATTCTAACCGCACTTGGGGAACACATAAGAATTTTTGTAGTTAGGTAGGATCGGGGGGATAGGCATCCAAATAACACCCCTCGGTGGCTTACACTTGATACATAGCTGTTGTCCATTAGGGAACCAAAATACCCTAGTATTTTTTGGCACGGTCACAACTAGTTCATCAGAGGGCCTCTCCCCTAGGAGGGTTGAAGTCGCCAGACTAGTTCCAGAGGCCTGAGTGGAATACCGCACTGCATTCAGTAACCGAAGGCTACCTTTCACAGTTCTCGGGGTATCACTCGTATGGGGATACCGCGACGATAGAACCAAATGGCAGATTCACCTTTTCTGGACATGTCATGAACGGGGTATCTTAGTTTCCTTCCTTCTAGGATTGACTACCCGGTGTCCCTCCCGGTAGGGGGATATCTTTATCCACTTAGATCTACTATCCATATTGTCTGACTTGGATTTCATCACCTTGTAGAGGATATGTCTTGTTGAGTTAGAATACTATTTAGCTAGGTGTTTGCATGCTCCCTTACCTCCTTTTGGCCTAGCGAGTCCACTATTTTTATTTTTTAGGAAACCTACTGCTTGTTGGTATTCTGACCATTTCTGTTGATACTCCACTTATTGTAGCACAGCTATTACAGTAAGTGTTTTGAGTTGGTTGTTGGCCTGAGTGCCATATTTTTTGATCTCTCCTTCTGCACACTCGGTTGCATTAGGGTTTTTGAGCTATTTTTCACTCAAACATAACCCCTAGATATTTGACACCATCTGTCACCATTGAGTCCCCGAGACATTCTCGGTGCCTCTAGGGCGAGTCTCCACAGCACAGTTCACTTGAAACCACCCGTCATAGACATAGATATTCATCACTTGATACCACTCATCATAGATCTCGAGCCTTGTCACTTGACTCCACTCGTCAGCGGCATCGAACTCCATCACCCGAGCTAGATGCCCCTTATTTTACCTCTGATTCTGAGGTAGAGTCCGAGAACCCCATTTACACTGCACCAACCAGCCCCATGGCTGGCGTGACTTCCACCCATTTTTTTGTAGGGACCATTGGTGGAGCATCCACCACCACACCAACTACCACACCTGCTTTGGATATTCCCTTGATGGGGCCCACATCTACCATTCCGATCATTGTACCCATTCCAGTAGCTAGCATACCTATCGCCACTCCATCAGTGACTCACACTACCCTTGGCGGTGTAGGACCGTCCCATACCACTTTCGTTCCTCCACTTGGGGGCAACATCTCAAACCCAGCCCCTCCACTTGGGGGCATTTGCCCCAACATGGTCACACCCACTAGTATGTCACATCCTTCTACTAGTTTTCCATTCATGGCTAGTCTCAACCTTCCTAACCTAGCTAGACTGACTAACGATCCCATCAGACACGACCTTGCGTGGCCTCACATGCCTACCAAGCTCCCCTCCGACATCCCTAAGTTTGAGGGAAATGCAGGTGAGGACCCCCAGAACCATATTATGTCCTTCCATCTATGGTGTTCCTTCAACTCCATAGTGGATGACTCTGTCCTCCTCCATCTATTACAATGCACCCTCATTGGCTTTGCAGCTAAGTGGTACATCGAGTAGCCCCATGGGACCCATGCCACCTTTACTTCCCTTGCCTCAACTTTCCTGCAGTTCATTCAGTTACCTGTCCGCTATGACACGGGAGTTGAGATCCTACTGTCTTGCAGACAGAACATGGCTACCCACATCACTGACCACATTCAGGAGTGGTGTCGATGCCGCAGCCTCTGCAAAATCAAGTTAGATGACTGTATCTTCTTAGATTGGTTTCTAAAATCCCTCCTTCCTATCATTGCCAAGGATGTGGCATCCGAACGACCCCAGTCCGAAGAAGAGGCCATCCTCAAAGCCCATCAATTTGACCTCATTTATGCCCAATCGGGTTATCTATACACCATCATCCCTGATGCCCCTCGCGGTGATTCCTCCCAACATGATGTGCCGGGGGCATCCCATGCCACAGACGGTATCATTGGCCATGTTGCCTCGCATCCCCAACCCTTTTCCATCGCACGTCCTAGCCATGGCCCTGACCTTTCACGGGCTACATCTCAATCTGGAGCAACCAATTCATATGCTCCCATGACACATCATCACCATTCCCACGGACCCTCCTGTCCACCTCAGTGCTTTGGTCATACAACCCCCGCTTATGCCCCCTAGTCGCACCTTAGCCATATTACCACCCACAGGCTGCACCAGCTCCTGTGTCCTCTCAAGCCCAACCTACATATTACCCACCACAGGCAGCCCCTGCGGTAAACCCACAACCCGTTCCGTAGACGTATCAGCAACCCCCACAAGGTTCAGCACCTGCGCAGCCTCCCCCTACTTATTATCCACTACAGCCTTCTCCCGCACCTACACAACCCCAGAACCCACCTACTACCCAAGGGCAAGTATACGCCCAACAGAATCCATAGCAGAACCAAAACAACCAGTGCCAACAGGGCCAGCAAAACCATGGCAAAGGCTATAACCGTGGGAACAGCCCCCCTCCAAACCAAGCTGATCAACCTCCCAATCCCCCAAACAACAATAACGTGGCACCTGCCAACCAGAACCCTGATCGGCTGCCCAAGCAGGCCAAAAATCCTAATTTGAGAACAAACCATCCTTGTTCCATTTGTAGGCTCTATGGCCACTACACACATGCTTTCCCACATTTGGAGTGAGCTCAGCAACTCTGGACTGATGATGTCCATCGCCAAGGGCACACGGCTCCTCAGGCGCCACCTAACCCCCCACCACCTCAGCAACAACCTTTGGTGCTGCAAAACCCCTTACCAACCCAAGGCGTAGTGAACACTCAGCCGTTGGCTCCCCCTCAAGGCAACGCGCCCCCACAACAATAGATCACTTATGTCGCTCCTGATCAACCCATGTTCGACTCAGGTACCCACCACTTGTTAATGATGTCATCCGCTGATGTCAACCTCCAAACCTGTCGGAACCAATATGGCTCCACCCCTGAATCCCCTCCCACCGACAAGAACACTAACATTCATCCCACTGATCAGACGTTACGTATACCTCCGGCTCCACTCGATGGCACCTCCAAAGCACCTCGCTTCCCACTTTGTCGCATCAACAATAACCTCAATGCTCGTGCTGTGTCAAATTACAACATTGTAGATGACTTAGCATAATCTCCCGCAGCCATGTCTGCGTTAGAAGTCTTAAAAAACTGTCCTTCACAGTGCAAGACTTTGCTCTCCGCCATTGGTGCTATTGACCCAAATGATTCATGACTGATGGCCTTCGATTTGGACCAGTCCGAACCACGCCTACCTTCCACTTTAGCGTTCCAAGTTTCTATTTCTGTTCGAAATCTTGTCATCCATCGGTGCATTATCGATGAAGGTGCCTCTACATGCATTATGTCCACATTCATTTGGCAGAAGTTGGGATCCCCTACTCTCCACCAGTCCACCAATGCGTTGCGAGCCTACGATGGTGGTTCGGCTCAACCCCAAGGTCTCTTAGCTAATGTCCCCGTCCAGTTGGCTGGTAAAACAGTGCTCATTGACATAGAGGTCATCAATGCCCAACTTGATTATAACCTCTTACATGGCCGCAGCTACATGTATGCCATGTGGGCGGTTGCCTCATCCATTTTTCGTACCATGATGTTCCCCCATGACGGACGCGTGGTCAAGGTCGACCAACTCACCTATTACGATCCCAATACCCCCGCTGCACCCGAAAATGTTCTCCCCATGGTTGAACAACCTGTTTGTGGTGCAACTACCTCATTTGTTTCCTCTGTGGGACTTGGACTTTACTGAGATACATCGATGACCTCAACATTCCAATCCATTCCACCCCCATCACCCGCAACCGAAGTATCTGACCTATGTACCCTTTCCCACAATACACAAACACCCAACAATCAACCGCCCTTGTTACCCAAACCATCGTTGGTACCTAGTCACATTGGTGTTACACCCATCCACACAATCCCCTTCCTATTCCCTCCCTCGGGCGTAGTAAGTGCCCTGGTTATGGCTACTCTTAGCCTCCCCGGGTTAACCTTGGGATTACCTGTGTGGTATATTTCACCTCCCGTTCCCTTGCCGACACCAAATGTCGTCCTACAACCGGTGCAACCCATTGCCACTAGTAGTCAACCACCTCCCGGTGTCACTACCCCTTCTTCATCTACGAATCCCCCCCTCTTATCAAGCACACTGGGGGTAGAGGCCCACAACCATACACTGCTATACCCCCTCCCACAACAGTTAAAAACCCCCCCGTGTTTCGTGCTCCTCCCAAATGCTTGTTGTGTGATGAGTTAGGCCATCCAACTCATCAATGTCCACAATTACCTGCATTATAGGAACACATGCAAATGCTTGATGACAACCCCAACATCCCAATTGTTGAAATCGATCCAACCCCTAAGCCTCGTGATAAATCACTACGTACCAACCACCCTTGTGCCATATGCGTTATTTATGGCCATTACTCACATCACTGTCCTGATCTCCCAGATCATAGAGCAGCTCTCTACGAGATGAATAATTTGGACCTTGAGATGGCACCCCCCACAATTGAGAAGATCCACCCCCCCGTATCACCCTCATCCAGAGAGATTAACACCATTTATATGATCTCTTCGACTACCACTCCCACGTCAACCGATTTGACAACTCAAAGTTTCCGCAATGATGAGGAGATTCTAGAGGCTCTCACTGCCTCGGATTATCCCTGGGAAGACATGCACCATCGTTCCTATTTCCTCCCAGAAGAGTCATCCTCCACCACAACCACCCAATTTGTGGTTGAGTCCAAAGATTTCCTCCCCACCAAATTCGATTGGTTTAAGGATCCCATTCCCGCTCCTGATGCTTTTGAGGAAGGTAACATGACCAATATCTCACCCACAATCCAAATTGATATCTCTGCCCTAGGAGGTGCCCCTGAACTCATTCCATTAGGAGCCTCCTGCACTGAGTACAAGATTGGAGAGTACACAAAACTTTTCCAAGAGTTCCATGATGTCTTTGCCTGGTCCTACACCGAAATGCCTGGTCTTGACCCCACTATCATCGAGCACCACATTGACACCTCTGAGTTAGGGGGAATAATAGATTACCTTGACCCTGGGATAGGGGGCATGATCAACCATTTTGAACCTTCCCCATCACATCTATCTCAGCACGTCCATGACCCCCTTGTTCAAACCAACACATATGTGATCCACAATCATAAACCCCATGCACATAGCATGGGGGCTATCATCGAGCACCACATTGACACCTCTGAGTTAGGGGGAATAATAGATTACCTTGACCCTGGGATAGGGGGCATGATCAACCATTTTGAACCTTCCCCATCACATCTATATCAGCACGTCCATGACCCCCTTGTTCAAACCAACACATATGTGATCCACAATCATAAACCCCATGCACATAGCATGGGGGAAAGTCATTAACCCTGCTCACTTTTTCACATGCGTGATCTCAACCATTTTTGAGGTCACATGTCACTTGTATATATGATTTGATTCGATACACCTAGTATTCTGCCCCCGCAGGTCATCATTTCTCTCCACCACTGCATCCTGGGATTGGTGGACTCACCTTTATTTATAGCCATTTTTTAACCTAGTTCTTTCCTTTGACCATTCCGGAGTCCTTATGACCTCCGTTTTTCGCACCATTTGCACTGTCGGATTCATTTTTCCGAGCCCGTGATGATGCTTGAGATCATTTCTCGCTCTCACCCCCAGATGTTTTGGGTATTTTTTCCAAAACACCCCCTGTCACTTCGGTTTGTGTGCCACTTCGGCCATTCTCCATTTTTGACACTTTTTATATCACTGGATTCATTTTTTCGAGCTCATGATAATGCTTGAGGTCATTTCTCACTCTCACTAGGTACAATTTCAACATTGTGTCCTGACACCTTACTTCCTCAGTTTGTGCACCACATCGGCCACCATCAGATTGTTCCACCTTTTTACATGAGCCATTCAATCCTTTCATACTGCAATTATTTTGTTATTTTTCCACCATTCATTATCCTGCAAGGAGGCCCACCAGTGTTCCCCCCTACCCTTGTTCTTGGTCATCATCAATGTTCCTTGATTGAACACTTCCTCCTTGCCTAGCCATTCCTGTTGTTCGGTTTAATTTTATCTATTTTTCAGGCTGGAAAAATCCTTTATGAAAAAGGCACTTAGGGAGTTTCTGTTAAGCTCTTTTCTGACTCCTAAAACAATGAAAAGATCGTTGAGCAATCTTGCTTCCTTTCATGCTCATTAAACTACTTGAAAGGGCATCTATCTGGTATAAGTTTAACCCTTTTTCAGACCTGGTAGACTAATTACGAAAAAGGAATACTCTAGTCACACCAGCTAGAAGAGTTCTTCATTGCATCCTTTTATGCTTCTTCGGGCCTTGGAGACTAATACACGAAAAAACAACCCCCTGGAGTCTTCTTATCGCTTTCAGACTCTCTAAAATTGAAAGCAACCACGAGCATGAACTGTCTTGGGATTGTACAAATCCACACGACAGTACCATTCTATTATTTCAGAGTCTTCTTATCACTTTCAAACTCCTTAACATTGAAAGCAATCACGAGCATGAACTGTCCTGGGCTCGTACAAATCCACACGACAATACCATTTTACACGCACTTCTTCTAGTTCCTTAACCCATGAAGAAGTCCCCCCGTGCCTCTTGGCACTATGATCGATCATCTTGGCAGCACCCCCAATCAGGTCGCCTTTGTTCAGAGTATTCTATAGTCTCCTTCCATTTTACACCAGCTTGAGTCTCACTCATCCCAGTCACTATCATTGATCCAGGATAGCTATGATCCCTTTCCCACTAGTCAGTTTCATATGCTGCCCGATTGTCCCTGCCATCATACTCTGAACAAAGGAAGTTTGAGTCCACCCACTCTACTTGCCCAGTTATCCCTCACAGTATGTCAGTCCTACCATCAGTACTCTCACACTTCGATTCTCCACCTCGCACTCCTATCAAGGAAACATCATTGCCTTGCTAGTTGCAGGTCTCCCTCTGTCGATGATAGCCCCTCTATTCCAGAGGATAGACCCAAAGGTCCCTGCGCCTTGGACTCATCACCATCTGTGGTGAGTGCCTATGGACCATTCTGAGAGGAGTCATCATTGCCTCTCTGAGTGGTTATTTCTCATATGCTCGACTTCAACACCTTGATCGCATCGTTGAGAATCGCGTAGGGTTTATATCCCTTCAGTTATTGGTCGAAGACCTCGGACTTCCCTCGACTCTAGCACATTGGTGAGTCACTTCGGAACACCCAGTTATATGTTCTCGTGGATGTCCGAGTTACGTAGGCGATTGTATTCGGAATCCATCTAGTTATATGCTTCCTTGAGTACCCAGTTCAGTTCCAGTTCAGTGTACCATTGAGTAGATGACTCCCCGTCACTATGATCTAGCAGCTCATCAGTTCCTCTAGTACCCCACTCAGTAGCACTGTTGTTATTCCAGTGTATCAGTTCTTCAGCTCAGACATGGTCAGCCCAGCAGTATTTCCCAGATTTGTGTCCCCTCTGGACCCTTATGATGTACACAGTGGTTCTCTATGTATCCTACAGGTCTCCCTTTTCGGGCCTCACAGTTATTTTTTATGTATCTTGATACGAGCATGGGTATGCCTGCCTCGTCCATATATTGAGATTCTTCCTCATTCATTATTTGAGGCCATGTATATTTCAGGTCCCCATATTTTTGACCCCATTGTTATTATTATTCTAGATCTTGATACGAGCATGGGAATGCCCGCCTCGTCCACATGTTCAAATTATTCCTCATTCATTATTAAGGTCATGTATTTTCAGTTTTTGCAGTTTGTTCGGGACTGTTCTTCTAGGCTCTAGTTTGTTTCTTCTCTTCTCCACACCCCAGGAAAACCATAAAAGACTTATGATGTCTATTGGCCATACGATGAGCTCCTTCCCTCACACATCAGGAGGCAATCTGTTAACACCCAAAAAGTGCTCACTACCTCATCTACCCCATTACATGACTCATTTGCCCATATTTCTTGCCATATTTACCTCTAGAACCTTAAAATCCCATTAAAAAGCCTCCAAAAGGACACAAAACCACTAAAAAAGCCTCCAAAAGGCCAAAAAACCCCTTTTCCCCCCAAAATGATCCAAAATTCCTCCAAAATCGCAAAAACCCTCTAAAAAAGGAATAAAAATACAAAAAAAAGAGGAAAAAGAGGGAAAAAGGAGGAAAAAACCCTATATAGCCGACCTAAACCATATGGTTCCAAAAACCATGGGCCAACACTCCACCACTAAAAACCTATAAATAGGTGATGGAGGCCCCTCATTTCATATCCACAGTCAAATACACCCTTACTCTGCCAAAATCACTCTTGAAACCCTAGCTCACCCTTGAGCTACTTTCACCCTTGAGTGCCCCTTTTGGCCCATTTCCAACCCTTTGGAGAAAGAGAAGGAACAAAGCTGGAGTTTGGAGCAACCCTCTTGGGCTATTGCAAGAACTTCACCAACCTCTACACCTAAGGTAAAATTTTAATACAAAAAAGAAAGATCTTCACCATACTTCCATGTTTTGTTATGTTTATTAATGCTCATGTTAGTTTAGAATTTGTATTGTTTTATTACTTTAATTTACTGTTTATTGAATTGCTACTAAGGAGTCCATTCTCCTTAGTAGGTGCTCATTTGCACAAGCTAGGGTGAAAACCCTAGCTACACCACCCCAACTACTAACTCAACATAAAGGTATCGGAAGACAACTAAAGGGGATAGTCCTACTTGGAAGGCTAAAGAAACCTTTTCTGGAAACATTTTAAAGGAAACCATAGGGACATTAGAATAGTCTGTTCATAAAGAAATTCCACTAGAAAAACCTCAAGCTCATATTGAGACTGAACTTAGACAAGAGGAAACTCTGAAGGATAAAATTTTGAAACTTCTTAACCCTCCATTAGTCCAAAAGCCCAAAGACACTACTTTTTCAATAGTGGGTGGTCCAGATTTGGTATATTTTATCAATCATGCACAAGTATATGCTCTTTTTGGGAGCTCTACAAACATCGCCATCTCATAGATTGACACAACAACAGTAAAACGTCCATGATTGGATTCCCACATAGATGATCATTCTCCTCCTAAAAGGAAGAATACCCTTCCTGAAAAAGAACGTTGGGATATTCCATATTCACTAAGAAAGGAGCCACCTTGATTTTCTCTCTTTGGTAATAGAATCTTCATGGAGGATGAAAATGAAGATCGTGTCCAACAAGATGAAGAAGATGGATAAGTTAGAACTGAAGGTAATTTCGGGTTCCCTATCTTAGACACTACACAAGATGTTACTATGAAAAACATCCCTCCCTCCCCATTACCAACTTTTTATGGGAAAAGTAGTGAGGATCCGGACACATTCCTATTTGATTTTGACATTTTGTGTAGGAGTTACAATTACCTACAAGATGGCCAAAAACTAAAACTTTTTCCTGCCACATTAAAAGATTCTTCTCTTCGATGGTTCATGGGATTAGGAGAATCTAGTATTAAATCTTGGGAAGACATGAAGAATGCATTTCTTCAGAAATATCAGGATTACTGTAGATCAAAGGACTCTCGCAATGATATTTTTAAAATTCAACAGCTTGAAGACAAGAGCCTGGAAGACTATCTCGAAAGATTTAACTATGTGTTACACAAAGCTAAATATAATGATCCTCGACAAGATGCAGTAAGAACACTCTTCCTTAAAGGAATCTTAGAAGAATTCTTGGATAACCTTAATCTCATGGTAGCAGGAGACATTTCTCATAAATCTTTTGCATAGATTTGTGAACTATGTAGGGATTACTCTAGGAGTAGAGGGAAAGGTGGAAGACACTTTCGAGAATCTTATGCTAGGAATTCCAAAGGAAACACATCCGATCCTGGTGGAGTTACAAGGGTAGAGTTAGGGAACCTGTTAGAAAACTTCAAAAGAGATATTTTAGGAGCTATGGGTTCTCAGCTAGATGCAATACAAGCTAAAAAGAGACAGGATGAATAACATGTAGCAATGAGTATTTTCTACCCTAGGTGTAGAACTAAACATCCTCAAAGAGAATGTCCATTAAACAATATTTCAATTTATCACCTCTGTATAGAAGAGCATCCCACTGATAGTTGTCCATCGTTGCCCAGGTTGCAAGCTGTATACAAGAGTGGAAGTTTTAGTGAAACATCTAGGAGGCCTTGGAAGCCTAGGGATCAACCTTCAGGTCAGGATCCATCATTCCAATTTCCACCTTACTACCATCCTTATCAACCTCCGCAACAATGGAACACTTCAGGTTGGCAAAATTGGCCACCACAGTACCCTCCTCAAAATGCTCAACAACAGCAATGGCCACATGGATGGAGAGGACAAGCTTTTGCTCAACCATCTCCTCCTATGCCTAACTATCCTTACCCACCTAATGTTCAGCAACTTTTGCCTGGATATGCACCTCCTTCACTACCCCCTATCCCAAATCAACCTCATCATTTCCAGAATATGAACCCTCCAAGACCCACAATATCACCCACACAACTAATACCGAATCCTAACAACAAACCAACCCAAGCTCTTAATAACATTGGTTTATTACCTCTTCCATCATATGCTATTTCGTCCACACCAATACATGAAGTTCAATTGCGGTCTGGAAGAGTTTTGCAAGATCATCCTAAGTCATCAGTTGTTATTCAAGAAGAAAATGTACCTAATGAAATTTTAAATGATGCCATTCTTGAAAATGTGGTTGTTCCTAAATATTCAACACATAACCTTCCTCATAAAGAAGTAATATCGGGAAATAAATCACCTCCATATATGGAGCGTCTAAAAATAGAAAAACCTGTAACTTACCCAGAATATAACATCATTAATGAGTTGAAAAATATTTGTATCAAGATTCCTTTATTACAAGCCATTAAAGATATACCAATCTTTGGTAAAGTGATAAAATAACTCTACATTAAGAGACTAGGTAAGAAACAAAAAGACCCTCCAACAACACATGTCATAGGTGAAATCTCAGATTGTGTAACAGAACAAACTAGAATCCCGAAGTATACAAATCTAGGAAATCCTGCAGTAACTGTTCTCATCAACAACACTGCTATAGGAAACACACTCATTGATCTAGGGGCTGCTATTAACCTTATAATGACTACTACAGTTTTAGAAGCTCTCCTATTAGGACCATTCCTCTGCCCTACCCAACAATGTTAGAACTAGTAGATCGTACTATGGTACAACCTACTAGGATTTTAGACTATATTATGGTGTTAGTAGCCTCATGGGAATATCCTATGGACTTCATGGTTATACAATCAAAATATCCATCTAGAGGACACCCTATCATTTTAGGAAGACCCTGGCTGGCTACTGCTAATGCATTCATAGGATGTAGGGATGGAGAAATGGTTATCTTTGATGGGTTATCTACAAGAAGACTAGCTTTATACTCACCAGCACAGCCCGTAGCTGAGAGCTTATTTTGGTTAGATTGTCCTTTTGGAGAAGAAAACCTGGAAGAATTTTCCCTTGTTAGTGATATTTCTTAGTCACTTCAAGAACAAAATATCAAAAACGTGTTGAATCAATTTATTTCCTCCACCACATGTATAGACTTTCCTCAGTCTTTTTCCCAACTTGACCATATTTTTGGAGACGAATTTCAAGAAAACATGAGTCTCTCAACATTTACAAGTACACCTTGTGTCTTTTCAATTGAAGAACAACTAGGATCTTATACTGTACCATGTGAGGTTAGTTCTGAAAAATTTATACATATAAATGCAGGTTTAGATGAGAATCAGCAAAAGCAATTGTTAAAAGTTCTCAAAAGTCAAACTGGAGCTTTCGCTTGGGAATACACCGATATGAAGGGTATACACCTAGATACTTGTATTCACCACATTTACACAGACACAAATATACCTCCCGTTAGACAACCCTAGAGAAGAATGAACCCAGCTCTCAAATATATAGTAAAAAAAGAATTACAAAAACTTCTTAACGCTGGATTCATTTACCCAATTTCTAATAGTAAGTGGGTGTCTCCTCTGGTAGCAGTCCCAAAGAAAGTCACAAGCAAGTGGCGTATATGTGTTGATTTTCGAGAATTGAACAAAGTCACTCTTAAAGAATATTTCCCTCTACCTTTTATAGATCAGGTGTTAGATACCCTATCGAGGAAATAATACTTTTCTTTCCTAGATGGGTATAGTGGATACAATCAGATATTGATAGCACCTGAGAACCATGACAAGACTACCTTTACTTGCTCTTGGGGGACATATGCCTATCGAGTGTTACCATTTGGCCTTTGTAATGCACCTGCTACTTTCCAACGTGCAGTTTTAGGTATCTTTGCTGACCTTATACATGATTGTGTAGAGGTCTGCATGGACGATTTCACAGTCTATGGTAATACCTTCCAAGAAGCCCTTGATAACCTCGAGACAGTTCTTATTTGATGTCAGGACACAAACTTAGCCCTGCTGATGCCCCAAAGATCGTAGCATCAAGCAGAAAGGGATTCTCCCCAGTAGACTATCCCAATTAGATTGTCCACCGTTTGGTATGGGGAATCCATCCAGTTAGTGGTTTCGGCAACCGTTAGGTTTGGAGATTTGCTTCAATTACACCAGTTATGGCCCAATCCGCCATTTTTTTTTATTTTATGGTTTAAAATGATATGCAAGTGCCTAAGCTAACTTAAACTAAATGCAAAACTTGAAACAAATCTGTATCTAAAACTGAAATAAACCTAAACTATCCCCACAAGGAGCAAAATTATAAGTATGAGTAATGTGCTGGAAGAAGTATCTAAAGATCAACAGACAGCCATTAAATCATAAAGATATATCTACAGCAAGAAGGAAAAATATATTAAAAGATAGCTTCCAATTCACATATAATGCATTCCATTACTCATGTAGGAGAAAAATAATTTGCACAAGAAACAGTAAGATCATTCAATACAGAGAAATAATTCAAGACAACAAAGAAAGATCTCACTGTAGAATATGAAAGTCACAAGAATAATCCAGCATGCATCCAACATCCATTTCCATGCAAAAGACGTCCTCTCTAGGCTCTTATTAGGCAAATTTCATTTTCTTGGAGCAAGTGCAAGATAGCTCATACAAGTTAAGAAAAATCTTTTCCCTACAAAAAGTCCGTTACACTATTCTCTAAGCTTTTATTTATATCTTTACAAAATGCCTCTTGGGCTACCACCTGGCTCTTTACACATGTCCTCTACATACTTTTCCTCTTAATAAACAAATCGTGGCCCTATTCTTAAAATAGAAAATTTCTCAAAAATAGAAAAGGACAACTGTCTAGTGATTCTACGCTCTAATCATAGGGAGACCAAATGAAAAATAGGAACAACACCTTAGGATCAGCGTGTTCACCCTTGGGAAGGCGCTTCTGCTGGGAGGGAGGTGCTTGGACTGGCTACTACTGCTACTGCTGCTTTCTTTTCCTCCTCTGCTATGTAACTGAACCAGATACCAGTGTCTTTGATAACCACATTTGCTGGGGAAGGGAGCAAGATCTTCTGGGAAGTCACATGTTTACCAAGCTCTGGTTCAACACCATGAATTTCTGCAACTGCTGCTTGGTGGATTTCTTTAAGCAAATGACTGTATATTGATGATAGCCTAATATAGTGATGGAGATCATCAGTGTCTAGGACATCAATCTTCTTTACATATTCTATTTGAATGCCTAGCTCTTCCTTCAAGTCTGATAAACGTTGCTCTTTGCTTGGAAACTCATCGAGGGACTAAGAGAAACTCATCTTGCACTTATCATGTACTTCATGGATCTTTTGATACAAGCTATTACTTTTATCAATTGTTCCCTGGATCTTAGCCATTAGCTTAAGGCCATGGTTCCTACAGAATTCCATAAGGGCTACATCTTCTTTAAAATCATTTACCAACTTGAATGGGAGATGCTTGGGGAAATCAACCTTCCCTTCTCTCCATTCCATCTAGCTCATGATGTTTGCTTTAACCTGAGTGTAATTTTCCTTAAGCCTATTGGCCTCTGCCATTGACTTCTTTCAATCTAACCATCATGGCTTTGAGCCTGCACACTTCCTCAGTAATCAGCTCCTGTGTGGCATGCATTTGTCTTAGAATGTCATACGACAGCTCATGAAAGGGAGACATATCTATTGCTCTGCTTTCTTCGTGCTCTAATTGATCAACCATTGCTTGCTTATCTGCTTGCAGATGAAAAACTCTAGCTTCAGAATCATTCTTTTCTGCTTCTAGAACCATCATCTCGATTTCTAGGTGCTCCTTTTCTTCTTCTAAATGGCGATACTTATCTTACAACTCCTTGTGATCAACAAACAAGCGATTATATTTATTCACTACAAGATCCCTGTAAGCCTGCTCATTAGCCACAGTATGTTGCAGCATGCGAGCTCTCCTCTTTGTTGACTCAAATTCTCTAACCATATCGACCACATTGTCCTTTGTTGCTTTTGTTGCTGACACAGCGACAGATGCCATGGCTATGGGAGCCTTATTTGTATTTTGCATCACCGTGGTCTCCCTCCGGGTAACAATATCTTCTTGGAAGAGTCTCTTTATCCTCTCTTTCGATTTCAAGACTACCGCTTTCCTCTTCTTATAATACATAAATTCATCCCATCGGGACATAGTATGATCTTCTGATGGGGTGTAAGGGATGATTGGGAGGTCTATTACATGTACTTCTGTCTCTATGGGTGGGGTCTGTACTACTTGAGATATGTCTGTTTCTACATTTTGGGTGCCGGGGACACCTGCTTGAGATGTGTCTGTTTCCATATCTTGGGTGCCGGAGCCACCTGCCTGGGCATCTTCATTGGTCTTAAGTTCTTCCTCCGCCTTTTGTTCCTCTTCATGTTTACACCTTCTTTCTTCTTCTTCAGCTCGCTGCTGATTTTCACTTTCCTCCCTCTGCTCTCGATCTTCTGCTTCCTTCTGCAACCTTGCTTCTTCATCTTCTTTCTGCAACCTTGCATCTTCTACTTCTTGTTGCAGTCTTGCTTCTTATTTCAATCTTTGTTCTTCATGGGCTAGGGCCTCAGCTGCTTCTCTCTTTCTGCATACTTACTTCTCGGGCTAGGGTAGAGCTAGAGCTAGCTCCACTGCCTTGACGAAAAATCTGCAACTCATTCATGTTGCTGATGCCTCTGAACACTTCTTCCTTTTCATCATAGTAATGAGCATATACTTCCTTGCAATGTTCGGCAACCTTGCCCCACCTATCATTTCTATGGAAGATCATTTCACCGAAGTGGAAAGCTTTCAGCTCTTGAACGTATTCCTCAGCTGTTGTAACCCCCTAGGATTTGTAGGCTCCTACGCAAAAGAGCAAAGGAGGGAAGGAAGCCTTATATGCTTGTTAAGCACCCCTCCTATTCCATCAAGGAAAAATTTCCTGACTGCTTCCTTGAGGACTACATAATCAGTAGCATATTTTGGCAAAATGTATGGCGCTTTGGTACCTCCAAACATCCTAATGTAGGTGCCCTACTCCGAGAAATAAAAATCGCCATAGTTTTCTAGGACCTCCATGGCATTTTCTGATAGACAATTCGGATCTTCCTTGAACATCTGCTCATACAGAGGCATGATGAACTCTTCGCACATGAGCTTGTAGTTTGCTATGTAATTTTGAGTCCACATTATTTTATAGGCAGTGTAGACCGGGTTGTTGGCTTTATCCCATGTGCAACCTAGCCCGCGGAAAGAGAGCTTGGCCAAAATGCAGTCAATGAGATAGGAAGACATGTAAAATTCTGACTTTTTTAAGACCAGACCTTCTCTTGCAGCGGCCACTGTGGAATCAAAATGTCCAAAAGGATAGTAGCCCAATCAAACACAGTTCCTTTGAATGCTATGAAGTGGATGATGGGAGCCCACTATATCCTATATACAGTGCCATCGGGCACACCGAAAATTCTGCATAAAATCAGGGTGATTAACCTAAAAGGAGGTCTTAGCCTCTGAACATCATATTCATCATTATCTCTCTTCCTCAGTTGCTTGCCTATGACCAACAATTTTTTGGCCATCTCAGTATTATTCATCTTATCCAACCATTCATCACTTAGAGCTTCTTGGGGACGTGAGAATTTGTAGGCTGCTGTAATATACGCTGGATGGAATGAAGCGAAAGGCTCTCCCTTGCTGTCATGCAACACTCTTGTTTGTGGGTTGGCATGTTCTAGTATCCATCCAATCACTTCAGAGCATGGAAACAATTCAGGGCGAGTAGAAGCCCTTGCTATGCCTGAAGTTCTGATGTTGAGGTAGATTTGTTCTTCCTCCAATAATACATCTGGGATATCCTGGTTCCTGATCATCTAGTAAGCATCTCCCCAACGAACCTCGAGAGGAACACCGGTGGTACACTTAGTGTCTTGGAAAATAGTTTCAGTTCTTAGTTGCACTGGCTTTAGTTCCATCACTTTAGTTTTCTTTCTACCACCTTTTGGCATCGTGGCTTATCCCTGCTAGCAACCAAATGTGAATCATTACAAAATTTGCAACACGTTATGAGAGTGTAACATAGAGTAGGACAATTTTAACATGCTAATGAGAAATATAGACAAAATTATAAAGTCGCATGCTGGGGAAGCAAACTAAACATAGATCATTCCAGAAAATGAAATATGGTCCTCAGACTTGATTATTCTAGGGAGACAATGCCTAGTGAGGAACTTTTAGAATGCTTCCAAAAAGGTAAGCATATGACGTGGAAAAACCTACTTCCTTCCTAGTCCTTGGAGACAGGATGCCCTTAATCGTAGCACTTCTAATGGTCAATGGTGGGTTGGCCTGGGGTGGAAAAATCCTATGAATAAACAACAAAAACAAGGAACTGTTTTCCACATCCATTAACTGAGCTGAATAGGTGAGTGGTTGAGTACTTCAACCGACCACTACTATCATTGATAACACTTGCGAGATGGTCTGCAGCCGGTATGAAGTTCGGATGGTCATGGCTGTGGTTCTCAGTCGGTAGGAATGAGAAACCTATCGGGCCACGGCGGCCATAAAAAAAAAATGATCTATGCTACCAATGTCTACTGGCCACGTTATGAAATGGGAAAAACCCAAAAAAGTAACTCGACGTGAAGATGAGACAAAGATGACGGTTAAAAAACCTACCCGGAGACGAGACAGTGGTGGAGCGAGGTGGACACGGTGGTGGATGCGTTGAGCTGGAGCCAGCTGATGTAGTCTTCCCAATGGCGTTCTTTGAATAACAAACTAACAATGGGACCAACAAAACCCCACCATTCTTATATAAAGTTAGACACGTGCGGGCATTTAAACGGGTAGGTGGTGATTTAAAATGGGGTTTAATGCTCGTACGGTGTAGTCTTTTCAAGCCGAATTGGCATTTGAGCGCGACCGTCGGTTGCGGGGGGGACTCACAAGTTTCATCCGCAATTGCGGCCAGAACTCAGGAGTTCCTCCCAAAAGGCAGGAAACTTTATTGCGGAAAAGAGACAAAAAACAACACTTCACAGTGGCGAAAAAAAAATGGCGAGTTGTTTTAGCATTTCGGGAGCACTTTTTGAGTTCTTCCGAAATACACTCTCTTGGAAGCTTATCGCGGCTGGCTTTGCCGAGTTTTCTCGAAGTTTCGGAAAGACTTAGTAATTCCTTCCGCAATTCATGAATAACTTTGTTTAAGTTTTTTCTTTATCGAAATATAAATGGTCGAGTAACCTGGGGACAACTTAGTACAACAACATTTGGCGAAAGCTTTCGCAATTTTGGGAGATAATTTTAAGTTTCTTCCGTAGTTTCGGGAGAGCTCGCTGAGTTCTTCCCCAGTTTCGAGAGAGAAATTTGAGCTTCTTCCATAGTTTCGGGAAGCAATTTTAAGTTCTTCTGAAACTTAAAAAAAAACGCTAAGTGTTTTCACTGTTTCAATGAGTAACTGTAAGTCTTTCCGCGGTTTCGAGAGAGAATCTTGAGTTCTTCCACAATTTCGAGAGAGAAATTTAAGTTTCTTCCGCAGTTTTGGGAGAGCTCGCTGAGTTCTTCCCCAGTTTTGAGAGAGAAATTTAAGTTTCTTCCGCAGTTTCGGGAGAGAATCGTGAGTTTTGAATTAGAAGAAAAACTTCAATTTTAAAGCAGATTCTTCAGTTGAAACAAAAAAAACTAAGTCAAAAGGAGACTTAACTTCTTTAGGCAATCCTTATAGTAAAATGCAAAGGAGGGGCCCCAATATGTACAAAACTTGGGGGGGACGTTGCTGCAACAACAATTGGCGAGTCGCTGGCAAACAAAGATCTCTGAAAATATCCCTCTCATTGATATGAAACCTTCTTAAAAGATATCCATCTTATATGCAATATTCAACTGAGCACTTGAATCTTGGCGAAGGAAGAAGTCATTTTATCTGCTGGCCATTGGGGAAAGGGGAGCTTTGATAGAGACATCTTTAAAAATTTCAAAGGGCCAACATATGGGGTTCATTTTAGAAGATTCATCTTTCAAATGGCTACTGCTATCAAACTCCACGGGATTTGCAACAGCTTCTCATGGACATTATTGCTCTTGTTCCTCATTCCCATGCCGCTTGCATCCTTTTGGATGTTTATATTTTTGACAGCTTTGTTGTTTGAGCCTTCCAGAAATATTTTCTTTAGACATGATCTTTGATTTTTTGGCTCCTCAATCCATAATGTCCTTTTGTGTGAGTGATAGATTTTATTGATTTGATCAAGCCTCACAGACGGAGAGGAGCCTAGTTTGACCTGAGTCTTTTGGATAGCCTTCTTGACTTACACGCTTTGCTTTTGTCTCATCCATGCTTCAATTGAGGCAAGAATCTCTGGAAAACAGACCCTTAATTATAAGCCATTTTGGCTGTTAGATTTGCAGCATGGAGTCATTTCAATACCCTATGCCCTCGGGATGTGCCACTCTCCGTGGGTCCAACTTCAATGACCTTCTTGAGATGCCTTTAAGTGTGAGAGTGGATGGAGCCCGAAGATAGTAATAAAGATAGTCATGGATATTTGCTATTTAAACAGGATTAGTGTGACTAACAGAATAGGCTTCCTTCCTTCTGGAGAACGTTCAGCAAGAGCAAAATACATAGATAAAATTTCATTTGAGGGTAGTTTTGGCTTCATGAGTTGTGAGATTTCTTCGAGAGATCTATCTTGATGAGAAACCTGACCACAAGTGCTTTCAGAAAACAAACTTTGTACAGAAGGTTCAAATGATAAGAAAAGAAACAACATAGCTGAAAACAATGAAAACAAAGGGCTAAGGCAACATAAAAGAAATTTTTTATTTATGTACAGAAAGTCTCAGTGAGACTATGCAAAGTATTGTTTCAAGGTGAGGCCATTGAGAGGAAGGGTTACTTCCTCTCCCTCGAGGTCTGTCAACTTATAAGTGGATGGGCCGATCTTTGCCGAAATTTGGTAAGGACCTATCCATAAATGTTGGAATTTCGTGTGCATCCCTTTGCCTTCATGATTATGATCCCATTTCAGGACTAAATCCCCAACTTCAAAAATTCTTTTACCGGACTTCCTCTTATCGAACCATCTCTTGACTATGTCTTGGTGCTGATGGAATCGGCCTTTAGCTTTCTGTCAGGCTTCTTCAAGTTGAAGAAGGGTATTGATCCTGGATTGTAAGACTTGGCTACTAGACCCTCGAGAGGCTTGGGACAACTGTAAGGATGGAAGCAAGATGTTGGGGGGGAGGATGGCTTCCTTGCCATAGACAAGAGTGAAAGGGGAAATCCCTAATGCATTCTTTGGAGTCACCCTATCTGCCCATAAGGCATTTGGGAGAGCTATATGCCAACTTCGTTGATTTTCTACCACAGTCTTCTTGAGAATTCGAATGAGGTTTTTGTTTGAAGATTCAGCTAATCCGTTTCCTTGAGGGTAATAATAGGCTGAATAATGCAATTTAATCCCCCATTCATAAACAAATTCATTTATCTTAAAAGACGAAAAATAGGGAGCATTATCAAAAACAAGGGAAATTGGAACCCCAAACTTGGTTATGATGTTTTCCTTCAAGAAACTGATGACTGTATCTTCATTGATATTGCGCAATGGGATAGCCTCCATCCATCTAGTGAAGTAGTCGATAGCCGTCAGGATGTATCAATGTTGTAAAGAAGAATTTGGATTTATCTCTCCAATAACATCTATACCCCACTGTTCAAAAGGTTCAGAGATAATAACCGACTGCAAGGGTCCTGCTGCCTTAGGTAATTTCCTAACACTTCTTTGGCATATATCACAGTTCTGTGCATATGCATGGGCATCTCATAACAGAATGGGCCAATAATATCTAGCTCTAAGTATCTTGTGAGCTGTTGTCTCCCCTGAATAATGTCCACCAGCGGGGCCATTGTGTAATTCTTTAACAACTTTACTTGCATCTTCCTTTCCTAGACATTGAAGAAAAATTCCATCATAATTCTTTTTGAAAAGTATCCCATCAATGATTTGATAAGCTGCTGATTTCAAACGGAGCGCCCTTCTTTGCTTAGAGCTCCAGTGCTCAGGTAGGTATCCTTGCTGCAAATAATGCACCAGATCTCTATACCATGATTGAGGAGTTGTGAAGGTAGGACATACTTCAACTGAGTTTAACTCATCTTCATTCTTCCAATGTTGCTCTTCATCAGTCAAATTTCCTGTAAGCAATTTGCACAGGCCTTGTCCTTTGATGATAGTGGCTGGTTTAAATTCTAAATCATATTCTTGAAGAGTTGTGACCTAGTTTCCCCTCCTTTCTCCTAGTTCCTTTTGAATGAAGAGGGATCTAACAGCTGGGTGGGGAACTATAACTTTAGTTCTGTTCTTAAGAATATATGGTCCAAACTGTTTGACTGCTTTGAAGACAGCATATGCATGCTTGTCAACCACGGGATAGTTTAGCTCGGCCCCTTGCAAACCAGTGCTCATAAATGAGATTGGGTATTCGTCCCCTAGCTCCACCTTTTGTGTGAGTACAGCTGCGAGGGAGTCATCCGAAGCAAAGGTGTACAGGATAAAATCCTTATCAAAATCTGGGCTTCTTAAGGAAGGAGCTTTAGCTATGGCTGCCTTAATGTCTCTAAATGCATCCTTTTCTAAATTTGTCCACTTGAGTTGTATGCTTTGTTTAACCATTTGTTGTAAAGGTTTAACAATTTGTGCAAAATTTGGAACAAATCTTCGGACGAAATTGATAGTGCCCATAAAGGACTGCATAGATTTTTTGTTATGAGGCATTGGAATTCTATTGATAGCTTGTACTCTTTCCTGATCTATTGAAACTCCTCTTTTGGAAATGATATGGCCCAAAAGTTTACCTTCGGGAACAGTGAACACACTCTTCTTAGGATTCAATGAGATACCATATTTCCAACAACGATAAAAAATATGCTTCAAATGGACAGCATGATCTTCCCTTTTTTTTGAAAAAACCGTAACATCATCAAGATAGACAACAACATATTTCCCACCCAATCCTTGGAAGGCGATATCCATTACTCGCTGGAACGCAGCTCCTGCATTTATCAGGCCGAATGGCATCCTTCTATATGCGAAAGTTCCCCACTTAGTGCAGAAAGTAGTCTTAAGATGATCTTCTTCGGCTACTAATACTTGATTGTAGCCAGATAAACCATCGAGAAGAGAAAATAGCTCAGATCCTGACACCATTTGAAGAATTTGTTCCATTGAAGGGACAAGATAGTTGTCTTTATCTGAAGATCTGTTTAAATTTCTGAAGTCCGCACATAGTCTTATTTCTCCTGACTTTTTTCTTACGGGAACTAAGTTAGCAACCCACTCAGAATGCCGGACCTTAAAGATTATTTTAGCATCCAGTAGTTTCCTCAATTCCTTTTAAATCAGAGGTTCCAAAGTAGGATGCATCCTTCTTCATTGCTGTTGAAATGGATTGACACCTGCTTTCATTGGTATAACATGCTGAATAATGCAGACGTCATATGTTTTCAGATCCTCATAAGTCCATATTGCAAAAAAATCCTTATATTGTCTAAACAGTTTGATGAACCTATCTCTTTCTCCCAGTGAACAACATTTTCCAAGGTTGACAAATTTTTGTTCAGCCTCGGTACCTAAATTAACTAACTCATGCTGCATTGATGAACTATTAGTTTTTGTATTCGCTGGCCTTTTGAACTTACTTTGAAGATCAAACAGCATTTCGAGTGACCTTACCCCTTTCGGGATGAAATTTCCTTTATTTGCATCTTGTTTAGCAAATCAGAATCGTGTTCTTCTTCATCTATCACAGCTCCTTGGAAAATGTCTTCGTTTGTTAGAAAACTGATAATCTATTTGTCATCATCGAAGACCCTGAAGTTTGTGATGTTGTCAGGGACGTAGGGCCTGAAAATTAATTCAATTGAGCATTTGTTATTAGATGGCACCAATCTAGAAGCGGATGTTGCTAACAAATCAGCTGCAGAATTTTGCAATCTAGGAATAAACTTTATATTGAAAGCATCAAAATGCATAATTAAATCCCATATCTCAGCTTGATAACCTTTCAAATGAGGTGAGAGACAGTGAATGGTATCTCTCACCTGTCTCACAACTATTTCTGAGTCACCAAAAATCTTCAGGTATTTAACATTTAAATCGATGGCCTTCTTTAATCCGTGTACCAAAGCTTCATGTTCCACAGTGTTGTTAGTACAATCAAATTCTAACCTACAGGAAAAAAAATACTTATTTCTTTATGGATCCATCAGAACACAACTGGCTCCGAATCCTTCCAGAGTTTTAGAACCATCAAAGTATAATGTCCAAAACAGATCTTTTGATTCAGCTAAGTTAGTATCTCTATGATCTAAGTCAGTGACTAAACTAACTATATTACAGTCAATATCATCAGTCTGAGAAAAATGAAGGAGATCGGACTGTTCATTTGATTCATGGCTGATAGTTTCAAACTGATAATTACTTGGATCAATTTCTAAGAAATAATTCCCCAGAACCGAGGATGAGAAGGTTACAGCCTCATTCTTTCCCTCTAGTTGAGTTACATTTTGTTTCATGTGCGGTTCTCTCAGGACTTTGATATGATTCTGTCTGTTTTGATAAGGCAACCACAGATGAGACCAATCAGTTGCAAAGTAACCATTCAGCTTTGTGGACCAGTCCCTACTTAAGATCAAACCATAGGCCTCAGGAATATCAACTACCATTATGTCAATAAACTGACAAACTCTAGAGTCGGTTGATAATCTAATGAGGACATCTTTCATTTTCCCAATAACTTTGACAGCAGTTCTATCTAATTGGATAATTTGGGCCAGAGATGGAATATGTTGCTCGTTAATTTTTTTACAAATTGACAGTCGCATGACATTTGAAGATGCTCCAGAATCTACCAGACAATTGTGAACATTATAATTGAAAATTTCAAAGGTCAACAAGAATGGCAACGTCTGAGATTTAGATTTCTCGCCGATACTAGCCTCATTAATTTCGGGATCTTCTTGAGTATCTAGTAATGGAGTGCTGGGCTAGGATTGCAGAGCATGCAGCAACTTATCTCGTTGCTAAGGCAAACTGCACATATCGAATATTGATGCATTTGCTTTGACTTTCTTTATATCCTCAATAATGTCATATCCTATATCAGATTCGATCCCAATTCTTGTCGGATGGTCTGTTTTATTCATTGTGATCTTCGGTTGTTGAACTATGGTGTCAATGTTTGGCTGTTTGGCCATTGTTTGGTTAGCTTTAGGTTGTGGTGGAATGATTGCTATATGTCTTCTAGGTAGTTCTTTTGAAACTTTAGGCTTGGGAGGAGTCGAGTTTGGCACAGGATCCATAATAGGACCTTTACTGCGAGTATTAATGTTCACGGCAGAGAGAGAGCTTTCTATGGGATCTTCTTCTACTAATTCAGTTAAAGGTACCCAATCCCATAGCACCATAGTGGTGTCTGGAGGTGGTTCTTCTAATTCATGGCTTGATTCTTTTGGAGGATCGTCTTGATCTGGAATCTGTGAATCCAGCATTTGGTTCATGACTAAACTCGTAGAGTTAATCCATTGTGGGCAGCTCTTTTCCGAGTGCGGTTCTTGAATAAAGGTGCAGAAGTTTTCCATCCCTATTTCATTGAGATTTAAAACAGGGAAAATATTCATGGGTGGATGAGGTTGATCTTTGTCTTCCCTCTTCTTGTAAAATGGCTTGAAGGGTTTCCTAGATGTACTAGTAGCTTTATCTTTCTCGAGATCTACAATTTTATTGGACAACTTCTGCATCATCTTAACTACATTCTCCATGTTTGTTGATGACTCTTCCTTATTTCTGGTGAGCAGCAAGGCTTTTTTACTGGCTGCTGGTTTTGTTTCTGCATCTAAGGCATGTTTAGCAATGCTATCCACTTCTTCTTCCACCTTTCTAGCTTCTTCGAAATTCTCTACCAGGGTGGTTTTCTTAGATCTTTTAACGAACATTGCTATAGGTCCTTCAAGAGCTGTTGTATAATATTCAACTAGAGATTCCTCTGCTGGTTTATTTGCTTTGCTGAAATTATTTAAGAGTGTTGTGAACCTTTGGTTGAAGTATTGAACCTTTTCTTTCTTTTCCATTCTCATGGACAATAATTCTTTCATAAGCGTAGCTACATTTTTTTGGTTTCCATATTTCTTTAAGAAACATTTCTCAAATTCATCCCAGCTTGAGATCGAGCTAGGTTGTAAGCTAAAATACTAGGATGAGAATTTCGGCTCAAATGTGTATGGAAAAAACCTACAGACTACATCCTCATGTTGCACATTTAAAAGATTCAGTGCTAAATAAAAACTCTTGAGATGATCTTCGGCGGAAATGGCTTTCCCTGGGTTGAATTTAGGCAAAACTTTCTCTGGATTTTTTGGAAGATTGTGGAATGGCCCAGCTAGATTCAACGCTCCCCTCACTTTCCAAGCAAGTACGGCCATTTCTCTGTGTGGAGAATCATGTGGAGAATTGTGTGGTGAATTCAATGGAGTGTTCTTTGGAGTAATAAGTTCTCCAAGACTTTCTTGATCTGAAATATTTTCTGGGTTTTCAAGATCGACCTTGTTCAGGGGTTCTGCAATTTCTTCCAAGGTTAAATTCACAAGTTCTTCAAAATTTTGCACAAGAATCGAATCACGGGTGTACTGTCGTTCTTTTCTAGGAGAACTTTTCCTAGGGAGAAAATTTACTACGTTTAAACCACCTAGCTGTCTAACAGAAGATCATTTATGTCTCCTTAAATCTTCTATTTCTACAAAAGGCACAGCATACAATACTTCTTGAGGTTCAGAATCAAAGACGAGGTTTTCTTGTTTTGCTACTTCAAGATTTCGGCTGTCTGAAATTCCTCTTTTAAGCGGGTTTTCAGTAACATTTTTGACAATGGGAAATTTTCCTTTATCATCCATGCACTTTCAGGCCCTCCTTCTAGTGCCAAAAACTATTGATGCCCCGAAGATTGTAGCATCAAGCAGAAAGGGATTCTCCCTGGTATACTATCACAATTAGATTGTCCACCGTTTGGTATGGGGAATCCGTCTGGTTAGCGGTTCCGGCAACCGTTAGGTTTGGAGATTTGCTTCAATTACACCGGTTATGGCCCGATCCACCGTTCTTTTTGATTTTATGGTTTAAAATGATATGCAAGGGCCTAAGCTAACTTAAACTAAATGCAGAACTTGAAACAAATTTGTATCTAAAACTGAAATAAACCTAAACTATCCTTGCAAGGAGCAAAATTATAAGTATGAGTAATGTGTTGGAAGAAGTATCTAAAGATCAACAGACAGTCTTTAAATCATAAAGATATATCTACAGCAAGAAGGCAAAAGATATTAAAAGATAGCTTCCAATTCACATATAATGCATTCCATTACTCATGTAGGAGAAAAATCATTTGCACAAGAAATAGTAAGATCATTCAATACAGAGAAATAATTCAAGACAACAAAGAAAGATCTCACTGTAGAATATGAAAGTCACAAGAATAATCCAGCATGCATCCAACATCCATTTCCATGCAAAAGACGTTCTCTCCAAGCTCTTATTAGGAAAATTTCATTTTCTTGGGGCAAGTGCAAGATAGCTCATACAAGTTAAGAAAAATCTTTTCCCTGCAAAAAGTCCCTTACACTATTCCCTAAGCTTCTATTTATATCTTTACAAAATGCCTCTTGGGCTGCCACCTGGCTCTTTACGCATGTCCTCTACAGACTTTTCCTCTTAATAAACAAATCGTGGCCCTTTTCTTAAAATAGAAAATTTCTCAAAAATAGAAAAGGACAGCTCTCTAGTGATTCTACGCTCTAATCATAGGGATACCAAATGAAAAATAGGAACAACGCCTTAGGATCAGCATGTTCACCCTTGGGAAGGTGGTTCTGCTGGGAGGGAGGTGCTTGGACTGGTTGCTATTGCTACTGCTGCTTTCCTTTCCTCCTCTGCTATGTAACTGAACCAGATACCAGTGTCTCTGATAACCACATTTGCTGGGGAAGGGAGCAAGATCTTCTGGGAAGTCACATGTTTACCAAGCTCTGCTTCAACACCATGAATTTCTGCAACTGCTGCTTGGTGGATTTCTTTAAGCAAATGTGTATATATTGATGACATCGCAATATAGTGATGCAGATCATTAGTGGCTAGGACATAAATCTTCTTTACATATTCTATTTGAATGCCTAGCTCTTCCTTCAAGTCTAATAAATGTTTCTCTTTGCTTGGAAACTCATCGAGGGACTGAGGGAAACTCATCTTGCACTTATCATGTACTTCATGGATCTTTTGATACAGGCTGTTACTTTCATCAACTGTTCCCTGGATCTTAGCCATTAGCTTAAGGCCACAGTTCCTGCAGAATTCCATAAGGGCTACATCTTCTTTAAAATCATCTACGGACTTGAATGGGAGATGCTTGGGGAAATCAACCTTCCCTTCTCTCCATTCCATCTGGCTCAGGATGTTTGCTTTAACCTGAGTGTATTTTCCCTTAAGCCTATTGGCCTCTGCATTGACTTCTTTAAATCTAACCATCATGGCTTTGAGCCTGCACACTTCCTCAGTAATCAACTCCTGTGTGGCATGCATTTGTCTCAGAATGTCACAGGACAGCTCATGAAAGGGAGACATATCTATTGCTCTGCTTTCTGCCTACTCTAATTGATCAACCATTGCTTGCTTAACTGCTTGCAGATGAAAAACTCTAGCTTCATAATCATTCTTTTCTGCTTCTAGAACCATCATCTCGATTTCCAGGTGCTCCTTTTCTTCTTCTAAATGGTGATACTTATCTGACAACTCCTTGTGATCAACAAACAAGCGATTATATTTATTCACTACAATATTCCTGTAAGCCTGCTCATTAGCCACAATATGTTGCAACATGCGAGCTCTCCTCTTTGTTGACTCAAATTCTCTAACCATATCGACCACATTGTCCTTTGTTGCTTTTGCTGCTGACACAGTAGCAGATGCCATGGCTATGGGAGCCTTATTTGTATTTTGCATCACCGTGGTCTCCTGTCGGATAACAATATCTTCTTGGAAGAGTCTCTTTATCCTCTCTTCGATTTCAAGACTACCACCTTCCTCTTCTTATAATACACAAATTCATCCCATCGGGACACATTATGATCTTTTGATGGGGTGTAAGGGATGATTGGGAGGTCTATTACATGTACTTCTGTCTCTATGGGTGGGGTCTGTACTAGTTGAGATATGTCTATTTCCACATTTTGGGTGCCGGGGACACCTGCTTGAGATGTGTCTGTTTCCATATCTTGGGTGCTGGAGCCACCTACCTGGGCATCTTCATTGGTCTTAAGTTCTTCCTCTGCCTTTTGTTCCTCTTCAGTTTTACACCTTCTTTCTTCTTCTTCAGCTTGATGCTGATTTTCACTTTCCTCCCTCTGCTCTCGATCTTCTGCTTCCTTCTGCAACCTTGCTTCTTCAACTTCTCTCTGCAACCTTGCAACTTCTGCTTCTTGTTGCAGTCTTGCTTCTTCTTTCAATATTTGTTCTTCACGGGCTAGGGCCTCATCTTCTTCTCTCTCTTTTTCTAGACTAGCTTCTCGGGTTGGGGCAGAGTTAGAGCTAGCTCCACTGCCTTGACGACAAATATACAACTCAGTCATGTTGCTGGTGCCTCTGAACACTTCTTCCTCTTCATCATAGTAATTAGCATATTCAAAATGAGCATATAATTCCTTGAAATGTTTGGCAACCTTGCTCTGCCTATCATTTCTATGGAAGATCATTTCACCGAAGTGGAAAGATTTCAGCTCTTGAACGTATTCCTCAGCTGTTGCAACCCCTGAGGATTTGTAGGCTCCTACGCAAAAAGGAAAAGGAGGGAAGGAAGCCTTATGTTGCTTGTTAAGCACCCCTCCTATTCCATCAAGGAAAACTTGCCTGGCTACTTCCTTGAGGACTACATAATCAGTAGCGTATTTTGGCAAAGTGTATGGTGCTTTGGTACCTCCAAACATCCTGATGTAGGTGCCCTGCTTCGAGAAATTAAAATCGCCATAATTTTCCAGGACCTCCATGGCATTTTCTGATAGAAAATTGGGCTCTTCCTTGAACATCTGCTCATACAGAGGCATGATGAACTCTTCGCAAATGAGCTTATAGTTTGCTCTGTAATTTTTATCCCACATTATTTTATAGGCAGTGTAGACCGGGTTGTTGGCTTTATCCCATGTGCAACCTAGCCTGGGGAAAGACAGCTTGGGAAAAATGCAGTTAATGAGATAGGGAGACATGTAAAATTCTAACTTTTTTAAGGCTAGACCTTCTCTTGCAGCGGCCACTGTGGATGCCAAACTGTCCGAAAGGATAGTAGCCCAATCAAACACAGTTCCTTTGAATGCTATGAAGTGGATGATGGGATCCCACTATATCCTATATATAGTGCCGTCAGGCATGCCAAAAATTCTGCATAACATCAGGGTGATTAACCTAAAAGGAGGTGTTAGTCTCTGAACATCATATTCATCATTATCTCTCTTCCTCAGCTGCTTGCTTGTGACCAATTTTTTTTTGGCCATCTCAGTATTATTCATCTTATCCAACCATTCATCACTTAGATCTTGTTGGGGACGTGAGAATTTGTAGGCTGCTGCAATATACGTTGGATGGAATGAAGCGAAAGGCTCTCCCTTGCTGTCATGCAACACTCTTGTTTGTGGGTTGGCATGTTCCAGTATCCATCCGATCACTTGAGAGCATGGGAACAATTTAGGGCGAGTAGAAGCCCTCACTATGCCAGAATTTTTGATGTTGAGGTAGATTTGTTCTTCCTACAATAATACATCTAGGATATCCCAGTTCTTGATCATCTGGTAAACATCTCCCCAACAGACCTCGGGAGGAACGTCGGTGGTACACTTAGTGTCTTGGAAAATAGTTTCAGTTCTTAGTTGCACTGGTTCTGGTTCCATCACTTTAGTTTTCTTTCTACCACATTTTGGCATCGTGGCTTATCCCTACCAGCAACCAAATGTGAATCATTACAAAATTTGCAACACGTTATGAGAGTGTAACATAGAGTAGGACAATTTTAACATGCTAATGTGAAATATAGACAAAATTATAAAGTTGCATGCTAGGGAAGCAAACTAAACATAAATCATTATAGAAAACAAAATATAGTCCTCAGACTTGATTATTCTAGGGATACAATGCCTAGTCAGGAACTTTTGGAATGCTTCCGAAAAGGAAGGCGTACGACGTGGAAAAACCTACTTCCTTCCTAGTCCTTGGAGACAGGATGCCCTTCATCGTAGCACTTCTAATGGTCAATGGTGGGTTGGCCTGGAGTGGAAAAATCCTATGAATAAACAATGAAAACAAGGAACTGTTTTCCACAGTCATTAACTGAGCCGAATAGGTGAGTGGTTGAGTACCTCAACCGACCACTACTGTCATTGATAACACTTGCGAGATGGTCTAGAGCCAGTATGAAGTTCAGATGGTCATGGCTACGGCTCTCAGTCGGTAGGAATGAGAAACCTATGGGGCCACGACAGCCGTAAAAAAAAACGATCTATGCTACCAATGTCTACCGACCACGTTATGAAACGGGAAAAACCCAAAAAAGTAACTCGATGTGAAGATGAGTCAAAGATGACGGTTAAAAAAACTACCTGGTGAGAAGAGACAGTGGTGGAGTGAGGTGGACACGGTGGTGGATGCGTTGAGCTGGAGCAAGCTGACGCAGTCTTCCCAACGACATTCTTCGAATAACAAACTAAAAATGGGACCAACAAAACCCCACCATTCTTATATAAAGTTAGACACGTGCGGGCATTTAAATGGGTAGGTGGCGATTTAAAACGGGGTTTAATGCTCGTACGGTGCAGTCTTTTCAAGCCGACTCGGCATTTAAGCACGACTGTCGATTGCGAGGAGGACTCACAAGTTTCGTCCGCAGTTGCGGCCAGAACATAGTCGTTCCTCCCGAAAGGAGGGAAACTTTATTGCGGAAAAGAGACAAGAAACAACACTTCGCAGTGGCAAAAAAAAATGGTGAGTCGTTTCAGCGTTTTGGGAGCACTTTGTGAGTTCTTCCAAAATACACTCTCTCGGAAGCTTATCACGGCTGACTTTGCCGAGTCATCCTGAAGTTTCAGAAAGACTCAGTAAGTCCTTCCGCAATTCATGAATAACTTTGTTTAAGTTTTTTCTTTATCGAAATATAAATGGTCAAGTAACCTGGGGACAACTTAGTACGGCAACATTTGGCAAAAGCTTCCGCAATTTCAGGAGATAATTTTAAGTTTCTTCCACAGTTTCGGGAGAGCTCGCTGAGTTCTTCCCCAGTTTCGAGAGAGAAATTTGAGCTTCTTCCGTAGTTTAGAGAGGCAATTTTAAGTACTTCCGAAACTTAAAAAAATACTCTAAGTGTTTTCGCTGTTTCAGTGAGTAACTTTAAGTCTTTCCGCGGTTTCGGGAGAGAATCCCGAGTTCTTCCGCAATTTCGAGAGAGAATTTAAGTTTCTTCCGCAGTTTCGGGAGATCTCGCTGAGTTCTTCCTCAGTTTCGAGAGAGAAATTTAAGTTTCTTCCACAGTTTCGGGAGAGAATCATGAGTTTTGACTTAGAAGAAAAAAATCAATTTTAAAGCAGATTCCTTAGTTGAAACAAAAAAAACTAAGTCAAAAGGAGACTTAAATTCTTTAGGCAGTCCTTCTAGTAAAATGCAAAGGAGGGGCCTCAATATGTACAAAACTTGGGGGGGATGTTGCTGCAACAACAAGCCCTTAGTCATGAAAAATGCAAGATGTTATTATCTGAGGGCATAGTTCTAGGATATCATGTCTCTCTTCAAGGTATCAAGGTGGATCCTGCCAAGATAGAAATAATTGTCAATCTTCCTTCTCCAAAGACTTCGAAGGAAGTTAGAAGCTTTCTTGGCCATGCAGGTTATTATAAGCATTTTATAGAAAATTTCACCAAGATAGTCGCACCTATGTTCAAACTACTCATGAAGGACACAGAATTTCAATGCACTGAACCTTGTCAATAGGATTTCAAAACTTTAAAAGCAAAGTTAATAGTAGCACCAGTACTTAGGGCCCTAACTGGTCCCTTCCTTTTCATATCTCTACTGATGCATCCGACATAGCTATAGGGGCAGTCTTAGGTCAAAAAGAGGCAAAGTTATCTTATGCCATTTATTTCGCTAGTAAAAACTTGACTCCTGCAGAATCAAAATACACTGTTACCGAAAAAGAGTTTCTTGCAGTAGTCTATTCCATCAATAAGTTTTGTCATTATATCACAGGATATGAAATTTTCATACATACCAATCATTCTTCTATTATATTTTTTATGAATAAACCAGTTACCAATGGCAGAGTGACTCGGTGGCTTCTTCTGTTACAAGAGTTTAATATCACCATTGTTGACCGTCCTGGTTGAGAGAATGTAGTAGTAGACTTTCTCTCCCGAATTCAAATTGACAATGATGATAGTCCTGTTGATGATAGCTTCCCAGATGAACATTTATTCGCTATATTTGTTCGAACCCCATGGTTCGCAGACATAGCCAATTATTTGGCAACTGGAAAGCTACCAAACCATCTCTCTCCACCCGAAAAACGTAGAATGATAGTCAAAGCTCTAACTATTCATGGGTGGATAATGATCTCTTTTGTACCGGTCCTGACCTTATTATTAGAAGATGTGCACGAGAGGATGAAATGGCAAAGATTCTTCATGCATGTCATGGTGAACCTTGCGGTGGAAACTTTTTCGATAAAAGAACAACATATAAGGTTTTACATTCTGGATATTATTGGCCAAGCATCTTCAAGGATGCTTCCAAATATGTTAAGGGATGTGATAGTTGCCAAAGAATGGGTAGACCTACACCATCTGATGAGATGCCTTTGCAACCTCAAGCTATGATCAATCCTTTTGAAAAATGGGCTCTAGATTTCATTGGACCAATTTCCCCTATGTCTCGTAAGAAGAAGTACATCCTAGTATGTACGGATTATGTCACCAAGTGTGTAGAATCCAAACCTTTATTCCGAGCCACGGAGAAATCAGTGGTAGAATTTATGTATGAAGAAATATTTACCCGATTTGGTGTACCTAGGGAAATTGTAACCGATCAAGGATCTCAATTCACTTCCAAGTTAATGAAAGAAATTACTAATAAATATGGTATTAGACATTTTAAATCTTCCCCATATCATCCTCAAGCGAATGGTTAAGTAGAAACCACAAACAAAGTATTAGAAGCTATCATGACCAAGACCATTCAATTACACCACAAGGCCTGGGCGGATAGGATCCCAGAAGCCTTGTGGGCTTATAGAATAACTTAGAGAAACACCACTGGCCACACACCTTATGAACTTATTTATGGCAAACATGTTCTCCTACCCATTGAATTTCAGGTTAAGACATTTCGTATGGTTGCTCAGTTAGGAATCAATTTAAAAGAAGCATAGAAACAACGAATCCTACAAATAAATGAATTAGACGAGATTAGACAGGATGCTATCCAACGAACAATCTTAATACAAAATCAACGTAAAAAATGGCATGACAGATACATTAAACAAAAACAATTTAAAACAGGAGACTGGGCATTACTTTTTGATTCGAGATACAAAAATTTTAAAGGTAAATTGACTACTCGCTGGATGGGTCCTTATGAAATTGCTACAGCCTTCGATAATGGATCCGTTAAAATTAAAACAATTGATGATTTGTAAACTTCCTTTGTTGTAAATGGCCATAGACTTAGACTTTATCACCAACCTATATCTAAACAAGACTTTGTGCAGAATGCCTTACAACAACAGGAGATGGAGCTGGTAGAAGAGGAAGCCATTCCTCCTCCTCCTAGCCCCTTAAATTTCTAAAGGATTGTCTTTATTTGTACATATGTAAATATATTTTGTTTTGTTTTAATTATAATAATGAAGAGTTATTTCCAACAAGCTGATTGTATTTATACAAGGAATTCATTTGTATGAGCAGCCCTTGAAATTTTTTCCATTAAAAATAAAAAAGCTTTTCTTCCTTTTTAGATTTCTTATAAATTTTTTTGTACATATGTTTTGTTTTGAATAAATCAAGTTCATCTAACAACAGTTTTGAGGACCTTATCCGCTCATGCAATATTATTGAAAGGGAAACACTTAAAAGAAAAAAAAATCAATATATCTTAATCCCTTCTTTTTTTCAATTATTGTTGAAATTGACATTTTTAGCAAAAGATAAAGTGTTCTTTATATTATTTTGCGACCATTTCATTTATGATTTTGAATAGGGTATTTGATTCAGGCATGCACATTTCTGATTATCGTTTAGAACTGTTGCTTAAAAGACCTATCTTAATTGCTATGATCTAAAAAAAAAAAAAATACTATCTTACACCTATGGATCATTGGCTTATATTAGACTCATTATCAAAACTTGTCTCTTAAAGCATCTTTTAAAGGTAACTTAGAAGTGAATGTTATTTTTATTTTTGTGGGGAATATTATTGAATTCTTATGAAAGAGATAAATATAGATCAAAGAACAGCTTGAGGTTATTATCTTTTGACATGATCCATAACTTTGGCTATTATAAGTAAAAGTTTCTCATAAAGGTTCATTCTAATATTTCGAATTATGTGTTTAGAAGGATTAGCACACTCTAGTGCCAACCGAATTCCTTACAAAAAAATATATACATATACATCATTATACAAAGCAAACCCACCGGGGTATTGAACAGGCCTGCTGGCAGTGGGTCCATGCTAAGTGAAATCTTAAACAAGGAAGCTAGGTAAATGCAAGTAAACCCGCCAGGGTACTGAACAGGCTCGCTGGCAGCGGGACTATGCTTGCATGGTACCAAGATAAACCCACCGGGATACTGAACAGGCCTACTGGAAGCGAGTCAATATTGGGTAAAAGAGATCGGTTAATGCATTACTATGCATATGATTCATATATAAGAAACCTGAGTATACAAACACATGTTTTGGCCAATCATCTATACTGTCATTAGATAATAACTGTAAGTTGAACTTAGACCTTGTCATCTAATTCAAACAATATCTAGGATGTTATTATCCTAGAAATGGGACCCATAATTATGAAAATATCACAAGCTTTACAGTACACCTTATCTATATCTTGGGATGACAAGAAATCTTTAAAATGAGTCATGGATGGCTAGTTTTCCTGTGGCATCTTTCATATCAAATTATACTATCATTCTTCATATGGTTCTTTTAAGCACTGTTCTATTCTTTATGATAATTGTACATATCTGAATCATCTACATGTTTAGTTAATATTTCATTTTCTTGAGAAAAGTATTAAAACATTTTTCAGCTATTGATAAAATAATTGAATATCTAATGCTCTTTTTGCTGGCTTGAGGACAAGCCATATCTTTGGTTTGGGGGAGGATTAGAAATGTTTTAAACTATTTTTTATTTTTATTTTTATTCATAAAAAAAAAAAAATTATTTATCTCTGAAAGTGATAGATGTTTCTAGGTTAATGCAAAAGCAGAAGGCAAATTGTTTTAATTAAAGACAAACAAAAAGGGGACATGCCACAAAAGTTCTAGAAAGCAAATTTTACAGCATTTTTTGTGCACTAACAACCTTAAAAATTCCTTGCAAAAATCAATTCCAGTTGGCTTCAGCAATAAACGTTTGTATAGACAAACGTCTGTATGAAAGGCTGAATGACGGATCGAATGCCGATCCAAATGAAGTGACGAATGCAGCAAATAATCAACATTTTGAATAAAAGTGCTGAAGAAATTTTGGCTTATATATTTCAAATAGCATGCTAGATATTTTTGAAAATTCTGACGAACCAATGATGATAGGGATTAATCAAATGTCAAATATCGCACTTGGTTTTATTTTTTTATTCATCTCACCTTGTTAAATGAATGAATTTTGTGTCATTATGAATCATTGTATGACCACTATGGTCTTACCTATCGTATAGATCGCCAACATATGGATCGAATCCTTGTGATCTTCCACGTGTAGAATATCCCATTACGTGAATTTCGTTCAACCTGTCCAAAGCTTGGCTTTGGACATGGTTGAATATGCTATACCAAACACGCATATAACAAATTCACGCACTTCAATTCTGGCACTTAACCCAAGATCTTCAAAGTACAAGTGTGATCTTTCAAAACACGCTTTACCTATGACCACCCAGCCATCCAAACAGACTTCAATTTAACTGATGGTTGCGTGAACTTCTACTCACCCTTCATTTCTCTCTCTACGAGCTGCATCCTCTGCAAATTTCTTGTATCTGTTGTGGGGAAAATGCACCTATAGTTCAGGGGAGAAACTACCAACTTACGGTGAGAAAGATAGACTTACAAGCATTCTACAAGTACAACAAATAAATGAAGAGATTAGGGTTTAGAGATGTAGGCACCTCGTTCAGAAGGTTGATCCTAGCTTTGCCTCCCTCGCTCTTCAATGCTTATCCAGTGTCGCAATGCCCAGACCTGCAAAACAACTTGATACCTTTCTCAAACACATTTGACTACGTATATAATACTGATATCCATGACATAACAAGACATCAAGCTATAATTAAACAGTAATCAAATCAGAGACACATTAATAGGTCATATTTGGAAAGAGAAGAATGTCTGATCTTTATTGATGAATGAAAGCAAGTACATAAAGTTATACCTTCCTTCAAGCTTGGAACTTCACGAAACCTAGATTCAAGGTCTCCTGCTTTCGTTCTCCAAGGATTCCAACCTCTAATCAACTGTGCTAGGGTTTACCAAACCTGAAGCACAAGAGAGGGGGATGAGGGTCTCCATTCCTCTAGCATAACTTTGTAATTGGGCTTAGTCCCCTCAAATGGCCCTTCTACCCTCCTTATATAATCAATTAAGGAGAGGAAAAGAAGTTATAACCAAGTAGGAGGTTCCCCAGGAAACTTAACTTCCCAAAATTTCGAGATTTTGACCTGTTTGTGTCAGAAATTGTTACTAAGGCTAGGGTAACAAGCCAACACAATCTCAAAACTAAAATCAATGCAAACTAGGTTTTTAGGGTTTTGTTTTGTATGTTTTTGGTTTGAAACTTCAAGAGCATAAGGGAATACATTCAACAGATAAATAAAAACTAATTCATACACATATATCCATGAAGATGCATATATATCTCAGAAATCCAACAAAAGATTGTAATGAAGTTCATACAATAAAAGACAAGCATCACTGGAAATTACACATAAAACCAGAAATGAATTTGTCATTCAAGAAACTATATAAGTTTAAAATGAAGCCAACACATATCAGAAGTGGGGTCAAGAGTCATATATTCATAGTTTCATCAAAAATGCATATGAGAGTTTACAATACCTAGCACTGAACAAGTCTGGAAGAATGAACAGCTTGCAGACCTCCTAATGCTCTCCAAAAAATCAGAACCCTTACAATGTCTTTCCTTCCTCTCTAAATAGTTTTTCTTCTCAAAAAACAGTTAGGGTATTTCCTACTGATTCTCCATCGAATGACTAGACTAGGTAAAGTAACAATTACATTTTTACAAAATTACAAATTTGCTAAAAATAGCAAATTGTTCAACAAAATGTCTTAAATGAACCTAACTGCCTCATATCTCTTTCGATGCCTCTACAAGCAAAGATATGCCATCTAGACTTGAGGATCTTGTCTTCATTCTTTTATGCTTCTTCTCCAACTCAGCTATTCTTTTCTGAAGGTGTTCATTTTCATGCTGCAAAGTTTCAACTGTCTTTTCCAGTTCTGAACAATGCCTGTCAGCAGCCCTTTTCCTTCTGAGTGCTTCCTTTGCATCAACCATTAACTCCTGAAAATTGTCATGAACATCCTGAAGATCTTCTCTTAATCTTCTATTTGCCATCATTAAACCATCATTAACTCCCTGCATGTAATTCATTTGATGCTTATACTGTTTGACAGTTTTCTTTAAATTCTCCTTATCAGAATTAACCAATTTCTCTATTGCAGCATCTTGCTCCTCATTAGGTTTGCAAAACATGTCAAACTTCTTAAAAATTGTTTCTTCTGTCAATACCTTCTCAGCAGTATCTTCAATGGTGGGGTTTGGATCATCTGTTACCTGTACTGACTTAATCTCTTCTGTCAACAATTTTCCAGGAATGTCTTCAATGATGGACTTGGAGCTTTCTTCACATGCTACTTTTTCTGACCTAATTTCTTCCTTTTTATCTGGATGCAACTCATCTTTCTTTGATTTATCCTCCTCCATAGATTCTTCATCAGAAATAGTCACCTTATCAGTCTTTAATTTTGGATTTAACAGCTTTTTCATGTTTAACCTTAATTTGTTTTTCGACCTAGTTTTAGGTCTCCAGAAAGTAGCTGCTTCTCCCATCATTTTTAATTTCTTCCCTTGGTACCGAATAGATGCTAACTCTGCCACTTCCAGCTTTTTGACTTTCTTCTTAGTCTTTGTAATTTTGCCATCTATAACTTGATCTTCTTTACTTTCAGCTTTAACTTCAATCTCAGGAATAAACTGCTCTTCTTGTAACATATATCCCTCATCATCCGAGAGGACTGTGATTGGGCTTCTTGGCTGATTATGGACTTATTCTTTAGCTACAGGAATCACTTTGATATCAACTTTCTTCTCTTCTTGAGAATCTGCTATAGGTGGTGACTTCTTTTCAAGCAATTCCTTTTTGTCTTCAAATAATGACAACTTGACTTTATTGTAATCTGGAATTCCTTGAGGCTTACTGTCATTCTGTCCTTCATCTGCTACCTGTTTTGTCCCGTTCTTAGCTTTAATGTCATTTTTATTTGCAGGTTTGACTGAATGACCTAACTTTTGTATCATTACTTTTCCCTTGTCAGTCTGTCTTTTGGGTTGTTGGTCTCCTCCTTTAGGGTGAACCCCTGACCAAAACAAAAAGAAGTCCCAAGTTTTTTCCTCATGCTGCAACACTGTGGTGATGATTAGCTTAATGAGACCATGATGAAAAAGTGATTGAGAAGTGTGATCATCATGCTGTTTTATTTTGCTTGACATTTTCTGCATGCTTTTAAAGAAAAAGAATGGCAAATTCATTTTAGAAACCCCTGCCATGTGCTGTAGGAACCTGAGATGATATTTGAACACTAATGAATATCTTCCTTCACAAGTCACATAACTATGAAGAATCCTTATAGGTTCAATCCAATCCTTCCTGAAATTATGTATGAGAATACCTTTGTTCCAGTCAGGAATAACATTAGGCAATAAGTATCTTTGAGGATCAAACTCGAAAGGAGATTTCTTGAACCAGTGCTCACCCTCATTACTAATCTCAGTGGCTTCTGATATTAATTCCACAGTCAATTTGAATCTCAAAGGATCCATTATAATCATCTCATTTTTAAGTCCTTTAGCAAAATTGCAGGACACTTGAGCATTAAAACCATCTATCTTTTTGAAAAATTTCAACCAGCTTGCCTGTTGGAACAGCTCTGCACAATCTGGAAGTTTCTGAATCCATGTCAAGTCTGTGGGCTCAACCCTGTTAACCTTACCACTTTTGCTACCTTTCCCCATATCCTTCTTTTCAGGGAACAAGTACAGTCTAGTTTCAGGTTTCAAAAATGTTTTATAAGCTGTTTTCTGCACACTCCTGGACAGTCCTTTAAATCTATGTTTTCTGAGCAAGTAATTTTACAGGCTATAACAATTTTAAATGATATTTAAACCACTTGCACAAATTAACAAATCCCTTTTGTGTAACACCTGTACCAACTAGCAAACTCCCTTCTGTGTAAAAACTGAGTACTACAGAAATCTCTGTGAGTCTTTTGGACGCCCAATTCTGTATATTCTGATGTTTAATGACATTAGGTCATGAGGGAAACATTCGTGCACATTTATCCTAACGGGCTTCAGATAACTGTTGCTGTGGTGAATTCCTCATTTTACGATCTATTATATCCTCCTCAGCAACCAATTTTTTCAGAAAATCGTGCAGCGACAAAAAACCCAAATTTTCCAGCTATAAGGGTTATAACGGAATACCTGTCAATTACTCGTCCATTGTGGCTTAATGTCTTCAATTTGGGGTGTCAATGATGTTCTCCTTCGAGCACAGGTGTCCTCATGTCGTTTCTTTAGCCACTGGTGAATGAATCAAAAAGCCCTAATTTTCGCTGGCGATGGAACACACCTGTCTCCTTTCCACAACAACGCAATCCACCGTTCAACAGTGAACTCTCCTTCACAAACACTACTTCTCCTGCAATGATGCGTGTAACAAGAGAAAACTGACAGCTAAACCGGAATTTGCTGGCTTTTGTGCAACTGATCCCGCATACCATGCAATGATGAACTCGTTTGTCTTCGTGATTAGCAACCAACAAAAATCATGCTCAAATTGCTGCAAACACGTGTTAAAACACTCACACAAGGCGATTAGACACTCCCATTTGGCTTCATGATTGAAATCAGATCGAAAATTGAAAAAAACTCATGCCACGATATTCCTGTAGCGCGCTCTTTGTTAAACTTTGGCGTAGCGCTACAAGAATATCTTTTAGACCAGAATTTAGCAGTTTTCTAACTTTTTGCTAATTTGTCGGAGATTCTGGCAGCTATTTGGTTTAAGAGATAAGTTCAACCATTCTCTAAAGCCATTAATGATTCTTCCTTTGAACATATGACTCTCATTGACCCCATTTACAATATAAAAAGTCACCAAAATCAAATAAAATCTGGAAAAGACTGGACTCAAAACCTATTCAATCATTCATAAAGCTTCTAAGAAGACAAAAACTAAAACTGAAAACCAAAAAATAACTAAGGTAGATTCAAAAACAAACCAAAATTGGAGAAAATAACTAAAAAAAATGAAGAGAAATTTACTGACTTAACATCTGGCTCCAGCTGCAGGATGAAGTCCTCCCTGTGAGGCTTCAAGAACCTGTAGACTAGTGCCTTCAGTATTCCATTGGGCTATGGAGTCTTTATTCAATCTCACTCACACCGGTATATACAATGAGAAGTGACCATGATCTTCATTTAACTGTAGAAATGCTTGAGGAATCGCCCATTAACAGGGCTGATCAATTCCTCTCATTCCAAGGACTGCAATATGAATGTATTATTTTCCAAAACTTTAGCTATCAGAAAAGGGCCAAACCATAAATTATCAAATTTGCCATGTTTCCCCTTCTGTTCCTTTCTTGCATCCCATCTTAAAACCATCTCACCTTCTGAAAAAATGTGATCTTTGATATTTCTGTCAAACCTGGTTTTCATTTTAGCTCTATACAGCTGGGCTTCTTTGTCTACCTTCTCTCTGTTCTGTTGTAACTCAATCATTTCAAAGATTCTCCTTTGCAAATCATCTGGTTCCTCTTGGGAATTTTGGAGGAACTTCATTACTGGGATTCCCAATTGTACTGGAAATACTGCTTCTGTTCCATAAACCAGCTGAAAAGGTGAAGTACCAATGGCTTGTTTTACAGTAATCCTATCTGCCCATAATGCATATTTCAACATCGAATCCCAAGATTTTTTATTTTGTTTGAGCAATTTCTTGATGCACTGAACGATATTTTTGTTAGATGATTCAGCCTGACCATTTCCCTGAGGATAATAGGGAGTTGAGTGTTTTAGTATAATACCATTTTTCTCACAAAAGGCCACCATTGCCTTGGATTTGAATGCTTTGGCATTATCAGTAATCAATCTTTGTGGACAACCAAATCTGCTCAGAATATTGTTTTCAATGAAATCCATAATTACCTTATCTGTAGCATTCCTTGTGGGGATAGCTTCCACCCATTTTGTAAAGAAATATGTGGCAGTCAAAATCCAATGATGCTGGCCTGAAGATGCTGGGTTTATTTCTCCAATAAAATTCAGACCCCACTGCTGAAAAGGAGCATTGACTACAATAGGCTTCAAAGGTAAAGACAGCAACTTCTGTTTACCTGCAAACTTTTGACAGGGTATGCAAGCTCTTACATGTTGATAAACATCTGAGAAAAGTGAAGGCCAATAGTAACCAGCTCTTAAAATTTTATAGGCTGTTGTTTTCCAGTATTTATGTCCACCACAAGCTCCTTCATGAGATTCTGAAATTACTTCCTTTATTTCAGCCTGATCTAAACACCTTAACAAGATTCCTGCTGGATCTTTCCAAAACAATTGACCTTCTATCAGACAGTATTTAGTGGTTTTCAATTTCAGGGACCTGGCAGCCTTTCTGTCTAAGTGTTCTGGACATTGCAAAAATAACAGAAAATGGACAATGTCAGCATACCAATCTGAAGATGAATAAGAATCCATGATTCTTTCTTTTTCCAGAATTACTTGCTTTTCTTCAGGTGCTGATTCTTCTGTCATAACATGTAATCCTAATGCTTGACAATTTGAGTCAGCCAGCAGTTTGGCCAATCCTTGTCCTTTAACCAGCTTAGTAGGTCTGATTTCCACTTCATATTCCATAATTTTGGCAATCCATCTTCCCCTCTTTCCTTCACTATCAGGCTGTGACAAAACATCCTTCACTACAGCATTTGGAACAAAGGAAACAACCTTGGAGTGTAAAATATAAATTCTGAAAAATTTTAAAGCCTTTACCAAAGCATAGGCTTGTTTTTCCAAGATACTGTATTTCAACTCTGAATCTCTAAGTGTTTTGTTGAAAAAGGCAATTGGTTGTTCCAATCCCTCCTCATTCTTCTGAAGTAGAACAGCAGCAATGGTGTCCTCTGAGGCAAAAGAGAATGTAAGAAATTCTTTGGCAAAATTTGGACTTACCAGAACAGGTGCTTCAGTCAGAGCCACTTTAATTTTTTCAAAAGCTGCATTTGCTTCCACAGTCCATCTGATTTCTTGGTCCTTTTTTAACATGACTGTAATTTGCTTAATGGTTTCAGCAAAATTAGGAATAAACCATCGCAAAAAATTGATTTTGCCAATAAATGATTGCACATCCTTTTTACTCCTGGGCAAGCTAATCTTCAGTATTGCTTTGACTCGCTCAGGGTCAATTCTGATACCATCAGCTGATACCAAGTGGCCAAGCAACTTACCTTCTTGTACAGCAAAATGTGATTTTTTAGGGTTCAAGGATAAGCCAAATTTTCTACACTTTATGAAGGTTTGCTCCAAATGCTTCAAGTGTTCATCATCATATTTTGAGAAGACTGTAATATCATCCAGATAAATAACCACAAACTTATCTTTTTCACCCACGAATGCAATATCCATGGCTCTCTGAAAAGTTGCTCCAGCATTCATCAAACCGAAGGGCATCTTGTCATACATAAATGTCCCCCAGGGGGTTGTAAAAGCTGTCTTTTCTTTGTCATCAGGGTGCATGGCAATCTGATTGTATCCTGAGAAACCATCTAGCATAGAAATCCTTTGAGCTCCAACCACCTGCTGCAAAACCTGTTCAATCTTTGGGAGAGGGTAGTTGTCTTTTAATGATGATCGGTTCAAATTTATGAAGTCGACACATAATCGAATCTCCCCATTCTTCTTTCTAACAGGAACCAAATTAGCCACCCAAGAAGAATACTTAAGAGGCACTATTATTTTTGCATCCAACAACTTCTTTAATTCTTTTTCAATTACAGGAAACAAGGCAGGATTGATTCTTCTTAATTTCTGCCTTAAAGGTTTGACATTTGGCTTCAAAGGAACCTTGTGCTGAATAACTGCTGTATCATAAGTTTTTAGTTCCTTGTAAGACCAGGCAAATGCATCTATATATTTTCTCAACAGCTTAATATATCTACTTCTTTGCTCAGCTGTTAGGTTTTTAGACAGTTTTACCATTCTGGGGTGTTCTGCTGAACCAATATTGTAATCCTCTACATTGTCTTCTGAAGATTGAATTACTGGTCTGGTAGGTGTATCATCTTTAGTGAATATTCTTTCTAAAGGTACTAGACCTTTTGGAATGAAATTGCTCTTCAATTCAATAATCTTATGGCCTGCTATCTCTTCAGCAAATTCATCTAACTGTTCATCCCTTTCTTCTACTTCTTGATCAATTTGATTGTTTGAAAATTCATCTATGAGCTCAAGAAATTTTTTTATTTCAATGTCATCTTCAAAAACCCTCCAATGCTTCACATTATCTGGAACACATGGTCTATATCTCACTTCTATTGGATATCTTAATTGAGTGGTTTTTGGAATTCTGAAGTGTGTGGCAGCCAGGGCTAAAGAATCTGCAGTTTCATTATGATTTCTGGGAATATGAGTGATATTAAATGCTATAAAATAGTTCTCAAGCATATCCCACACCTCATTTCGATATACTTTCAGCAAACCCTGCTTTACTTGATATTTGTTCTTCACTTGTTGAACAACTAGTTCAGAGTCGCCAAATGCAGAAATTTGCTGAATTCCCAAATCTTTAGCAGCCTTCAATCCCAGTAGCAGGGCCTCATACTCAGCAGTGTTGTTGGTGGTAGCAAATTCTAACTTATACATAAGTTTCACCATTTCACCGCTGGGAGAAATCAATAAAACTCCAACTCCAGCACCTTCTTTGCATGAAGACCCATCAAAATACAACTGCCACAATACATCCTACTCTTCTTGGCTGTGTTTTACAGGCTGATCTTTTTGTACTTGTAACAGACCAGCAGAATTCTCTTCTTCACTAAACTGTAGTATGCATGAACCAAGGTCTTTATCCACAGAATACATTGGGTGATTTGTAGGATTTTTATCATCTGTGACTATGTAAGCCAACTGTAGCTCTCTATAAAGTCTCCTGTTTTCTCCACCAAAAACAGGAATAGTAGCATAAGAGAGGTCCATCTGTAATGTTCCTCCAACTTTCTTAGCCCATGACCTAGACAGAAGTAAGCCAAATTTTGGTGTGATGTCAGCTACCACAACATCCATTATTACACTTTTCATGGGTAACTGAGTAAGGTTAACAACCATATCTTTTATCACTCCTAGACACTTTACAGCTCGGGAGTCAAAGGCATATAGATCATGGTAAGGCTTGGTGACATTAAGGCCCAGGGCTTCCATCACAGATTTTGGCATCAGATTATGGGATGCTCCTGAATCTAGCAGACAATTATGAATCATCTGCTCATGCACAGTCAAAGTTATATAGAAAGGAGGAGAAGCACCAGCTTCGTTTTCAGTCTTTTCAGCCAAAGCTAATCCAATAAAGATTCTAGGGTTTTCCTCCTGCAGATTCACTGTATCTGAAACTGACTGATTATTGGGCATATTCATTACTTTCAAAACTGTATTCTTGTATGATGGATTTTTTATGAGCTCAGAAAATGGTACAGGAATTTTAAGTTTTCCTAACTCATTTTCCAAACTAAAATTTTGACCTGACCTATTTACCTCTTCAATTTCTGTATTCTTCTTAGGTTTTTCTGCAGGTTGCTTCTTTTCTGCTACAGGATCAGCAGTTGGTTTATCAGGAATAACTGGAGCAGGAACAACAGCTTTCTTCTTAGGAGCTTGAACTACTTGTTTCGGGCCAGTTCTGAGATTAATGATTTTCTTAATTCCATTCTGATTAGTGGCAGCATTTACAGCAGTTTTTTCAAACTCCAATTCATCTTCAACCTCATATAAATCTGCATCATAATACTCAGAATTTAAAAAATCTTCTTCTGTTACAAAACCTGTAAACAATCCATCTCCAATATGATTCATATCCTGATCAGTCTCAGTTTCTTCAAAAAGCAGCTGCTGATCGATTTCTTCTTCATCAACCAAATTATTTTGAAAGGGTGGGGGGAATTTTTGATCTTCATTTTCTCTTCTTTCTTGCTGGATGTCATTATTTCTTCGCTCCCTTGGCATGAATCTAGGAGCAAACTTTCTTCTAAACTGATTTTGGTTATTTGGGTTCCTCTGAGCTTCAGGAGCAGGTTTAGCAGAATTCTTTTCCAGCTCTAGTTTATTCAATTTTGCAGTAAGGATCTTAACCATTTTTGCCATCTCATCTATCTTGGCCTCAGCAGACTGAGAAGCAGAACCTGCTGTGACAGCTTCTTTCTTTCCTTTTCTTTCATACAGCTGTTGAGGTGTTTCTTTCTTGAGTCTGTTTGAAGCCAGCAAATTAGACTCTACTTCTAGGGCTGCATCTTGCATGTTCAGCAGGGTGATAGGTCTTCTTTCTCTAAGTAATAAATAGAATTCATGATCAAAAGCATTTGCATAGGTCAACTTAGCTGATGTTTCAGTGGGTTTAATTTCTGCTGGAATTCTACTGTACATCTTATTAAACCTCTTGGAAAAATCTGCAACAATCTCATCTTTCTTTCTTCTGAGAGCTCCAAACTCAGTTATATAGTATGTGTGATCTTTAGTGTCTCCCCATTGTCTCATGAAAAGATCATGGAGTTCTTCAATGATGGCAATTGAGTTAGCAGGCAGATCTCTAAACCATTTTCTTACATCTCCATCTAGACTCTGAACAAATACCCTCATCCACACATCTTTAATCTCAATATTCTAATTGTCAGCATAACTCAGGAAAGCCTCCCAATGTTCCTCAGCAGTGATTTCCCCTTGTCCATTGAATCTAGGCATATATTTTTGGTAATCACCTCCAGGCAATGCATGTAGAGGCTGAGGTAAAACTAATGGTGCATACCTAACTGCTACCATTCTATCCATCATATCCATAGGTGGATTTTGGGCTGCCATTGTGGACTGAGGTTTAGACTGAGATTTTGAGGAGGAAGATATTTGACTAGAACCTTTTTGAAAAAGATTTCTTCCTACTTTCAACTGAAAAATGGGTATTTTATCAGGAGAAGAGGTTTTAGCCTTCAAGAAGCTTTGAGGATTAGTGAAAACCTGGAAAGTACTCTCAGAGAGGATAGGTTTTATACAAGGTGAAATTTCAGCTGGGTCTAATGATTCACCCAACTGGTGAGAGTCACAGAAAGCTGGCAAAGATTGAGATTTTCTGAGTTTGTTTGCTGTTTTCAAAATCTGCTCAGGATCTGCCACACCCAGTTTTAATGGAGAAACAGGCTTATTCCTGGTCCCAATCCCTTTAGAAGCCAGTGTGACTTCTTTTTTGGTGAAAATAGTCTTCAAAAACTGCTGGTTCAAGTCCACCTCTTAAACTAGAAAAATGATGAATATCCCAGGGAAGATGTGCTTCAGCTTCCTCCCCGGCAACGGCGCCAAAGATGTTTGTGTCAGAAATTGTTACTAAGGCTAGGGTAACAAGCCAACACAATCTCAAAACTAAAATCAATGCAAACTAGGTTTTTAGGGTTTTGTTTTGTATGTTTTTGGTTTGAAACTTCAAGAGCATAAGGGAATACATTCAACAGATAAATAAAAACTAATTCATACACATATATCCATGAAGATGCATATATATCTCAGAAATCCAACAAAAGATTGTAATGAAGTTCATACAATAAAAGACAAGCATCACTGGAAATTACACATAAAACCAGAAATGAATTTGTCATTCAAGAAACTATATAAGTTTAAAATGAAGCCAACACATATCAGAAGTGGGGTCAAGAGTCATATATTCATAGTTTCATCAAAAATGCATATGAGAGTTTACAATACCTAGCACTGAACAAGTCTGGAAGAATGAACAGCTTGCAGACCTCCTAATGCTCTCCAAAAAATCAGAACCCTTATAATGTCTTTCCTTCCTCTCTAAATAGTTTTTCTTCTCAAAAAACAGTTAGGGTATTTCCTACTAATTCTCCATCGAATGACTAGACTAGGTAAAGTAACAATTACATTTTTACAAAATTACAAATTTGCTAAAAATAGCAAATTGTTCAACAAAATGTCTTAAATGAACCTAACTGCCTCATATCTCTTTCGATGCCTCTACAAGCAAAGATATGCCATCTGGACTTGAGGATCTTGTCTTCATTCTTTTATGCTTCTTCTCCAGCTCAACTATTCTTTTCTGAAGGTGTTCATTTTCATGCTGCAAAGTTTCAACTGTCTTTTCCAGTTCTGAACAGTGCCTGTCAGCAGCCCTTTTCCTTCTGAGTGCTTCCTTTGCATCAACCATTAACTCCTGAAAATTGTCATGAACATCCTGAAGATCTTCTCTTAATCTTCTATTTGCCATCATTAAACCATCATTAACTCCCTGCATGTAATTCATTTGATGCTTATACTATTTGACAGTTTTCTTTAAATTCTCCTTATCAGAATTAACCAATTTCTCTATTGCAGCATCTTGCTCCTCATTAGGTTTGCAAAACATGTCAAACTTCTTAAAAATTGTTTCTTCTGTCAATACCTTCTCAACAGTATCTTCAATGGTGGGGTTTGGATCATCTGTTACATGTACTGACTTAATCTCTTCTGTCAACAATTTTCCAGGAATGTCTTCAATGATGGACTTGGAGCTTTCTTCACATGCTACTTTTTCTGACCTAATTTCTTCCTTTTTATCTGGCTGCAATTCATCTTTCTTTGATTTATCCTCCTCCATAGATTCTTCATTAGAAATAGTCACCTTATCAGTCTTTAATTTTGGATTTAACAGCTTTTTCATGTTTAACCTTAATTTGTTTTTCGACCTAGTTTTAGGTCTCCAGAAAGTAGCTGCTTCTCCCATCATTTTTAATTTCTTCCCTTGGTACCGAATAGATGCTAACTCTACCACTTCCAGCTTTTTGACTTTCTTCTTAGGCTTTGTAATTTTGCCATCTATAACTTGATCTTCTTTACTTTCAGCTTTAACATCAATCTCAGGAATAAACTGCTCTTCTTGTAACATATATCCCTCATCATCCGAGAGGACTGTGATTGGGCTTCTTGGCTGATTATGGACTTCTTCTTTAGCTACAGGAATCACTTTGATATCATCTTTCTTCTCTTCTTGAGAATCTGCTATAGGTGGTGACTTCTTTTCAAGCAATTCCTTTTTGTCTTCAAATAATGAGAACTTGACTTTATTGTAATCTGGAATTCCTTGAGGCTTACTGTCATTCTGTCCTTCATCTGCTACCTGTTTTGTCCCCTTCTTAGCTTTAATGTCATTTTTATTTGCAGGTTTGACTGAATGACCTAACTTTTGTATCATTACTTTTCCCTTGTCAGTCTGTCTTTTGGGTTGTTGGTCTCCTCCTTTAGGGTGAACCCCTGACCAAAACAAAAAGAAGTCCCAAGTTTTTTCCTCATGCTGCAACACTGTGGTGATGATTAGCTTAATGAGACCATGATTAAAAAGTGATTGAGAAGTGTGATCATCATGCTGTTTTATTTTGCTTGACATTTTCTGCAGGCTTTTAAAGAAAAAGAATGGCAAATTCATTTTAGAAACCCCTTCCATGTGCTGTAGGAACCTGAGATGATATTTGAACACTAATGAATATCTTCCTTCACAAGTCACATAACTCTGAAGAATCCTTATAGGTTCAATCCACTCCTTCCTGAAATTATGTATGAGAATACCTTTGTTCCAGTCAGGAATAACATTAGGCAATAAGTATCTTTGAGGATCAAACTCGAAAGGAGATTTCTTGAACCAGTGTTCACCCTCATTACTAATCTCAGTGGCTTCTGATATTAATTCCACAGTCAATTTGAATCTCAAAGGATCCATTATAATCATCTCATTTTTAACTCCTTTAGCAAAATTGCAGGACACTTGAGCATTAAAACCATCTATCTTTTTGAAAAATTTCAACCAGCCTGCCCGTTGGAATAGCTCTGCACAATCTGGAAGTTTCTGAATCCATGTCAAGTCTGTGGGCTCAGCCCTGTTAACCTTACCACTTTTGCTACCTTTCCCCATATCCTTCTTTTCAGGGAACAAGTACAGTCTAGTTTCAGGTTTCAAAAATGTTTTATAAGCTGTTTTCTGCACACTCCTGGACAGTCCTTTAAATCAATGTTTTCTGAGCAAGTAATTTTACAGGCTATAACAATTTTAAATGATATTTAAACCACTTGCACAAATTAACAGATCCCTTTTGTGTAACACCTGTACCAACTAGCAAACTCCCTTCTGTGTAAAAACTGAGTACTACAGAAATCTCTGTGAGTCTTTTGGACGCCCAATTCTGTATATTCTGATGTTTAATGACATTAGGTCATGAGGGAAACATTCATGCACATTTCTCCTAACGGGCTTCAGATAACTGTTGCTGTGGTGAATTCCTCATTTTACGATCTATTATATCCTCCTCAGCAACCAGTTTTTTCAGAAAATCGTGCAGCGACAAAAACCCCAAATTTTCCAGCTATAAGGGTTATAACGGAATACCTGTCAATTACTCGTCCATTGTGGCTTAATGTCTTCAATTTGGGGTGTCAATGATGTTCTCCTTCGAGCACAGGTGTCCTCATGTCGTTTCTTTAGCCACTGGTGAATGAATCAAAAAGCCCTAATTTTCGCTGGCGATGGAACACACCTGTCTCCTTTCCACAACAACGCAATCCACCGTTCAACAGTGAACTCTCCTTCACAAACACTACTTCTCCTGCAATGATGCGTGTAACAAGAGAAAACTGACAGCTAAACCGGAATTTGCTGGCTTTTGTGCAACTGATCCTGCATACCATGCAATGATGAACTCGTTTGTCTTCGTGATTAGCAACCAACAAAAATCATGCTCAAAATGCTGCAAACACGTGTTAAAACACTCACACAAGGCGATTAGACACTCCCATTCGGCTTCATGATTGAAATCAGATCGAAAATTGAAAAAAACTCATGCCACGATATTCCTGTAGCGCGCTCTTTGTTAAACTTTGGCGTAGCGCTACAAGAATATCTTTTAGACCAGAATTTAGCAGTTTTCTAACTTTTTGCTAATTTGTCGGAGATTCTAGCAGCTATTTGGTTTAAGAGATAAGTTCAACCATTCTCTAAAGCCATTAATGATTCTTCCTTTGAACATATGACTCTCATTGACCCCATTTACAATATAAAAAGTCACCAAAATCAAATAAAATCTGGAAAAGACTGGACTCAAAACCTATTCAATCATTCATAAAGCTTCTAAGAAGACAAAAACTAAAACTGAAAACCAAAAAATAACTAAGGTAGATTCAAAAACAAACCAAAATTGGAGAAAATAACTAAAAAAAATGAAGAGAAATTTACTGACTTAACATGACCAAAACAGGGGTGTACTCTACTCTACAGTAGACAAAGTAGCGTACATATGGAGTTGAGCGCTACTATTTCAACAGTGGAGTCACGCTCAGAAGGTTTGAGCGCTACTATTGTACACTAGAGTAGGGTAGACACGCTACTATCATGCCTGTGTACCAGTGCTCATGTTAAAAAATGGCCAAAAGCAAGCTTTTCTGCTCATTTTCAGGAGATGGTTTGGTCTGGAAAAATGTTCCTAAGGGTCATATACATCAAATGGGTCAAGAATGAGGTAATTTCAACCATTTTTAGTGTCCCAAATGACTCCTCCATCCACGAATGTCCTGTTGTGTGACTGAACTTGATCTCAAGAAGTGTCGTCATGCGACCAAGGGAAGCAAGTGTCACCACGGACGAAGAGGTGTCATTTCAAGCTATAACAGATGCCCCCTAATGTATGAGGTCAGAGGGAGTGCGGGAAATGATGGCCGAAATACATTATAAATAATAAAGAGTTGAAACATGGAGGAACGGAGAAACCAAGAATCATAGGCTCAAATGAAGTACCTGAAAGCAAAGGCAATGTCAGACAAACTTATCCTTGGGGTAACTGTCCATGTTCAAATAATGGAACATGACCTCCAAGAGGATACAATAATTATCCAAATACTGATGCATATATCATGGCCACTAAAATACAAGTGTGGATCCATGAGGAACATAAGTGTAAACATAGCCACATAAATAGAAGGTGGATCTATGTCAAAATTGGAGAACATAGCCATAGAGAACAAGCTGGATATATGTCTCATCAAGAGCCCAAAAGGAGTGTGGCTCAGTCTTGCGTAACTTGGGTGATAACATAAATGAGGTGATGCTATCGAGGATCCCAAGGTCTTCATCCAAAAACAACCCAAGGTACAAACCTATCCATGCGAATAAATGAGTTGATGTCGAACATGCGAGGTATCATTTGATTATCGGTTATGGATGTATACCGTTAACAAACACGAGGGTGTCCACCAATAATGAAGATGGAACCCAAGGTACCAAGTAAATTCAAGAAAGTGTGAATAGATGGTCTTGCCGTCGAACACTTGAAGAATCCATTGGATAGGAGACATTGATGTATTCCTATCTATCCAATAGCGAGGGAAACTGCCACTAATGACTGCAATCCCCAAGGTACTAACCAAAACTCTAAACTTCATTCCCAGAGCACAATGAGTTGAAGTCGATGGGAAGAAGTCTGTTGGAAGGGAGGCCTTAATGCATCCTCCATCATCCAACACGAGGAACACTCAACAGGTATGAGCTGATTTGGAGTAGGACTGAACACATGATGAAACATACTGACACCAAGGAATGGCCGACACATGAGGTCAAGGCAACTGCAGAATGGCCGACACAGGTTGTTTCCTTGAACAATGAGCATGACACAAGAGTGACTTAGGCAGCTTTTAACACAAAGGGACCACGATGCAAATCTGCAATGTAGGAGACATTAATAGATTCTCCATATGATTGGAAGACTAACCAAACGAAGGAGTAAGAACTCTGAGATCAGGTTTATCCTAAGGCCAACACTAGAACCCAACTTGTTTGATAGACTCAAAACAGGTGCTTTGTTCAAGGAGATAGTTGACTTGCTGCCATCATATTGAAAGATATTTTAACATTCTTCACTTCCCTTTCCTTTTTCATTTTTTAATGATCTTGACAAAGAACTAAAGCATGCTCGATGGTATTTTCATATTTAAGGAGTTTGAAAAACCTAGAAGAAAACTCCATACACCTATCCATGGATTTTATATCGAGCCCGGATTGGTCTGTGCTCGGCGGTGTTTTCTTGCTTATAGAGTTGAAAAACTTAAACAGTCCTCTATACACCTATCCATGGATTTTATATCAAGCCCGGATTGGTATGTGCTCGGTGGTGTTTTCTTGTTTATAGAGTTGAAAAACTTAAACAATCCTCTATCAACCATCTCATGGATTTCACATCGAGCCCGAGTAGGTGAATGCTCGCTTGGTGTTTTCACATTTCAAGAGTCTGAAAACCCTAAAGACAACTCCAAAGGTCCTTTTTTGTAAAGTTAGTCTCCTTCCCCAAAAAAGTGTAAAATGATGGAAGAAGAACTCTTCTAGCGCATACAAGAGTATACCTAGAGTGTTAAATTTTTAGTATTAAATCACAATACTATAGGATCTTTGCTGAGAGAATAACATCTACAGTATATCAATGCATGACAATCATAATATGACAAGCATCACAAGCATCAAAAGAATCAAAAGCATAGAGACAAGAGACACAGAGTTTCCGTGGGGAAAACCCTAAGGTGAAAAACCCCACAACTTCCTCAGAGATAGAGAGAGCAATGGCTCAACCAAAATACAACCAAATAACACTGAGATAGTTTCCTAGCAGATGATCCTCCTCCTCCTCACTAGTGCGCCATTTTTCAGAGAGAGAGATAGTTACTTTTCCGAGTGAGTAAAATAGAGATCTCCTATCTCTATTTATACTCACCTTTTTTCCCAGTGACTTACTGGGGCCGACTTGTCTACTTAGATACACCCACATTATATTATATATTAATCAGGGCCGACCCCATAAGGTGGTCTAATAACCCATCGGCAAGTACACACACTTGCGACACTTGTCAATCCACATGACGACACTTCCTTATAGAGGAATAACACATCTCTTATAAGGGTACAATAAATATATATATAATATATAGATGAAATACATTCCGAAGTTACATATACATCAACACTCCCTCTTAACTAGGAAGGTATTTCTCGACACAGATCTGCTAGACAAGTCTTCTTCTCTGGATCATCGTCATCGATGCATCGTCATCATCATCGTCACTGCTGCTACTATCTCAACCAATCTCTGACTCTACTCGTCATAGGAAGTTCTACAGAGCCAGTCCTTTTTCATACTGGATGTAGGCCCACCACCTGCAGGTCTTCGTCATCACTGGCCATACTGTGGAATCCTCAGGACTTATTACGTGCATCACAAAACCTCGAAAGAGCATCCCAGGATGTTACGGGTACACAACTCCGACCTGTAGGATCTCCCAGGGCGCTATTACATGTGACCCCACCACAAAACCTCGAAAGAGCATCTCAGGATGTTACGGGTACACAACTCCGACCTGAAATCTCCCAGGGCACAAATTACATGTGGTCCACCACAAATCCTAGCAAGAGCATCTCAGGATGTTACGGGTACACAACTCCGACCTGAAATCTCCCAGGGCACAAATTACATGTGGTCATGGCAAAACCTCACAAGAGCATCTCAGGATGTTACGGGTACACAACTCCGACCTGAAATCTCCCAGGGCCCAAATTACATGCCATAGGACAAAACCTTGCAAGAGCATCTCAGGATGTTACGGGTACACAACTCCGACCTGAGATCTCCCAGGGTGCTATTACATGTCCTCCCAGAGCAATGTCTCGAAAGAGCATCCCAGGTTGTTATGGGTACACAACTCCGACCTATAGGATCTCCCAGACATGCTCATCTGCACAACCTGATCCACGGCCATAGAGTATCAACCTGATACTCACCATACATCATCCTGATGTACTCATGATCGTCCTGATCATCATCATTGCAACGTCCTGCTGCATGTCATCTGGAGCAACATCCTGAAGCTCATCATCCATGATCATCCTGATCATCACTGCAACATCGTACTGCATGTCATCTGGAGCAACATCCTGAAGCTCATCATCCATGATCATCCTGATCATCAATGCATCCACCTGATGCATACCAAGTATCTACCTGATACATATCATCATACATGATCCACCTGATCATCAATGCATCCACCTGATGCATACCAAGTATCTACCTGATACATGATACATATCACCATACATGATCCACCTGATCATACAATGTATCCACCTGATACATATACAGATACATGGTCCAAGCATCCAACATGATGCACATACATACATAAATGATCCACCTGATCATATCCAACATCCAACATGATGCATACATACATAAATGATCCAACTGATCATATCCAACATCCAACATGATGCATACATACATAAATGATCCAACTGATCATATCCAGCATCCAACATGATGCATACATACATAAATGATCCAACTGATCATATCCAAGCAAAAACCAGAACATCATCCTGATGCCCATTCTCCAGCGCTTACTTCCACAGCCATGTGAAGGATCCTCCTTCCAACATGCTTGGAATGGCTTCAGCAAATGTGTCCATCACTTCTTCCTCGAAGTGTCCTCAATCTGTAGAACGCCAAGCCTCTCTCTGAAGTACTCGAACTTCACTCTGGCTAGTGGCTTCGTCAGCACATCTGCAATCTGCTCGTCCGTCGCAACATACAGAAGCTTCACAGCTCCTCTCTGCACCATATCCCTGATATAGTGATATTTGATCTCTATGTGTTTCGACCTGTCATGAAACACTGGGTTCTCGGACAGCTTCACACAACTCTGGTTATCACAGAAGATACCAGTAGCCTCCAACGGGAGATCAAATAACTCAGACAGTAGCTTCCATAGCCATACTGCCTCACAACTAGCTGAACAGGCTACAACATACTCTGCCTCAGCTGTACTCAGTGCTACGCAGGATTGCTTCCTGCTAAACCAAGAGATCACACCTGATCCCATACTGAAGCAACACCTAGATGTGCTCTTCCTATCTGCAGTACTGCCAACCCAATCTGAATCAACATAACCCTGTAGGTTAAACTTTTGATCCGCCTCATACCTGAGTCCATAATCCACTGTACCCTTCAGGTACCTCAGAACATGCTTTACAGCAACCAGGTGAACACTCCTCGGATCCGTCAAGAACTGGCTCAATGTGTTCACAACAAAGCAAATGTCTAGTCTCATGTTCGTCAGGTACATCAAGGACCCAATCATCTGACGATACAAAGAGACATCAACTGGCTCAGATGAAGCATCACATAGAAGCTTTAGATTTGATGCCATAGGTGTGGCCATGGCCTTGCAATCCATCATCCCGAACCTCTTCAGGATCTCTACTGCATACTTCCCTTGTCCAAGGAAGATTCCTTCTGCATTTTGCCACACCTCCATGCCAAAAACAAATAGTGCATCATCCCCAAGTTCTTCATCTCGAACTCGGTAGTAAGCTTCCGCTGTGTGTCGGCAATCAATCTATCTTCACCATACCAAGTTCTGCACATATATGATTTCCTATCATGTGTCTCAGAACCAAGTGGCTGCTTCTTCTTCAACTACACCATTCAAGAAAGCTGTCTTGAATCCATCTGGTGTATCTTCTATTTCATCACTTTTATATTTCTCTATGCTGCCATCTGCAACATGCTTGATCTGAAAGTTCTATTTGGAAGTCACAACAGAATTACCTTTAGCTCTTGGGATCGCATCCCAAACATCATTCTTCATGATCGACGGATCATGGCATTCCATTTCTTCATCCCAGATCCTGGGAACTTCAATATCTTCAATAGATATCTTTGTTGCTGGAACAAATGTTGTAGTCCTTTTGTAGGTGAAGATATACGGTCTTTCCTACAAAACAGGTTAAATTGCATGATTAGAAACATCTCATAATTTTCAGAACAAATTCTTACACATGAATAGATATGTCATACAGTCATGCAATTATCTTAGCCAATGCTTCAATACAACATTTATCCATATCCCGTAACTTTCTAGATGCCTTCCAATCTCTACCAGAACATTGTTAAGAGTGTGCACAACTCCCAAGATGTCAGCAAAGAGGTTTCATTCTAGATAAGTAGCAATGGAATGTTGTACAGTTCCATAGGCCACTTACCCAACACATGCATATTAGTAGTATACTGTTCATTAATTCAATCATTCTAATATGCACAATACATATCCTAAGTCTAGGAACATGAGCATATACATCATTGAACAATTTTATTTAAGCAAACAAATATGCAAGAAAATTAAAATACTTATCTTTGTTTGTTTGTTGGGTGGACTCCCTCTGAGTCTTTTCTTCCTTGCAGGAGCTGCTGGAGTCCTTCTACACCTTCTTGTTGTGGAATGTAGAGAGATGGACAACTCCCTCTGAATATCTGCACCCTTGCAGAAACCACTGGAGTGTGCTCCCTCTTGATCTTTGCTTCCTGGATTACCTGTTCTTGAACTCATATTCATCCTTGGTCCCTATGCATGCTTATTAGTATCATGATTGTGTTATCCTTGTGATCTCATACAAAATCATACATTCATTAAAACACAATAATCTCAAGTATGTATAGTCATGATCATTTCAAACAGAAATAATAAACATTAGCATTCAAGGTTTATATAGGACTCTTATGGTTAGTCATATCATAAGAAACATAACATGTCTAAACCTGTAATTACTCAAACCTATGACTCTTCTGGTTAGTCATATTATTAATTAAGGTAAGACACATAATATGCATATGCCCATGATTATTCAAACTTATGACTTTATGAACAATCATCATCAATCATGCCATGCATACTTATATGATAGATCCTATGATATAAGAAACACATACCTGGTCACCATATTTGCTAGTTATGTCTAGCAATGTGTTCTTGTTCTCTTCAATGACCTGCATAACTCATTAGTTAACTTTTGCAAAAACAAATTATACATACCTCTATGTGATCCATGACTATGGATGAATCTTTGTATTTATGTCACCATGGTATGTTCAGGTTGTTCCTTCAAATTGTACAAACCTCCCTCTTGCTTTCCAATCACTACTGCATCATCTATGGTCTTTCCCTTTGGCCACATTAGGACTTGGCCATCCACAAATGCAACCCTCATACCTTTTGCATCTAATGCAGAAATGGAGAGTAAGTTCTTCTTGAGCCCAGGTACATAAAGTACTTCCTTCATCTTCAATGATTTTCCAGAATCTAGGTTGTAGGAGGCTTCACCACTTCCTTTGATTGGGTATTGATAATCATCCCCAAGTTTCACCTTATGGGGTGATTCATGTTCAGATAGGTTCACAAAGGATTCTTTAAACCCAGTCATGTGTTTGGAAGCCCCACTATCAATCAACCAATCATTACATCCATGGGAGATGGTACCTGTAAGAGCAGAAATTAGAACATATTCTTCTTCACTTGATGAGTCATCATCACTACTACTTTCTGCCCTAGCCTTCTTCTTTGGAGGTTCATCATCTTCGGCAGCATGAGCATGAAACCTTCTTTTGTTGCCCTTCTTCTTCTTACTGGAGTTGTTGTTATTATCCCTTTTGTTCTTGGGACAATCTGAAGCAAAGTGACCCTTCTCATTGCATGTGAAGCATCTTAGGTCCTTCTTACTCTTTTGATGGAATCTTTTGTGGTGAGAGTGATCCTTCTTGGTTTTGCTTCTCTTGGTGTGAGCTGCAAGAGCTTGATCTTCTCCTCCCATCTTTTCCTCACGAGCTATGAGTCTAGCTTCTTCTTGAGAGCATTCTTCCCTCAATCTGTTGAAGGAGATCAATTTCTTCCTTGCACAAATTCCTTGAATAAAGGAATCCCATGACCTGGGTAGGCCATTTAGAGTGGTCATCACCACTTCACCATTCTCCACCATTTCATCTACTGCTTCTAATTGTTCCTTGATCTGGGAGACCCTTGAAAAGTAAGATTGAATGGTTTCTCCATTCTGAAACTTCACTGCTTTCAATTGGTTCCGCAGGGTCATCTTCCGATTTATGTTCTTTCCTTCAAATATCTTGGTCAAGGATTCAAACATCTCTTTGGGTGTCTTAAGAGAAGACACATGAGGTATGAGATGGTCTTTGATAGAATCAGCAATGATTCTCTTTGCCTTGACCAAGTTCTTCTTGTGCAATGCCTTGGCTTCTTCATCCTCTGGGATAGGGATGTCTTCTTTCACATATGAGTCCAACTCATTCTCTTCCAGGATTAACCCAATCCTATACTTCCAGGCTCGGAAGTTGTCATCCCCTTCAATCTTATCCTCAAGCTTAGTGTGGAGAGACATCTTTAAGAGTACTTCAAATGGAAATAGAAAAGATTTAGGACTTACCACTTGAAGTGCTGAAAACTGGATCTGGTCCCGGATTAGGGTTTGTCAGAGAAACCCTAAAAATTCAAAATGTGAATTTCAAAATTCCGAAAGTATAGAAAGATGCGCCTTGGAGAGCTGATCAGCCTAGTACATTCAGAATTTGAGATCAGCAAAGTCTTGCCCTTCAAAATTTCCTTTTTGTCCTCCTGGGTTCACTAGGGAGAGCCCTGAATTAGGGTTTGAGTTTCCCGGAGATTTACCCAGCCAAAAATCTCGATCCAAAGCTCTAACCTTCGATTTTTGCAAGGATCTTCCAGCTGTGCCTTCAGTTTCCATAAATTCCTATTTTTGTGGAAACCTTAATTTTTAGGGCCAAATCTGAAAATGCTCAGAACTGAATTCTGATTGGACAGATAGATGCGCCTTGATGAGTAGATCCAATCTACTATACTGAATTTCAAAAATCTGTGGAGAGAAACCCAATAAACAAGGAATACAAGCTTCTGTCACTGCAAAATGTCTTCTTCTTAGTTAAGCTCTGAAACCATGTTAAATTTTTAGTATTAAATCACAATACTATAGGATCTTTGCTGAGAGAATAACATCTACAGTATATCAATGCATGACAATCATAATATGACAAGCATCACAAGCATCACAAGAATCAAAAGCATAGAGACAAGAGACATAGAGTTTCCGTGGGGAAAACCCTAAGGTGAAAAACCCCACAACTTCCTCAGAGATAGAGAGAGCAATGGCTCAACCAAAATACAACCAAATAACACTGAGATAGTTTCCTAGCAGATGATCCTCCTCCTCCTCACTAGTGCGCCATTTTTCAGAGAGAGAGATAGTTACTTTTCCGAGTGAGTAAAATAGAGATCTCCTATCTCTATTTATACTCACCTTTTTTCCCAGTGACTTACTGGGGCCGACTTGTCTACTTAGATACACCCACATTATATTATATATTAATCAGGGCTGTTGGGCCCTGGAATTGTCCATTTTTCATCACTTACCGGCATACCTTTCATCCATTTTCTTACCATTATTTCTCATTTATCATTCCATTTTTCATTCATTTGTTGTAGCTGCACGTTGAACAGCCTGCTACTTCCATTGATGTTTCAAGTGGTTAATAGTGATTATTTTCTTTTATCTTTGATGAATTAAAAGACTATTATGCATAATTTTACTAATGATGGTTTGTGGAGTGAGTTGTCACGTACAGGACGCTCATAGCCAGCTGTTACAGCCTTAACCAAAAACGCATGCCACATAAGAACACCTTTATTCGCATCTTGATTTGCGGACAGATGGAAATGAATCTCAAAAATCTGAGATATGGGTTTTGTGCGTAACATCCTCATTTACCTGACTCGCGAGGAAATCTCCCAAACAAGCTACGGTTTGTGCTATGCAGGTGGTTCTTCGAGAGGGTATTTTCCAGATTTGCTGTCGCGGCCGGCTCCAAAGTTGCCAACAGTTACGGCCGTGTTCCAACTGTTGCAGATCACAAGCTGGGGGTTCAGTGCTTCATTTTCATGAGATAATTTTATGTATAAATATGTAATCAATCTCATTGAGAAAGGGGGGGATAGATTGATAGAGATTAAGCATGATAGATTAGGCAGGATAGGAGATGCAAGATAGGAGAGAACACAATGTTATGATGTAGGATTTGATCCAGATCTGTTGTAATTCTTCCATTATGATAATACATGCTGGCAGTTTCTTAATTCCGGAGTTGTAGACTTTCATTGTGGAGATCCAGATCTGCTCAGTGGAGGAAGGGCCCTCTTCCCTGAGCAGATGCTGGTAGTGTTAATTGTAAGTGTGTTATTGTTTAGATCTGCTTATTATTTTGTTTATGCTTTCATTCATTAAGCTTATGATAGTTGTATGCTTTCATTCATTAGATCTGTCATAATCGTTGTGTTGATAATTCATTTGGTAAATCGTTGGCCAACATAACAATTCTTTAGATAACAATTCTTTAGATGTACGTAATCAGATCTTGTTTCATAGGAATAGATCTTATTTGAAGTGTATTCGATTTACAGTTTGATTTATGAATAGGTTTGAGTATTGATTTCTTTTCAAGCAGTTGTGACTTAGTTTACAAATAGTTTCGATTGCATACCAATAGATAACAATGCCAGGTAGAAATTGTACTTGCATATATTTTGCACGATAGCTTTGAAATAAAAGACTTCCTTGGGTTGATAATTTATGTTTAGCACTCTGCATGTTAAGTTTTAATTAACTGGCATATAGTGGGCACGACATTTTGGCGCCGTTGCCGGGGAAGTTATCAATTGTGCAATAGTACATTTGACATTGTTTTGCAGATGCATTGTTAAAATAGGGCATGTAGGTTGCATGATTACATTTTAGTTTATTAAATTTATTTTGAGTGTTAATTTTCTGTCTTTACATTCAGTTTTATTTCATTTTCAATCTTTGATTCATAAATATTATCATTCCCCTAGTGGTGTTGTGAGCACCACCCATTCTACTAACAAGTTGACGGGAACATTCGAAGGAGGAGCCTCAAGATAGCACACAAAGAATCTAATGAAGGGATGGCAGGTGAAAAATATGGAGGAGTTGTTACCTTCGAATTTCCCATCAGAGATTCGAGCGAAGTGGCACCAACAAAAAGAATTCCCCCACATGTTCTACCAAATTTTCACGGTTTGGAAAACGAAGACCCTAATGTATTTTTATTTCAGTTTGAAGTACTTTGTAGAGGATATGGTTATTGTGCTAATGATCAAAAGTTGAATGTATTTCCCCTTACTCTAAAAGGAACAGCCCTCCGATGGTTCATGAGCCTCGGTGGGAATTGTATACAAACTTGGGAAGACATGAAACATGTGTTCTTGAAAAGGTACCAAGATTATTGCAGGGTCAATGAAGACATCTTCGAAATGACACAAGGAGAAGAAGAAAGTCTGGAGGAATACATAGAACGATTTCAATATAATCTCCAAAGATCCAAACATAGGAAACTGGGGAAGGAAATCTTAAAAACACTTCTACTCAAGGGAATCCAAGCTGAATGTTTAGAAATATTGAATCTGATCGGAACAGGTAATGTATTTCAGTTAGCATATGATGATATTTGTGAGTTATGTAGAAGGTATTCAAGAGGAAACTTCAAGACTGGTAAGAATTCTAAGGAAATTTTATCTCTATTTTTGAAATCTGCTGCAAAAACAAGAGTTTTACGAACTGAAATCAGCAATTTATTTGACATTTCTAAAGCTGATTTACAATTGGGTGTTTTGCAGGATAAAGAAAAGCAGGAGGAAATAAGAGAAGCAAGGGATTTCCCTTTGAATAGTCTTGAAAGTTGTGGTATATGTGACTTGAATCACTCCACAGATCATTGTCCCTCCTTACCAAAGATGAAAGAAACATATCATAGAGATCTGGGAGTCGCAGCCAACTTGTTGCAACAGTCATGTCAACCATGGCCTACATCTATGGTGCGAAATTTTATCCCTCCATTTTCTTACTCTCATACTCAATCATTGAATACTCTTCCACCATGGCAGTTGTTGCAGCCTCAGTTTAACTCTTACCTACCTTATCCACAAGGTTGGAATGCCCCATCCTATGATCATATGGCCACTCTCCCTCATGCTGCAACACAAGTTGGTCCTTCAATATCAACCTCACAACTCAATCATCTACATCAGCCACATCTATCTTCTCATCAAACTCCTTGGTATCCAACACAATTTCCTGTCCAATCCACCCTCCACCCTAACCATAATAAAGTAGTACAGTATGCTTACAGTGCTGAACTGCAAAATGTTTCTACACTTCCCTCTTATTCTACCTCATCTACACCGCTGCAAAAAGGCTGTGCGTTGTTGCAACAAATCCATACGAGGCCTGAACATGTTTTAGATCCAAGTTTTGCAGATGGAGTTTCTTCTAGTCCTCATAAGCAAGCAAACAAGATCAACAATACACACGTAATATTTGATGAAGAACAACCATTGGAACCAAAAGCATCATTCACATCATTAGATCCGGAAATATTATGCATTGAGGAAGATCAGTTTAATAAGGATCTTCATGATGTAACATCCATGAGCAATCGAGGGAGCAAGAACTATATTGAAGCTTGGTTTCAATCTGTCATCGGTCTGCAGCATCATTTCATACTTCACCAATTCTTGGCACCATCATTTGAAGGGAAGTTGATCTCTCATATCCTAGAATTCATAAAGTTATATTTTTCTATTAGGAGTATGAGCATACTTGAGTCACTTTTTCGAAAATGGCTCCATTGGAAATATGCATACACTTGAACAATTTTTTTTCTTTTTCCAAGTAGAATAGGGTAGGGTAGAATAACATAATAAAACCATGCTTTTGTTTTTTTTAAGTTTTTATTTTTGAATAAGTATGCTCTCTTCCTGTGCCTTGTTGTGATCTGGAAGATCAGAAAGTAGAAGTATGAGGAATGGGTATGAGATGTTTTCATGAATGCTTTGGAATTGTTGACTATTCGAACAAAAATGCTCAAGTCCTTTTTGTCATCAATTTCCCAATTTCAATTCGTTTCTATTTGTTACAAATAAAAATAAAAATATCATGAAAACAAAATTACAGTAATTCGAGAAAGTGAATGAAGGATCCACAGGAAAATGAGCCCATGATTATGGAACCCTTCAAGCTTGAAATTTGACATAAAGTTGTTAGCTGCAACAACCCAACTGTGAGTGATTACTCTCAGCTGTGATTACTTGCAGCTACAACAGTGAGCTGCAACACCCAGCTGTGACTGTGCTACAGGTAAAAATTAATGAGTTTGAGATACGTGGGTGTTGCACATCATGATATGTCTTTAGTTTTTTATTTTCTATAAAAATTCACATGCTTTATTTCAACATTATGTCATTTTTTAAGAGTTGCAGCTGTGGCTGCAACAAACTGTGTAAGTCAATCTAGGTGCTCAATGCTTGAAATTTTTGGTATGGATGTGTATTATATTTAAATTTACATCATTAAAATCATTCACACCTATTTTGATCAATTTTTGGGGGTTAAATTTAATTTATTGGATTTTTGTGACATTTTGGCTTGAAAATTTTACTGAAACATAGACGGGACAGTCCATTTTTGGGACACCAAATGAACTTATTTTTAAAACCTGTTTATATCCCAAGTAGCAATTTGAATCTAGTTTCCAAAACAATTTGAATTTTTATGATTGGGTGTCAAACGAAAATTTTATGGCCAAAATACTAACAGGGTGTCAAGCTGGCAGCTTAGGAACAGAGATGGGACAGTCAATTTTTGGATGCCTTATTGGACATATTTTGTAAACCTGTTTTATTGGTATATTCCCCTATGAATCTAGTTTACAATGCAATTTGAATCACTCCATTCCGATGTCGTATGCAAATTTTATGACCAAAATACCGACTGTCTGTCCCAAATCTGCATTCCTAAAAGTATATTTTCTAGACTGTTCATTGGCTTATTTGACCCATCAATTCTTGTTGGATTCAAAACCTGTTTCTAATGGAGATACCTACATGAATCTACTTTCATCTCCAATTGGAATCACATCAATCCGTTATCAATTGAAAAAGTTAAGCCTAAAACCGTGACTGTTGGTCTAGTCCAGAATTTGAAAAGACACCTTGTCATGCAGGCTGTTAATGAGTGATTTGGAAGATCATTGCATAGAATTTTAAAAACCTGTTTCTAATGGAAATAGACCTATGAATTTACTTCCATTTGGATTTGGAATCACTCAATTTGGACAAGGAATGAAGAAGCTATGATCAGAATACCGTTGGTGAGTCTAGATGGACATTGCTCTCCTGCAGGTATAAAATGGATTTTGCTTTGTTCATTTTTATTTGGATTTGTTTTATAAGTAATTGCTTGTTGTTTTTTTCATAAGTGTTGGGTGAAGAGAGACCAATCATCTCTCTTCTTCCATCATCTCATGTTTTATTGCAGGCAAATGCTAGGTTTTGCAGGTCCTTGGAAGAAGAAGGTCAATGCATGCACGAGTGACTCTTGAAGACTTTTTATCGATTTGCAAATGGATTGAGCACATAAAAAAAATAAAAAATGGAGAGATTGATGTAAAAACCATACAGAGTCCAATGTTTCTGAAGTCAAGTCCCATTGCTACATGCCAAGAATCAGTTTTAGACACTTGTCATCCCACTTGTTGCTGAAAGAAACCCCTCAAGAAGCCAATTTCCCTATGGTAGATTCATTCACCCTCCTCATTTCAAAACCCCAAAAATACATTCATGTTGAAGCCCCATTTTCCACTGCTTATGTAGTCACCATAACCATTTTATTTCCTATCACTACTACATCATGACTTCACATGTACTTTCCACTTCTGAGTTTCATGTTGGTCCTATTTTTCACTATGAGTCTTCACAATCATTTATTTTGTACTCGTATTGGATGATGTGGAATGAATTAAGGTCCACCTTCCAATGGTCTTGTCCCATCGACTCCGACACATCATCTGGGATCAAGATTAGAGTTTTTATAGTGCCCTGGTATCTGCATGAATCAATGGTAGATTTCCTTGTTGTTAATCATGGGGATTCATCAATGCCTCTTGATTGACAAATCTTGCAGGTGACTCGACTCCAGCACATCCATTCGTACCTGTCAAGATGCACTAAGGTACTTTAGAGCTCATTGTCATCAAAGGTGAGTTTCTTCACATTGGTTAACGGCATACATTAATGGCCGGTAATCCAATGATTTCTTTCCATGCTCGACTTCAGCACATTCATTCGCATGGTAAGAATTGTACCTCGGGTTTGTAGCAGCTGAAGATTATGTGATCTAATGGTTTCAACAATGATTTGCAGCATCATTTGTTTAGTAGTTTTGCAATTCCTTTCCATTTTCAGTTCAGCAGTTGATTTTCAGAATAAGAGAAAGGACTTTCTGCTTCTATGGTAGAACTTCTACTCATCAATTGTCAGCAGTTAGTTTTACATGCCACCAGCACAACATCATGGATCAAATTCAGTCTCATCCAGTTCCAGCTCTCATATACATATGTCTCAGCATCAGATCAGCCTACATATCTCCAGCATACACCAGTCCATTCATGTCAACCAAGGCTTCCATGGAGGTAACACTTGAGGTAAAATAGCATGAGTTTATTTATTTATTAAAGATTTAGGGAAATGTCACGAAGAACCACTGAGCATTAGCCATTTCCATTTTCTAAATAGCATTTTATGTCCATCCATTCCCATCATTTCCCACTCAGTTTTAACACTTCATCATTCATGCACATCCACTTCAAATTCCAATCCAACATCTCACCAACCCAACTGACCAAGCATGAAAAAAGGGATACCTTATTGTTGTCACACAAGAAGCAACAATAAGAAGTCTTGCTGCTGTCACACAAGAACCAGCAGTAAGAAAAGAAGTCTTGCTGCTGCCACACAAGAATCAGTAGTAAGGAACGGTGCTCTGTTGCCATAAAAAAAAAAAATGAGGAGAAATAAAGCAGCTGATACACATCTTGAAGGAGAAGGATAGGTTGGACACAAGAACCTGCAACAGAGGATGCATTTCAAAGGTATGTGTTTCTTGGTTCACCTAATACATAAATCGGTTCAAACGCATGGATGTTGTGGCTGAAGAAGAATATAGGGGACTTAGTTGCAAGTTACATGAATAGCTCTTCTATCAAAAACCACATATCATCATTTTCAGTATATACAAGATAGAAGGAAAGTTTGAAAGTAATAATATCAAGTCTTATCACTGTAATTGTGAGGGATGGAAATCACAACATTCCTGTAGCAGTGGATACCAGCGTTATCTTGTACATTCAAGGCAGAGGAATGATAGCATTTATGATTGGTTCTAATCTTTTATGGGTATATTTCAAAATCAGTAATTACAGCACATCTTTAACAGTATTGTGTTGTAGGTAAAAGATGAGACAATTTTATGACATTCATTTCTCCACATGAAGGTTGGAGGGCTACAAAACTCAGTGGAATTTCCATATTTTGTCTTGGGGCAGCCACATCTTTGTTACTTCATCTTAATTACATGGTAAAATTGGCATTTGGATACCATGAGCTGATTTGAATTATGTTTGGTGCTATCACAAAGTTATATGCATGAGTATTGTTGAGTGATTGAGAGCCATAAAAATTTGATATATGCATTTATTCTTCTCCATGGAGCAATGGGCAGCTGTTACAAGTGAAATGTTTGTGAGAATTTGAGAATCATTGAATGCTGCATATGTTAAGTTTGGGGGAGATGGCTACTTTCCAACTAAGAATCAAACTCCTACTTTCCATGAGGACATGAAAAATTATTCAGTTTGGGGGAGGAGCTACTATGTTTGTTGCTTTTTCATTCACATTCATAATTTGATGCATATTGTTCTTCACATAAAATGCCTAATTTGAATTGAGCATATCTCACAAACCACGAATTGGATCCTCATGAAATTTGGACAGGGAATGCATAACAGCATGATGAACAACTGTGGCAAGTTTCAGCTCAATCCAGTGCACGGGTTTCGAGAAAATGACCATTATCACCTACAGCCAATTCGCATTTTTCTCGAAATCTGTGATGTGGGTTCATCTAATTTTTGGTGAGAAGATGCACTATAATGGTATTTACCTGCTTGAAAATTTTCAGCTCAACCCAGTTTGTAGTTTTTGAAATATTGGCTCTGGAAGATCAGCTGCAATACATTTTTATTCATGTTCAAAAATGCAGAATTTGATTTGGGCATATCTTTCAATTGGTAAGTTGGATACTCATGAAATTTGGACAGGGGATGCATAACATCATGAAGAACAACCGTGGCAAGTTTCAGCTCAATCCAGTGCACGGTTTTTGAGAAAATGACCATTATCACCTACAGCTAATTCACATTTTTCTCGAGATCCGTGATGTGGGTTTGTCTAATTTTTGGCGTGGAGATGCATTAGAGTGGTAGCTACTTGCCTGCAAAATTTCAGCCCAACCCAGTTCGTCGTTTGGGAGAAAATGGCTTTAGAAGTTTCCCGTTCAAAAAGACTAAAACGCCGTAAAATATTGCCGTTTCCCGTTTTTCGACAGCTGCAAGTCCACCAAATTTGCCGCTAAATTTAGCGCTATTCCGCCAAATTTGCCGCTAAAACCTTCGCCAATTTCTCTGCTAAAATTAGCTGCCCATTTTTCGGCAGCTGCAACATATTTTCCGCCAGCTGCATATCCTTTTCCGGCAACCACATTATCCTTTTCTCTAGCAGCCGCAAAATTCCTTTTCCCGCTTGCCGTCGATTTTTTTTCTGGTAGCTGCAACATCGGTGGCTGCGACATCGGCGGCTGCGACATCGGCGGCTGCAACATAGGTGGCTGCGACATTAGCGGCTGCAACATCGATGGCTGCGACATTAGCGGCTGCGACATCGGTGGCTGCAACATAGGTGGCTGCGACATTAGCGGCTGCAACATCGGTGGCTGCGACATTAGCGGCTGCGACATCGGCGGCTGCAACATCGGTGGCTGCGACATTAGCGGCTGCGACATCAGCGGCTGCAACATAGGTGGCTGCGATATTAGCGGCTGCAACATCGGTGGCTGCGACTTCGGCGGCTGCAACATCGGAAGCTGCCACATCTTTTTCCCGCAGCCGCCACCTCATTTTCCGGCGACCGCTTTCCGGCAGCTGCCCATTTTCCGGCAGCTGCGACATCTTTCCGCCGGCTGCGACATCTTTTCCGACAGCTGCAAGTCCACCAAATTTGCCGCTAAATTTAGCGATGTTCCGCCAAATTTGCTGCTAAAACCTTCGCTAACTTCTCTGCTAAAATAAGCTGACTCCGCCAAATTTGCCGCTACATTTAGCGCTGTTTCGCTAAATTTGCCGCTACATTTAGCGCTGTTCCGCCAAATTCACCGCTAAAACCTTCGCCAACTTCTCTGCTAAAATAAGCTGACTCCGCCAAATTTGCCGCTACATTTAGTGCTGTTCCGCCAAAATCTTCGCTAAAACCTTCGCCAAATTCTCTGCTAAAATAAGCTGTGACTTTGCCAATTTTCTACTAAAGAGCTGTGAATCCGCCAAATTTTCTGCTAAATCCTCCGCTAAGTGATTCTGCCAATTTGTGTTAAACTCTCTATTTCTTCTTGCTGCAGCTGTGCAAATGGTAAAATAAAAGAACAAGTGAATGAGTTTTTTTTTTTTTAAGTTGGATGCTACACAGGTATTGGGTTGCATGAGGACATGCAACAAGTTCAGTTTGGGGGAGATGTTGGGCCCTGGAATTGTCCATTTTTCATCACTTACCGGCATACCTTTCATCCATTTTCTTACCATTATTTCTCATTTATCATTCCATTTTTCATTCATTTGTTGTAGCTGCACGTTGAACAGCCTGCTACTTCCATTGATGTTTCAAGTGGTTAATAGTGATTATTTTCTTTTATCTTTGATGAATTAAAAGACTATTATGCATAATTTTACTAATGATGGTTTGTGGAGTGAGTTGTCACGTACAGGACGCTCATAGCCAGCTGTTACAGCCTTAACCAAAAACGCATGCCACATAAGAACACCTTGATTCGCATCTTGATTTGCGGACAGATGGAAACGAATCTCAAAAATCTGAGATATGGGTTTTGTGCGTAACATCCTCATTTACCTGACTCGCGAGGAAATCTCCCAAACAAGCTACGGTTTGTGCTATGCAGGTGGTTCTTCGAGAGGGTATTTTCCAGATTTGCTGTCGCGGCCGGCTCCAAAGTTGCCAACAGTTACGGCCGTGTTCCAACTGTTGCAGATCACAAGCTGGGGGTTCAGTTCTTCATTTTCATGAGATAATTTTATGTATAAATATGTAATCAATCTCATTGAGAAAGGGGGGGATAGATTGATAGAGATTAAGCATGATAGATTAGGCAGGATAGGAGATGCAAGATAGGAGAGAACACAATGTTATGATGTAGGATTTGATCCAGATCTGTTGTAATTCTTCCATTATGATAATACATGCTGGCAGTTTCTTAATTCCGGAGTTGTAGACTTTCATTGTGGAGATCCAGATCTGCTCAGTGGAGGAAGGGCCCTCTTCCCTGAGCAGATGCTGGTAGTGTTAATTGTAAGTGTGTTATTGTTTAGATCTGCTTATTAATTTGTTTATGCTTTCATTCATTAAGCTTATGATAGTTGTATGCTTTCATTCATTAGATCTGTCATAATCGTTGTGTTGATAATTCATTTGGTAAATCGTTGGCCAACATAACAATTCTTTAGATAACAATTCTTTAGATGTACGTAATCAGATCTTGTTTCATAGGAATAGATCTTATTTGAAGTGTATTCGATTTACAGTTTGATTTATGAATAGGTTTGAGTATTGATTTCTTTTCAAGCAGTTGTGACTTAGTTTACAAATAGTTTCGATTGCATACCAATAGATAACAATGCCAGGTAGAAATTGTACTTGCATATATTTTGCACGATAGCTTTGAAATAAAAGACTTCCTTGGGTTGATAATTTATGTTTAGCACTCTGCATGTTAAGTTTTAATTAACTGGCATATAGTGGGCACGACAAGGGCCGACCCCATAAGGTGGTCTAATAACCCATCGGCAAGTACACACACTTGCGACACTTGTCAATCCACATGACGACACTTCCTTATAGAGGAATAACACATCTCTTATAAGGGTACAATAAATATATATATAATATATAGATGAAATACATTCCGAAGTTACATATACATCAACATAGAGTATACCTTTTCTGTAAATTATCCACCAAGGCTTGGAAAAGGGGTAATTCTATACCTAAGTGGATGTCGGTTCAGTTATTTTAACGAGCCCGAAAAGAAAACTATGCTCAGCAAACTTTTCCTATTTAAGGAGTCTGAAAAGGGATTAAAAGAACTCCATAGGGATCTTTTCCGTAAAGGTTTAACAAGTCTGGAAAAGTAAACTCATGACCTCCTTACTGTTTTTAATGAGCTCAAAGGAGGTATAGAAAATGCTCATAACTTCCTTATTGTTTTTAACGAGCTCGAAGTGAAGATGAAAGAAATGCTCATAGCCTCCTTACTATTTTTAATGAGCTCAAAAAAAAAGGTGGAAGACTACTCATAACCTACTTACTGTTTTTAACGAGCTCAAAGTGAAGGCAGAAGAACGCTCGTAACCTACTTACTATTTTTAATGAGCTCGAAGTAAAGGTAGAAGAATGCTTATAACCTACTTACTGTTTTTAACGAGCTCAAAGTAAAAGAAGAATGCTCGAAACCTACTTACTGTTTTTAACGAGCTCGAAGTAAAAGAAGAATGCTCGAAACCTACTTACTGTTTTTAACGAGCTCGAAGTAAAAGAAGGATTCTCGAAACCTACTTATTATTTTTAACGAGCTCAAAGTAAAAGAAGAATGCTCGAAAACTACTTATTGTTTTTAACGAGCTCGAAGTAAAAGAAGAATGCTCAAAATGGGAGGAGACGAGTGTCAGGGACATGCAAAACTAGCTCCAAGCGCATGGAACAAAGCTATGCCTAATGCAAGGAACATGAGCAAGATAAGGACACTCAGGGTGTGTCTCCTCTAGGTAAAAGGTGTCAAATTGCAAAGGCAAAATGATATAAGGTTTAGCGGAAATGAGATCAGAGATGGAGGCTTATATAACGAGCTAAAAGCGTGGAAGCTGGCATCAGGCTCATTAGTGCAAGCGAGATCATAACAGATGCACATACAACTTGAACATAAAGATGGGAGCCTTATCAGGGATGGCCAGAAATAGATGAGGAAGAAAGATATGAGGCTTCTTCTCAAAGTCATGGTAAATCTAAAAAGGCTCCCAAACCTATGAGAAAAACTCAGCATGGGCACCAGAATGGCATAAGGGTGCTGACTAGGGTGACCCATGTTAGGCAGGCTTTGTTGTCAAACTGGTGCACGATTCATAAAGAGATGGCTAACACACCAATATCCAACAAGTTCGACCCTATGGCGAATTAGGATGGCAAAAGGTTCAAATGAAACATAAAAGGAGGGAAGCCTAAACCTATATGCAAGGTTCCAAATATACCTGACATGGTCGCACAAGGTGTCAAAAATGACCAGTAAACAAGTATACATCCAGCTAAGAATCCTATCTCCAAGAAACATTAGTACAAGGATCATATCTAAAACACATGTAAGGAAAGACGCGATACAAGTCACTGTGGTAGAAATACTTTCAACTTCACTATCATCAACAACAGGCATAAACAAGGCAGAGTTTTCAAATGAAGACTCTATGGTACCCAAGACTGAGGACTTACAATCAACAAGATCAACTTCAGGATGAAGATCAAAGTTGAAGGACATGATGGAATCTGCAGAAACAAATTCATCATCACGGGATTTGAAAATTCTAGAAACAGAATCAAACTCAGCAGGAACATCGATTTGTGGATCTATAGGAGAGTCCAAAGACTCAACAGTAGGAAGATCAAACTTTAAGGTCAAATCGGGGCTGGACATGACTGTGACTGGATCAACATCCAAATGAATGGTAGACTGTACTATAGACTCTAGGAAAACTTCATCGGAAGGAAGCATATCATCCCAGATAGAATACATATCTAAACATTCATATGGAGGTGTCACTTGGTCAAAAGCTGGGACCAAGTCTCGAGAAGGTAAGCATGAACTTAGAGACTTCTTCTCAGTAGCAGTTGAACTCAAGGAACAATATGCCACATAAGTCCCATGTGACATAGTAGTGCCTTATGACGAGGGATCTGACTGGTCTACAGTTGGGTAATAAGGAGGATCAACGAATGCAAGCTGGTCGATGGTGACAATGTTTTCGTTATGAGGGAAATGCATCACATGGAAAAGCATAGACACCACAACATGCATAACATAAATGTAATCATTCCCGAGGATCATATCAAAGTCCACAGGGTCCTTTAAAACCATATAATCAACTAAGACTGTTTTCCACCCAAAGTAACAGGTGCCTGATGGAGGAATCCGATCGGTTCACTAGGTCTTCTATCAAAGGTCAACGGCCAATTAGCAACTGGAATAACATTAGGGAAACCCAAATCTCTCCAAGCATAAGCTGATAAGATACTAACAGAAGCACCTTCATCAACAATGCATTGATCAACCGTATGGTTCCTAATATCAACCTTTATCTGGAAAGGTGCCGAAGAAGGAAGACGAGGCTCGGCTAGACTATTCCAATCTAAGGAAACAATCCCAGGGCTTGGTAGGGGTTCACATGGCACATATGAAGTGCCCCCTTTTTCAGGAATATCCAAACTAGTAATGCAGAAGACTTCAGCAGTAGGTGCATCAATCTCCGAAGGACTGATGGGATCGGTCGAAGATTGCATCGATTCGATCACTTCACTCTCCGAAGGAAGAGTGGGGTCGAACAAGGATTGCATTGGTTCAACCACTTTATCAACCAAAGGTTGATCTGATTGCAAGGAATCTATAGACAACTCAGGAACAAAGGTTCCTTCAGACATGGACCACACTCTTCGTGCCTCTGGAATGGCAGGGCATCGGTGAGTAAGGTGATCTCCCTTACAAAGTTTACAAGGGAACTTTGGTTTCCATCCTATAGGTTTAGACTCCTTTACAACGTCAGTACTCTCAACATGACTAGAATTGGCTGACAGCTTGCCCCCATCATGACTCACAGAGGCTGGTTGCTCAAAAGCATCAGACTTTTGAACTAAGGACCACACCTTTTGCACTTTTGGAAGTACAGGGCACAAGTAAGTAAGGTGATCTCCCTCGCAAAACTTACAAGGGAACATAAGCTTCTGTTTGATTGGTTTGTTGACAATGTCAACTCCCTCAGCATGACTTGCAGTGGCTGATCTGGTGTCTCCAGTATGACTCACAGGAACTGGTGACTTGTCATTAATATGACTAGCAGTGATCAATGATGTGTCCTCAACATGACTGACAGTGGTTGAAGACAAATTTTTAGTATGATTTTCAGTGACCAAAAGTTTTCTCCTAGCATGACCTCCAGAGGTTGGGTAGGTGCCCCCTGCATGACTTGCAGAGGAAGGGTGCTTGCCCCCAGCATGACTTGCAGAGGCTGGGTTGCTGCCCCCTTGTTTTGGCATCTTCTTCCTATTCTTCCCCCGTCTATTCCTTTTAGACTGCTGGTTACTAGTATTGATACTTTTGCCACATGAGGTAGAAGGAGGAGGAGAAGATGTTACTGGAAAAGGAGGAACAGGGTCCTGATGCTCTTTATTTGAGGTGCTCACAAAAGAAGCACTAGGAGCATGCAAAGCATTCAAACTGGAAAACAACCAAACCGACAGCCCAATAGTGAATCCAGGAAGATTCAGAGTAGCCATTAAGGGAGCACCAATGTTTCCAATGAATGGAACAGCACAAGGATCCCCTGGAACAAGGGTACCTTGATTGGCACTCACCGGAATGCTAGACATAGTTTCCAACTCAAATGAACAAGAAGTTCTCTAAGGCAAACTAAAACAAGTAGCACAAAGAGCACACCACTAAAAAAGGTCCTAGGTAAATCAAACCAAGCAAACAAATGCCTTCCGGAGAAGAGTCTGGGATGATGAGGGCCTAGAACAGATCAACGAAGGATGAAGAACAGTTACCCGGGTTACTTGCTTACTCAAAAAGGTAGTGGGTGTGTGAGAGTGGTTATATTAGAGATAGAGTACTGAAAATGAAATATTTACCACCAAACAAATCCTTTTCTTTTCAATGCAAGTCTTAAAATTCTGATCTAGAATGCATGTGCAAATGCAATTTTTAATCTTTCGAATGCAAAAAAGGTAAAAATAAAGTCTAAATGTACAAAATTAAACTCAAAACCTAAGAATGCAGCTACGCAAACAAATAGGTATGCAAAACAAAACTTGCTCTTTTGATGCAAAGCACTCTAAAATCTATTAAGCCACTTGCAATATACTCTATTCAGAAGATAAATCAAAATTCTTTATGCTTTTAAAAGGTAAGAAACAAAAAATGAAACTACCCTACTATCAAAGCAAAGCAAAGAAACTTTCAGGTTTTCTTTATGAAACAGTAAAAGCTACCAAATATGACTTTCAAATTCTTATTGATGTAAGCATGCCAACCATTGGGAAAAGAGTACAAAAACTACTTTTAGACCCAAATGGAGCAAATGAACTATGAAGAAGTATGGTTTGGTAAATTCAAGTCTGCACATAAACAATGCAAACAAGGTCTTGAACAACAGCCAAAACACTTGAGCTTTCACTACAAAAGAAAAATTAAAAGCATAAGGGAGGATAAAAAACCAATCTAAAAGAGAAATTTCACTCAAATAGATACAAATAGGGTCAAGAAGACTCAAGAGGTTTCAAATCCAGTGGAAATGGGGCAAGCAGGTTCAGTCAGACTCAAATTAGGGTACAAAACACCAAACGGGTCCACAATCCCCCAACTTGGGTCAACAAGCCCCAAAACTTTCCAAACAAGCCCAAATTGATCAAAAAAGGTTCAAATCATGAATGTAGGATCAGTACAAGGATGGGAGACCACTTATAGTGGTTTAACACAGACCTAGGGTCATCAGGGACCCCAAAAAAATGCAGCCACAGCCCCCAAATTTGGGTCCACAAGCGAAAAACTTAAAAAAATCAAACCCAGATTTTGAGTGCTACTGTGTATGAGGCATACTAGCGCCCATAGCGAGGTGGGCTCCACTGTGCAGAGGAAAAGTAGCATGTGGGCGCTACTATGTTGTACAAACAGTAGTGTACAGGTGGAAAAAGTTGAAAAAATGGGGTTAAAACCTCCCAACTGGGTCCACAAAGGTTAGCAAGGGCTGGGAAGGGTCTGTAAAATCCCAGGAGGGTCAAACAGAGCCTACTAACTGATCCTAATCAAGAAAATTAACAAATACCATCAAACAAGACTGAATAAATGACCTTGGATACCCCTAAGCAATTAGGCTTTCCCCAGCGGAGTCGCCATTCTATTGTGGCGAAAATGCACCTATAGTTCAGGGGAGAAACTACCAACTTACGGTGATAAAGATAGACTTACAAGCATTCTGCAAGTACAACAAATAAATGAAGAGATTAGGGTTTAGAGATGTAGGCACCTCGTTCAGAAGGTTGATCCTAGCTTTGCCTCCCTCGCTCTTCAATGCTTATCCAGTGTCGCAATGCCCAGACCTGCAAAACAACTTGATACCTTTCTCAAACACATTTGACTACGTATATAATACTGATATCCATGACATAACAAGACATCAAGCTATAATTAAACAGTAATCAAATCAGAGACACATTAATAGGTCATATTTGGAAAGAGAAGAATGTCTGATCTTTATTGATGAATGAAAGCAAGTACATAAAGTTATACCTTCCTTCAAGCTTGGCACTTCACAAAACCTATATTCAAGGTCTCCTGCTTTCGTTCTCCAAGGATTCCAGCCTCTAATCAACTATGCTAGGGTTTACCAAAACTGAAGCACAAGAGAGGGGGATGAGGGTCTCCATTCCTCTAGCATAAATTTGTAATTGGGCTTAGTCCCCTTACATGGCCCTTCTACCCTCCTTATATAATCAGTGAAGGAGAGGAAAAGAAGTTATCACCGAGTAGGAGGTTCCCCAACCAACTTAACTTCCCAAAATTTCGAGATTTTGACCAAAACGGGGGTGTACTCTACTCTACAGTAGACAAAGTAGCGTACATATGGAGTTGAGCGCTACTATTTCAATAGTGGAGTCACGCTCAGAAGGTTTGAGTGCTATTATTATACACTAGAGTAGGGTACAGACGCTACTATCATGCATGTGTACCAGCGCTCATGTTAAAAAATGGCCAAAAACATGCTTTTCAGCTCATTTTCAGGAGATGGTTTGGTCTGGAAAAATGTTCCTAAGGGTCATATACATCAAATGGGTCAAGAATGAGGTAATTTCAACCACTTTTAGTGTCCCAAATGACTTCTCCATCCACAAATGTCCTGTTGTGTGACTGAACTTGATCTCATGAAGTGTCGTCATGCGACCAAGGGAAGCAAGTGTCATCACGGACGGAGAGGTGTCATTTCAAGCTATAACAGTATCCCCTGCATTTATCTATTGCTTCCCCCATCCTCCATCAGGAATGCCTAATCATTGCGATCCAGGTAGCTACCAAGATATTCTTCATATCCCTGAGCTTAAAAGATGCGATGAGTTATTCTCTCAAGCAGGTTGGAATCTATTTCTCCACTGCCTTGATGGTCACGACCATGAGATTTCGTTGCTGTTTTCCAAAGGTTTCGATGGCAAAATGACCAAGGTTGGCCATCTTGTTTTTTTTTCCGTAACAGAAGAGTCAATAGCGTTATCTATGAAGCTCCCTAGAGAAGGTGCTCGATGGCACAAGCATTTGTTTCTTCCATGAGAAGCTCACCAGTTCGCTCTCAAGCCCGATTTTCAACAAATTACTAGCACCAAAGGTTTTCATAGAGAATGAATCAAGCCAGAGTACTTGGATCTTTTGACCATTATTATTCACTTAGTCACCTATGAGGGTAAGTTCACTATTTTTAAAGCTTTCCACATTAGACTGTTAGCTCATTTTGTCATTAATCAGACCTTAAATTTTCCATTCTACTTTATAAAGAGCTTGGAAAATATGTCGAGTCAAGTTAGAAAGAATACCATTAACCCTTCTGGCAGCTTATATCACCATTGTCTCATTAATATTTTAATCATTCAACAACTAGAGGAGAGAGGTTAGATTTGGGACCATTTTGTTTTTGAGATATTAAACCCTCATTTATCTACTGTCAAATCTTCCCCTTCTCAATAACACCTTCATGCCAAAGAAGAACCAAAAACTAAACGTATACGATTTGATGAGAGTTCCTTAGATGATATGCACTCTGTCCATTCAATACATTCTCCTACTAAACCTAGAGAGACAAATCATGACCAGTACATTGATCAGCCTGACATTCAGACTATCATTCAGCCCTCATGCTCAAATATTCAATTGGATGATCATACCTTTGAGTCATCCCTCCTCACACTAGATAATGCATCTGTTCAGATGAGTGAATCCTGTGCTGCTAGAAGCTTTCCTGCATGTAACAAAGACAAAATCCCTGAAGAACAGACTATTAATGTTGAGACATCTCCAACAGAAAAGAGTCCTCAAATTGACTTGGAGGATGGTATAGAACAACCTATTTCGAGTCAGGAAAAATGGGATCAGCTAACCCAAGAGATAGCACAATTAACAGACCAAAGTCAAAGCTATGTGGAGACAATCTCCGAGCTCCTTGAAGAAAATAAGATGTTGCCTACACAATTGAAAAGCACTGAATGCTCGGTTAACACCAAAATAACATCCAATGTTGTCCTCAGAGTAAAGTAGAATTCCTTAAGGGGTCATTTCAAGAAGCTCTAGGACAAGCATGCATCTCCATCATCCGAGTCGAAGACTGTTGCTATCGCAGCTCTGCCTTCTTCCTAATCACTTTTTGTTTTGCTCAGTGGGACCTGGCATGACTCCGGTTTGGGGGAATGTTGGTGTCTAATATTTTCACCATTTTTTATCATTTAATTTACTCGAAGTGGTATTATTTCTATCGTTTTTGCTATAGTAAGTTGTTTTCTTAGCCATTCAGCTCATCAAACAATCCATTTATGCACAAATTCATTTACCATGCAAATCCTATTATGTTTTGTATATTATGGTTTATTTATGATTAAAATTATGTTTTTGGGCATAATTAACACTTATGGTTTTAATTGACAGGCTACGATTTGCAAATGACCCATCATTCAGACCATGCGCTACGTGCTCAGCCTAAAATGCATTCAGCTCATTATTCAGCCCTCCGTCCATCCCGCGAAATCCATGGTTGAAACATCTTAGACCATTGAATGAAGAGAAGGACACATGGGTTCTGTTCGACACGCAATGGGCCTGGTTAATGAGCTATTTCTCTAGAATATCCATCCTTATGCTCGCCAAGCCTGACAGCACATCTCACATCCACGTGAACACTTTAACCTCTGGTTCATCTGCGCATTCAGCCTGGAATCACGCTCAGTATGCCGACATAACTCTTGTGCCCATGTCAACACTCCATCGCACTAGTTCTCTTGTTCATTTGGCTAGGAGTTACACACATCTATTCACGCCTACTCATGTTCATTCATGCCATCGTTCTGGAAGGAGTCCGCCTACCCACGATTCAATTCGCCAGCACACTGCTCGTCCACGTCTGAGTTAGATCGATGTTGTAGCTGCACTATGAAGGAACCAACCCCGTCAAAGTCTGAAGGATGCTCCTTGCATTGGCATGTATCAATTAAATCAACAGTTATAGTCATTTAAACACTTCTATTTTTATAGAGGTCGACTCTGTCGACCCTTTCACCCATTGTAACTTATAAATAGTCGTCTTTATGATTGAGATGAGTTAATCCAAATCTGAGTATGAGTTTTAGTCTAAATTTTGCAATCTAGCTAGTTCACAGTCGTAGATAGTGGAAGACAGAGTTCTGTAATTCTTCTCAAGTTAATGGAAGTGGCAGCTTGTTGATGTTCTGCTGGTAGTCGTTTAAGTTGAGCTAGTTCACCCTCCGATTGCTGGGAAGGGCCCCTCATCAACTGGAGGTTTTATTTACATTTTCTACATTTATTTTCTTGCAATTAACTAGTTTATTTCCTGTGTGTATAATCTAATTTGTTTTCCTATGTGTATTATCTTCATCCCTCTGTAATTGATATTCTTCTATTAATACAACCTTCCTTTTTCTGAGTTACAATGGTCGACCAATAGCTCAATAATTTAATAATTTGTAGTTTGTTTTCAGTCCTTCTTTCATCATCATAGTTAGATATTGCTTCCAAATTCTTCCATAGTTAGCATTCCTTTCTTTCTTTTCTCCTGTGTTAGTTTTTCTTCCTTTTTGTTGTAGCTTAATTCTTCCTTCTTCTATTCCAACCTTCTTCCTTCTTCTATTCCAACCTTTTCCCTTCTTCTATTCCAACCTTCTTCATGCTTCTTATAAAATCATTCTTCCTCTTAGGTAATCATTCGCATAGATAATTTCTTAGCCTCTAATAATCTCTCTACTGGTTCCTGTGCACAGTAGGATCATTTGCATAAGCCAGCTGGTAATTAAATCATCCAAAAAATATTCTTTCCCTCTTTTTAAAACATTTTCCTCCATTCGGATCGTCATTCGGACTACCATTTAGACTAGCATTCGGATCGTCATTCAGACCTATGTGTTTTTTGTATTATTTTAGGCCTTTTTCCAAATCTAATTTCTTTTTCCTCTTAATCATCATTCTTCTTGTTCCTCCTTAATAGTTTGAGATGTAATTTAATCTTGTTTCATGTTATTTGGAGTTTTTAATTCAATTTCGTCATTATTTCCTCCTTTCTTACTTCCTCCTTATCCTCTTCTTATCTTTCTTCCAAACTTTAGTTCTTTAACTTGTTTTGTTACTTAGTTACTATTCAGAGTGTTGTTTCTAAATAGTTTATTTCCAAGTTATAATTGATAATTCTATTCATTGAGTTGTTTTAGTTTGTTAATCTTAAGACTAGTTTCTCTTTAATGAAGATGTTCATGTTGCAAGATCTGGATTAATAATAAAATATCTTTATCAAGTTTTCTACTTGCTTCCAAATCTAATATAGTTCAAGTTTAACATCTTTGTTAAGTTCTTCTATTTGCTTCTAACTTATATTAGTTTCATGTTGTTCACATATGGATAGACATTAGTTCAGAATGTTTAAAGTTAGTAGTAGTTTGTTGATTTTTAGTTTACATTTGTTTGTAGAAGTTAAGTTAGATTTACTTCCATTTAGCTTCCTTATTACATTTGAAAGTCATTACGATACATTTACTCCAGTTCCTATTACATTTGATGTACGTAATCAAGAAGAGTGGAATTAGATGGTTGTCTAAATTAATTTACATTTACAAGTTCTCCCTATTAAACATCTAATATCCATAGCTCTGATTCTGTTCATAGTTGTTATGTGGATGTTTAATTTAGTAGTTTCTTACTTTCTCTAGAAGTAATTTGTGTTTCAGTATTTGTTTCCATATTTCTTATTAATTAACCATAGAAGTAGAGTAGTATGATCTAGTACTATTTTGATATGTGATTTAATTGTATTCTGAAATATTTAACTCGGTTTTTTATTTTGAAAGATCTTTCGATCTTTTTCCTTACCAAACATTTTTTAGGTCTGACAAACCTGAAACTTTAGAACCTTTTCTACCTTGGCATATATTTTGCTTCAACTCTAATTTGACTGATCCTGGTTGATAATTAATATTAGGTGTTTTTATTTGAGATAGCTCTCACACCCAACAGGTCATTGATGTAAGGGCTTGAGCCATTCCGACATGGTTGAAGTTTTTCTTGCCATGGTCGTTGATGTAAGGGCTGGAGCCATTCCGACATGGTTGAAGTTTATCTTTCCATGGTCGTTGATGTAAGGGTTGGAACCATTCCAACATGGTTAAAGTTTGTCTTGCCATGGTCGTTGATATAAGTGTTGAGCCTTTCGCGGATGGTTGAAGTGTGTCTTACCATGCCGGTGAGTGTAAGTGTTGTGTGATGTGCATCTGGGTTGTGCTCCTTGGACTATGAGGTGATTTGAAGATGATGAGGTGATAGTATGGTACACAGGTTTTGCATAGGCATGTAAACAGTCCTGAGATGCTCTTGCAGGTTTTGCAGAGGCAGTGTAATCAGTCCTGGGAGATCTTGTAGGTTTTGTAGAGGCAGTGTAATCAGTCCTGAGGTGTACCTACTTGATGGCTTGCTCGCAGAGATGATGAAGACCTATATGGAGGCTAGGACTACATCCAGCATGAAAAAGGGTTGGCTCTGTAGAACTTCCTATGATGAGTAGATTGGAGATTGATTGAGATAGTAGCAGCAGTGACGATGATGATGATGATGCTCCGTGATCTAGTGATGATGATCCAACTCCATAATTGAATACTTGTGCCTATATGTATTGGTGACTCGTGTCAAGAGAATACCTTCCTAGTTAAGAGGGAGTGTTGATGTATTTGTAACTTCGGAAGATATTCTTCTGTGTATTACATTTGTACTTTATTGTATCCCCAACAGAGATGTGTTATTCCTCTGATTGTAAGTGTCGTCATGTGTACTTGCAAGTGTCTCAAGTTATATTGTAAGTGTCGTAACTTATACTTGATGGATTATTAGAACACCTTGATGGGGTCGGCCATGTATGAGTCATGTGGGTCAAAGGGTTATTAGACCACCCTAGTAGGGGTCATCCCAGTCATCATTATGCTAAGTGGTTAAGTTGAGGCCGACCTAGTTGAGTAAAGGTCAAGTCAAGTTAGTGTATAAATAGAGAGTGTGTCTCTCTCATTTTATACACTATCTCATTCACTCACTTCGCATTAGTGAGAGAAGAGAAGGGTGCGCACAAGTGGAGGAGGAGCATGATGCTGAAGTTATCTATCTTTTGGGTTTGATCATGGTGATCCGTGTATTGGTGTTTATTCTATCTCTGAGGAAGTTGCGGGGTTTTTCACCTTCTTGGTTTTACCCGGTGAAATGTTTTGTGTCTCTTGTCTCTTGTCTCTTATGCTTGATATGTTGTACATGTTGTTCTTTCAGTTAAGATCCTAGATCTATTGAATTAAATGATGAAAAACTAATAGATATAAATACAAGTCTACAGCAATAACTCAGTCTTTTTCTCAATTGTAGCAACTGCTACAAGAGGTAGTTGTGTCAGAACAAAGAGTCAATTTCGTGTTGTTAGGAATATTTTATGGTCCTTGGAGGGGAAGTCACAGTTTACATAAAATAAGACCTAGTTTATAGGAAGTTAAGTTTGAAAAGAATAACTCTATAATTAATAGAATCACATATAAGACATGCTACTACACCACCAAATATAATGATGCCACCAAATGGCAAGATCCCTATCTGTGAGATAGAGATCAATGATAGCATGTGATAGAAAGTAGCTCCCTCTAGCAACTCGCGTCGTGGTCAATGAGAAAAAGGAAGTCTCAAAAATAAAGAGCCAATTTGTAATCTTATTGAAGGCATTTAAGTCCCCCATACAATGCACATTGAGAAGGGAATTCATACAAACAAAGTGGTATTTCTGATGATTGATCTTGATACAATGTAAATGAAAAACAAATTTCGGAAAACCGAGTCTATCAAAGGCGATATTTTCTGGAGTTTACATTTAGTTTTATTCATTTCACATAAACAATACAAGTGATCATTTGGGATCCTTCTAGAAGTCATTGTTTCTATAAACCTTAATGAAAACAAAAATACATTTATTCTACATGTCAGCATATTCCAAATTTCTGACTCAGATATTTTAAACAAAAGTACCAGCAAGAATAAAATAAATTATAATCAATCTTTTCAGCTCCCTGGACAAAATAAAACATTGATATTTTTCTTTTATGCCATCTTTGTGGTTTGACATAACAAATTTTGGTAGAATTTATTAAGCATGGCATTTTATAGATTTTGTGTAGGTTCTAAATTCATTTACTTTCTTCCAGGAACATGAATGTATTGGATTTTAAATATAATCTAAAAAGGCTTCTGGCACAAAATTTAAAAACTAACAAAATACAAAAAATAAATACCTGCTCTAGTGGACCAACAATATCTGTTTTCTCTTACTGCATCACAAAATCCTTCTGGTCAGCATGATCATATAATAAGTGTTGAAGATGTTTTCAAAATTCCCATGCAACTAGAAATCATAAAATTAGGACTATGATTTGTCAAGAGATAAGTGAAAGTAATTTAGTAGCCTACAAAGATTTTATCCCTCATATGCACTTAATAAGGTGTCAATTTTATACTCCTGTTAAAATATGTTACCTTCTTATTTCTTGCTTCATCTTTTTCTTGTTTAAAAAGTGTTGCTCCCTCATTGGTAACATGCTACAAGGCATAGAAAATTGTCAGAAAAATTAAATTTTTCAGAAAAAGATCGTATTTTCTCAAAACATCATTTCGAGCTGTAAAAAGCCTCTCATATAGGGAAATTTTCCATCAAGTAGCAAAGCAAAAAGAGCTTAAAGAAGTACATGTTTGAAAAATTGGGCTATTGGCTCTAGACCTTTTGGTATCCTACATAACAACCTATACATCCTTGAAAGGTCATCCATCTATGGTGAATACTCACTTTCAGTTCAAAACATTCACGAGAAGAAAACATACTAGAAAAAAGGACTTCACATTTGTACACTGCGAATCAATGTATCAAATTCATTCTTTCCCATCCTTTAGCAAGGAATGACACCCTAAATGTTCCTTATCCATAAGATGAATTTCATATTCGGAAAGGAGTTCATGCTCTACTTTCTACACGGAAATATCCAAAAATACAACCAAAAAATGATGTGAGAAAGATTGAACTAAAACAATCAAAACAATTTTGGTGTTCTGTTACATGAGCGATTGAGAAGATAGATCTAGTTTTATGCTTCAAAATGACTCAATTATGATCTCTATTAGGAAAGTTAGGATAATGTTATTGAAGTTTCCCAAAATTCCCACAGAACAAACTTTACACTTTAAACCGTCATATATCTGCAACCCAAGCACCAAATGACTTTTACATTTAACTTCTTCAAATTGGCTTTAATTACCCTAATTTGGACATAGAAATAAAAATTAATGCCCAATTGAAGTTGACATGTTTATTTCGACCCTTTATGAGGATTGGTCTACATACATCCTTGTATTTGTAATTAATTTTGCTCCAGTATCCTTCAAATTTTAACTTGTGACAATCTGAAATGTCTTTTGCCTAAAGTCCTATGATATTTGGTTCTGCCAGATAGAAGCTATGCTCAATTCACCAAACCTTGTTGCTATGTATAGTCACTCCTTAGTGAAAATTTGTAGAGAGTGTAACACCTTGATTTTCACATCTAATAATCCAAAATTTGAAGTTGTAATAGCATTGGAAGTCTTCTTTCAGATAGACCAGGCTGCACGTAATTTGGATTGGAAATCACAAAACATGCACAATTTACTACAACTAACCATTTTGGGTAGTTCTTGCATACCATACTTGGACGCCAACTTCTACGGAATATATATCCTAGATTTCCATGCCAACTCTGCTGAATATTTAACAAATATACTTCTAAACATCATCTTTCCAAAAAATTAGGTGACAATGAATTCGGATAGCTCTAGGACTTGAAGATGTCGATTAGAGAATCCTCTACTCTAATACCACATGTTATGATCCAAATTATCCAAAACAACATAATAAGCATTGAATATCACTTGTTATGATATTTCATATAATGTCATTCCATTATGATGCAAAAGAATGAGTGAAAATGTTATTAAGAACCCATTTCAGGTGGGCAAGCCTAACTACAATAGACCAATACACAACAACAATCATCAAACAGTCTTGTTACCTATATAGATAAGAAGAGAGTAGGGTTAGGTATTCCCATATTACCTCCCTAGGGGAATGCACATATACAGAGAGTGAGCAACTTTCTTCCCCCACATAGTCAACTATAGATTAGAGTTACATTCCTTGGCATCTCACAGTAAGGCTAACCAAAGCCTTTTAATAGCTACGAAGGTCGATACTCCAATACAATGACTTACATGAGGAAGGATAAAAAATGATTTTTAATACGGTTGATAGTAGACACCTATAGCTTTCTATGTTAATTTAATGTTAGTTATATATGAGTATATTGCTAAAGGTTCTTACATGGAAACAACATTTAAGGACTTCGGTTATTCTCATAAGACATTGTATGCAGCAAGGCTACAAGTGAATACCCACCAAATGAAAAGCGAAAGATTACTTTTCTGCACCTCGAGAGGAACAATATTGAATAATATGTGAACAAGACACTTTGGCAGCGCTGCAAACAAAAGGAATACAATAAGCAAGCAAAAACTTTATTTAACAGTAGATACACTAAATTCCCAGTCTTACTCAGGGATACAACAATTTATTATCTTGCAATTAGAGGATTGTTCTCAGATGGTTAAGGTCTTATCTTTGACAGAGAACACAAAATTATTTGCATACACTTCCACTCTGACTATGATGAGGGTAAAATTCTGTAAGGTCGGTAGTAATGTCTATGCAACACCACAATATGAATTGACCAACAACCTAATGGGAAAACAAACAAGAAATGTTACTTCGATGATAAAATATGGAGTTGTTAATAAAGCATTGGTCAATTGGTAAAGAGGGGGTGTCTCATACCCCCACTAAGATTCAAATCCATAGGACATGTTTCAGCCGTTGTGGGTGTCTCCCTGGGGAATCAGTTTGTTTCGTTGGGGCCAGGTACAAGCCTGGGAAAATGTGGTGGTATAGATACCCCACCCATGGTTTCTCCATTGAAAGGATATTTTTAGGGTATTGTTTGCTACAATCCATTGTAATATTCCCATAATGGGAAGGGCATGTTTGAATTAAAAAGTAGAGAAATATTGTAATTGGGTTATATGTAATTAACAATGAAAATATTAACTCTATGATAAACTAAAACTGTGCAGGTGGGTTACATGCAAAATCTTTATAGATTCAGATATTTTTACTGGTATACTTTGTTTCTTGGATGCATATTTTTATTATGAAAAAGTGTATACCTAAGTATATGAACAGATACATGTACACACATAATGCAATCAGAATATATAAACTTGTGACAACTGGTATCTAAGAGTATAGAATGGTCATGGGGAAGAAGATACCATATGTGGGTATTTGTCTTGCTCAACCATTCTTGTGTTCTCCAATTTAATATTGAGATAATGATCCACTAAGTGTAGATTTCCTCTGATGGCCAAATCATTCTTCGAATCCACAGTTACTTCCTTCCCCACCAGTTCCTTGAAGTGCGAAAAGAATAAATGAAAATAAAACCAAAATGAAACTCAGTAAATTTAACAACACTGTGATAAATAAAATTCAGAACCCCGTTTGATAAAGAAAATCCAGAATCCCGTCTGAGAAAGTAATTATTGGGGAAAAATAAAGAATAAAAATCTACGTTCGTTTATAATGCTTTCACAGCAATAAAATTCGAAGTAAGAGGGAGGGAAAAACTGCAAAATGAATAAGGAGGAGCATGTATTAGCATGTTGAACCGATCTGTGGCTAACACAAGAGAATATGCCAAAACAAAGAGAAAATACACACAACAAATCACCAAACTCTTTCTCTCTTCCTAATTGCTCTACTACAGGAATAAAAAAAGGGAGAATGCTTCCCTATTTCTGATACAATTGACACAATGTTTCAAAACTCGAAAACACTACTAAAATATTTTCGTCACATTCTAGAGGCATTCTGAACAAGGATTTTTTTCTGAAACGTGGAAACATGTTTCCAACACCTGGGGATGGAATTTATGGTAACATAGTTTAGTCACTACAATAGGAAAGAGGGTGATCATCTATTCAGCATTATATAAGAGATCATATTGCTCAGTTGTAAAATGGACATTCCAATGAACATGAGGACCAATATATAGAAAAATGGGGAAACTCCCATGTCTCGTAGGGTACTAAAAATTATGGAAATCAGAATTTGCAACTCAAAATGACTGACAGAGAACACCCAAGATAAGTAAATGTAAACCAGTTTGTTGTAGCATGAGGAAATAAATTTAATCCAATGACCACTTCAATTTTGGGAATATTACCCGATTTTCATACATATCAAGAACATCCCCTCACCAGCAAAAAATAAATAATAAATAAATAAACCCCAAAATGATGCAGGAACTTGGGCATGTTCTTAAACTACACTCAATTAAGGTACTTACTTAGACAATGAAGAATACAGTGTTCTTTCAATAAGAAAAATATATAAACCTCCTATTGACTGGTTCCCTATCTTAGGGAGAGAGACTGCATTTATATCTGGGCATTTCTGTGTCCAAGCAAAGGGTTTGCGTCATTGTCAATCTATCATGCATCTGAGACTTGATCTTGTTAACTTTTTCCAGACAACTGTGATTTTGTGGATCATTATGTTCAATCTGAAAGAAAAAGATCGGGTGTCCCTGGTTTGTCATAGATAAAATAAAAGGGATTAAATAAATTAATTTTTTGTTCAATGGTTCCTTTTCTCATGGATGGATTGACAGTGTCCAAATCTATCTTTTACAAAATAAATGATTAAGTAAATGTGTTTCGTTCCAATGTCCCTTTTCAGAGATTGGAACTGGTGTCATGAAATTGTGCTAGTTTCAAACACAACTCCACTATTTTATCAATACGCCAACTATAACCCATTTTCGCAATAAGCCTTTGTGTTTCTGGTGGGGTATTTAGAGCTCCAATAGATAATGCAAGTGCAATCTTTATAAAAAACATAAAATTATTTGGGAAAAAAATGAAATGCAAGTTTTATAAGGGATGATGCAAGTTTTCCCATCTTTTGGTGTTTAGTAATGGTAACAAATGACTTAGTATTTTGGTGTTTAGTAGTGGTAACAAATGGCTTATTCTTTTGGTGTTTAGTAATGGTAACAAATGGCTTACTTGGGAGGCTTAAGTTCCCCAATCAAAATTTTCAATTTATTATTATATATCTTTGTATTATATTATGGGGGAAAAAGAGAGAGTATCACATTAATGCAATTTGTAATTCAAGAACAATCTTTTTTTATATATTTAGTTTTATGAAATAAATACTTAGGTAAAACATAGGATTTGACATGGCTTAGCCATATGTGTCGGTGCCATGTGTTAGACACTTGAGCAACAACAAGTCATGTAAGATACCTTTTTGCTAGATCAACAGGGAACTGAGGCATAAATTTCAAAGAAGAGAAAGAAAAATATTATCTTGGATGACATAAATTCTAAATCAGACGATAGAAATTTAGAAGCAACTCCTTCAACACTACGCACTATGTCATATAGAAGTAAGGGCATGAAGTAAACTACGCACTGTATGACTAGCTTGTTCATTACCACTTAAACTCTAAAGAAGCTAACAATGCATCAAGAACTAAGCACAAATCTACAAAGTATCTTAGAGATAAGTCCATAATCAACATAGATGCACTCTTAATCCTTCAACTTTAATAAAGAAATATCATCAGTCATCAAAGACTTATGAATTGTTATTGGGTTCAATGAATCCATGCACATTACAAGGACGCAACACATTGGAAAAAACAAGTTAGAGGAACCTATGATTAGTTGCCACTCCTGATCCAGGTCGTGTCCAAGAATAATGAGGGGGACAATAGTTCGAATGAATTAGTCAGCTCTATTATGGCGGAAGCATTAAGAAACAGAATGAGAAAAAGCGGGATTACACTACATAGATAAACACAAATATGCACAGAAAATATGCACGAATGCGAACTGTTCTTCTCTATTACTTTCAAATAGATAGATTGATGTATGTTACAATATTATACATGCTTATATAGAATTCTGAGATGCTTGGATGCCTGCCTGTTACGTTCAGTTACAAAGAACAAGTTAGAAAGGTTCAACAGTTCAACTGTTACAGTCAACTGGAAGACAAAGAGACAGTCTGTCGAAGTTCGACAATCACTAGTCCCATGTCGATGTCCCAAAACTGTGAGGTTGCTGAACATGTCGAAGGTGCGGAGTGAATCCCAGTATGTCGAAGTCGAAACTCAGTGTATTTTTGTCGAAATCAGAACATGTCAGAGTTGCTGAATTTGTATAAGTCATGTCGAGTCGAAACTTGTCGAAGTTGTATCGACACCGATGACTTGTCGTATTTGATGTTAGCATTCGACAATAATGCCAACTTCTATATGGATCAGACCTCCTTCCTTAAGAAACAATGGTCCCCATTGTTTGCTGGCGAAGGTGAGGAAACTTGTCGGTTATTTCAGTAACATAGTACCACTTTACTTGAGAGGGGAGCTGGATAGCTTTGGAAACTTGAAACAAGGGAATTGTGTTCATCCTTCTAAGGCATACTTGTCATCCCGCGATGGTGTCGCAAGGAAGAGGCTCCTAAACATCTGGATGGATGTCTTCAGGTTCTGTTGTCAGTAATTCATTCTATTCCAACAGTGGTGCATGGTATGGTCGAAGTAGATCCACATTAAATATTGGATGCAGACCAAGGCATGCAAGAATGTCGAGCTCGAAAGCATTTTCTCCAATCTGTCGAAGAATACTGTATGGACTATTGTCACCCAAAACTGATATGCGTGTGCTGAAACCAAAAAATAAGCACAACAGCTCGATGACAACTCTCACTTGTATGAAGCACAAGGACCCCTTGAGTCCTCTTTTGACTCCATTCTCCCTTTTGGTAATTGAGGACACCTATGTGCACAACTTGGCTTGTTCGAGACGATGAATGAATACCTCTCAAATTACAGGGAGATCGGCCATTGATTTCACGGCAGGTAGCATAAGTTAATGAACCTACTTTCAGATCGAGTCACTGCTCGTTCGACAGCCTTTGTTATTTTCCTCTAAAAAATGACACGGAATGACACCAGTGGTCATTAGCATCCGCTTGGGGCATTGTTTCACAGTCACTTGAATTTTTGGAGAGAGCAATAGGGGGTCTTTGTTTGCATGCAGTTTGAACTCTAGTGCAACCTGCATCTCTTGGATCGCATTTCCTTTAGGTTTTCGATGATAGGAGTGAGTTCCAGGATTTCCTATTGGTAGCCGATTTCAATCTTGGATGAATCGTTCCACCTTGACATTCACACTTAGCGTTTAACGGTGTTTTGGACTTGGTAGATGGCATCCGTAAGTATGAATCCAAACTGGGCGTGTTACTTGCACTTAAACAACGCTTGTCTGCCGTTTTTACCATCGGATAAATTATCTTGATTACCACATGTGTGGTTGAAACCATGTTTCAAATAGCTGTCGGTTTCATCTTTGATGAGTTTACATTTTGGTGGGCTTTATTAGTTACATGGGGATTGGAACCACCTAGCTAAAGAGGAGTTCTATTTTATAAAAGTTGGTCATATTTTCAATGAGGAGAGAAAAGTGGATCTAGGATTCACCTTTCCACTTTTTTCTCCATTATTTAATTATGTTTTCTTTTTGAAAAAAGGTGAAAGGATTTTTGGTCTATAAAAGAGACCATCCTTCTTCATTGTAACATGGAAAAAACTTGGGAGTTTTTATTTCCCTTGAACTTAATGAAAAATATCATGTTGGGTTTTTCGTACATATTGGGCATCTCTTTCATGGTTGCATGTTTCATTATAAGATGTAGAATAAATCAAGCATAGAAGGATATATTCTAGTCCATTGGGAAAGCATTTGCAGTTGTCAAGTTGTTTGTTGACGTTATGTTTTCAAAAGAACTTAGGGGTAATAGACTATAGTCGGTTATACTTTTATTCCCCTTGTCATTGATTATGGAATGTACTAGACTAATATCACTTGTGTGAAACGCATGGCCTCCTTGAGTCCTCTTTTGAATCCATTCTCCCTTCTGGTATACTGGCACTGGCCTTTCCTCTAGGGTTGATCCTCCCGTCTTTCCCATCACTCAATCAAAATACCTTTTTCGTTACAACTGTTTCTCTAAGGCAGCCTCTTTAGTTCACCTTGCCCTTTGTTGCACCTTCCTTAGTGATCCTACCTTAGGGACCCCCCTTGAGTTGGAGAAGAGCCAACCTGAAGAGAGGAAGAGAGGAGTGTGGTGACATTGGCTTCTCTCTTGAGAGTTGTCATCGAGCTGGTGTGCTTATTTTTGGGCTTCAGCACACGCATGTCAGTTTTGGGTGATAACACAGACCATATCACAAAGGTTTTAACTTCTTGAAAGGACCTGTGAAGCGCTCCTTCTTGAGATGTAACCTGACCTTATCCCCAATTTGGAATGAAATATGAGGAATACGATGTTTTTCGTGTCTGGCCTTAGCTTTCTCGCTTGCTCTTTGCAACATTTCCTGTTCTTTCTTCTAGATGTCGCATATCTGATCTCTGAACTTGACTACTTTATCAACTTCTCGTTGGTTGTACTCGGTGTAGGTGTCAAAGTTCGGCTGTGTCAAGGAGATGATCAAGTCGATAGGCACTGAGGGTTGAAATCCATAACAAATATCAAATGGAATCTTTCCTATAGAGCTATGCTGAGCACGATTGTAGTTGTGTTGTATGTATGGAAGACTTTCATCTCATGTGCATCGATGCTTGTGGTTGTACATGCGAAGCAGTTGTATGACCAAGTGATTAACAACTTTCATTTTTCCTTCGGTCTAAGAGTGGAAAGCTGTCAACAATGAGTTTCGTCTGTCCAGTTGTTTCCAGAGGATCTTCCAAAATATGTTGACGAATCTAGAATCTTTGTTGGAAAGAATGGTTGTGGGTAAACCAAAGTGTTTCCAAATGTGTGTAAAGAAGAGTTGAGTGGTCTATTGCACTGTCGTGGTCTTCTTACATGGTATGAGAATGGCCATATTGGAAAATCGATCGACTACTACTAGTATTGTATCATGTTAATGTTTGGTAGTAGGATAACCCATCAAGTATTCCATAGAAACAGATTCCCATGGTCGACTAGGAATTGGCAGAGGTGTGTACAATCCCTGTCGTCGATTAGGCAGTTTAGCAATGGCACAAACCACGCATGATCGAATGTACTTGTTGATGTTGGATTTAAGTGTAGGCCAAAACAAATACTTCTACAGAATAGCAAGTGTTTTTTCTACTCCAAAATGTCCTACAATATTGCTGTAGTGCGCGTCCCAAATGAGATGCTGTCGGTGCTCACCGGTTGGTACACAAAGTTGTCCAAGATTGTATAGAAAGGTGTCTTTTAGGAAGTAGTCGGAGGTCGACGACTTGTTAGTCTGTAACTGTCGGTAGACTACTAAGAATTCATTGTCTTCCTCATACAACTATGGCCAAGTGGTCGTGTCGTATCCTTCCATACTCATCACTGTCAAAAGGAGAGTAATGGGTGGTCGACTGAGGCAATTGGCGGCAGCATTGTATTTACCTTTTTGATACTTAATCACCAACGAGAATTGTTTTAGGTATATAATCCACTTAATTTGTCAGTTTGTTTGCAACTTTGATTGTGTCAGAAATAACTATAAAGGATTTTGATCAGTGAGAATGACCATTTCCTTTCCAAGGATGTAATGCATCCATTGCTTGAGAGCTTGCACAATGGTGTACAATTCTTTTTCGTACATCGAGTATCTTCTAACTATTTCGTTAAAAGTCTCGGAATGAAAAGCCACTGGGTAACTAGACTGAGTGATCACTGCACCCAAGGCATATTCTAATGCATCTATCTCAATCTCAAAGGGATGATGCAAATTAGGTAACACAAGTACTTGTGCAATGCAGAGCTTGTGTTGGAGTTGTTCAAAAGCTACTTGATGTGTCGTTGTCCATTGGAATATAGTTTTACCACTTCCCTTCGTAAACTGATTCAAGGGCCAGGCTATGTGACTAAAGCCTAGTATGAATCGTCGATATAAATTCCCCAAACCAAGAAAACTTGTTAGTTCTTGAATGCTTCTAGGATTGGGTTGATATTTGAGGACCTGTACTTTGTCTAGATCGACGTGAATGCCTGCAGAGTCAATTACATACGCCAAATATTTGATGTTGGTCATCGCAAAAGAGCACTTGTCCATGTTCAAATAGAGTCGATGTTGCTGGAGGTTGTCGAGGACTTGTCGAATATGTCTAACATGTTCTTCCCATGATCGACTGAAAATCAATATGTCGTCGAGATAAACAATGACCCATTTATCGATGAAAGGTCAAAGAAGGTTATCCATATGTCGCATGAAAGTCACAGGTGCATTGGTTAAGCTGAAAGGCATGACTAACCATTCAAACAATACTTCCTTGGTCTTGAAAGTAGTTTTCCACACATCTAAGGGCTCGATTGGAATCTGATGGTATCTTGACTTGAGGTCAAGCTTAGTAAATAATTTAGCACATTTCAGACAGTCGATGAGCTTGTCTATCAATGATAGAGGGAAGCGATTCTTTACCAAAATTTTGTTGAGAGCTTTGTAGTCAATGCACATGCACCAAGTCTCGTCTTTCGTCAAAACTAGGACGACTGGACTTCCACAAGGAGAGTATTTGGGGAGGATATGTCCTTTGTCAATTAATTCTTAGATTTGTCTGCGAATCTCTTCATTTTTTAGAATGGATCTTCTGTAAACAGATGCGTTAGGCAAAGAAGAACCAGGAACAAGTTCAATGGAGTGTTTTACTTGAAAATGTTGAGGTACTCCATCGGGACCTTGAAAGAGGTTCAGGTACTCATCGAGAATATGATTGACTTGTGGCTTCTGTTGGGAGATGCATTGGTCGGTGACTCAACTCGTCGCTGCATTCTTCTTAGAATTTTGCAGATTGATCATGATAAACGCGAACTTCTGAGTATGATTGATGATCTTCTTTGTTTTTATGGTAGATATCAATGCAATCGTTGGTGTAGGTTGACGCTCTGGTATGTTGAACCATCGATTTCAGATTCTGACAATCACCTTCTGAGGCTGTGACTGATAACTTCCATGTCTATCCCAGAGGTAATATTTCCCAAAGAGGGCGTTGGCTATGGAGAGTGGTTCCATGTCACAGAGTACTTCATCTTAAAAAGGATTTATGAAGTATGCGAACTTGCATTGTTGAGTGATCCATATTTCTTGTCCATCCTTCATGCAACCAATGTTGTAAGGTTGAGGACGCGGAGTGGTAACAAGACCTAGTTTCTTTACGATATCTTCAGAAACGAAATTTTTCTAGCTACCATTGTACAAAATCAAATGCAATGGGTTGCTTTGGACCCATATCTGTGTATGTAACAGGCATTCTCATTCCTCCTCAACGAAGATAATCGAGTCTACTGGAGTGACCGATGTCAAAAGGGTCGTTGCGTCTGGATCAAATTCTTCCACTGTCTTGTCGAATGTGTCGGAGGTTGACACTTTTTCAAAAAATGTCTTCCAAGCTTTGCATTCAGATGTATCATGCCAAGATGAGTGGTGCTAATCGCACCATTTTTCGGTAGGAAGTTGTTTGCTACGTTCCCTCTTGTGAAAATACTTCATGCCGTAATCTCCCTTTCGTGGTGTCAGATGAGAAGATTTCAACTTGTTGAAGTCGGCTGGTGCCTGTTGATGTATATGTAACTTCGGAATGTATTTCATCTATGTATTTCATATATATTTATTGTACCCTTATTAGAGATGTGTTATTTCTCTATGAGGAAGTGTCATCATGTGGATTGACAAGTGTCGCAAGTGTGTGTACTTGGTTATGGGTTATTAGACCACCATGTGTGGGGTCAGCCCTGCAATATATATTATATTGTGGATGTATCTAAATAGACAAGTCGGCCCCATAGTGTAACTGGGAAAACAGGTTAAGTATAAATAGAGATCGGGAGATCTCTATTTGTATCATTCAAAAAGTCATACTTCTCTCACTCAGAAAGTGGCGCACTAGTGAGGAGGAGGATCATCTGCTACTAGGAGACTATCTCAGTATATTTTGGTTGTACTTTGGTTGAGCCATTGCTCTCTCTATCTCTGAGGAAGTTGTGGGGTTTTTCACCTTAGGGTTTTCCCCATGGAAACTTAGTGTCTCTTGTCTCTCATGCTTTTGATTCTTGTGATGCTTGTCATGCTTATTGTGATTGTTATGCATTGATATACTGTATATGTTATTCTCTCAGTGAAGATCCTAGAGTATTGTGAATTAATGCTCAATTTAACATGGTATGAGAGCTAACCTGAGAAGAAGACATTTTGTAGTGACAGAGACGTGAGTTTCTTGTTTATTGGGTTTCTCTCCACAAATTTTGGAAAAGCAGTATAGTAGATTGACTCTACTCATCAAGGAGAATCTATTTGTCTAATCAGAATTCAATTCTGAGCATTTTCAGATTTGGCCCAAAATATCAGGGTTTCCACAAAAATAGGAATTTCTGAAATCTGAAGACATAGCTAGAAGCTCCTTGCAAAAATTGAAGTTTAGAGCTTTGGATCGAGATTTTTGGCTGGGTAGATCTCGAGGAAACTCAAACCCTAATTTAGGGCTCTCCCTGGTGAACCCGGGAGGACAAAAAGTCAAATCTGAAGGGTAAAACTTTGTTGATCTCAAATCCTGAATGCACCAGGCTGATCAGCTCATCAAGGCGCATCTTTCTATCCTTTCAGAAATTTGAAATTCACATTTTGAATTTTTAGGGTTTTTTCGATAAACCCTAATCCGAGACCAGATCCAGTTTTCAGCATTTCAAGTGGTAAGACATAAATCTTTTCTATTTCCATTTGAGGTACTCTTTAAGATGTCTCACCACACCAAGCTTGAGGATAAGCTTGAAGGGGCTGATAACTTCCAAGCTTGGAAGTATAGGATTGGGTTAATCCTGGAAGAGAATGAGTTGGACTCATATATAAAAGAAGACATCACTATCCCAGAGGATGAAGAGGCCAAGGTATTGCATAAGAAGAACTTGGTCAAGGAAAAGAGAATCATTGCTGATTCTATTAAAGACCATCTCATACCCCATGTGTCTTCTCTAAAGACACCCAAGGAGATGTTTGACTCTTTGACCAAGCTATTTGAAGGGAAGAACATAAATTGGAAGATGACCCTGCGGAACCAATTGAAAGGAGTAATGTTTCAAAATGGAGAAACCATTCAATCTTATTTTTTTAGGGTCTCCCAGATTAAGGAACAACTGGAAGCAGTAGATGAAATGGTGGAGAATGGTGAAGTTGTCATGACCACTCTGAATGGCCTACCTAGGTCATGGGACTCCTTTATTCAAGGAATATGTGCAAGAAAGAAGTTGGTATCCTTCAGTAGACTACGGGAAGAATGCTCACAAGAAGAAGCAAGGCTTGTGGCATGAGAAGAAAAGATGGGGAATGAAGATCAAGCTCTTGCAGCTCACACCAAAAGAAGCAAGCCCAAGAAAGAGCACTCTCGCTACAAGAGATCCTATCAAAAGAATAAGACGGATCTAAGATGCTTCACATGCAATGAGAAGGGTCAGTTTGCTTCAAGTTGTCCCAAGAACAAAAGGGATAATAACAACAAATCCATCAAGAAGAAGAAGGGAAGCAAAAGAAAGTTCCATGCTCATGCTTCCGAGGATGACGAACCTTCAAAGAAGAAGGCTAGGGTAGAAAGTGATGATAGTGATGATGACTCATCAAGTGAAGAAGAGTATGTTCTAATCTCTGCTCTCACAGGTACTATCTCCCATGGTTGTAATGATTAGTTGATTGACAGTGGGGCTTCCAAACACATGACTGGGTTTAAGGAATCTTTTGTGAATCTATCTAAACATGAATCATCCCATAACGTGAAACTTGGGGATGATTATCAATACCCAATCAAAGGAAGTGGTGAAGCCTCCTACAATCTAGATTCTGGAAAATCTTTGAAGATGAAAGAAGTTCTTTATGTACCTGGGCTCAATAAGAACTTACTCTCCATCTCTGCATTGGATGCAAAAGGTATGACGGTTGCATTTGTGGATGGCCAAGTCCTAATGTGGCCAAAGGGTAAAACAATCGATGATGTAGTAGTTATTGGAGAGAAAGAGGGAGGTTTGTATAAATTGAAGGGTCAACCTGAACATGCCATGATACATGAATCCATGGAGCCAAGTGAACTTTGGCATAGAAGACTTGCTCATATGCATTATAGGGCACTTCCAATTGCAAGTAAGGCTATAGAGGGTCTTCCAGAAATCAAGACCAAACATGAAGGTGTTTGCAAAGGATGTGCAAAAGGTAATAACATTAAGAAGGCTTTCCCAAGCAGTGAAAGTAAGGCAAAAGATATCCTGGAAATCATTCACTCAGATGTATGTGGTCCTATGTCATCCAGTTCTCTGAGTAGGCATGTTTACTATGTCTCATTTATTGATGACTTCTCCAGGAAGACTTGGGTATAATTCTTGAAGAATAAAGATAAGGTGCTTGATAACTTCAAGGAATTCAAAACCTTGACAGAGAATCAAATTGACAAGAAGATCAAAACATTCAGATCCGACAATGGTGGAGAATTCACCTCAGGTGACTTCAAGAAGCTTTGCAGTGATTCAGGGATTAAGAGGGAGTTGAATGCTCCTTATAATCCTCAACAGAATGGAGTTGCAGAAAGGAAGAATAGAACAATAATGGAAGCAGCAAGGGAAATGCTGCATGACCAGGATCTACCTATGCATCTATGGGTAGAAGCAGCTAGAACAGCTGTATATGTGCAAAACAGAAAACCCCACAAGATATTGGACAACAAGACACCAGAAGAGGTATTTTATGGTAAGAAACCTGAAGTCAGTCATCTCAGAATATTTGGTTGTCCAGTATACACTCATGTCCCAAAGGAAAATAGGACTAAAATAGATCCTTCAGGAAAGAAGGGTATCTTTGTGGGTTATAGTGAAAGCTCGAAGGCTTACAAAATATACTTTCCATGGTTCAAGAAGATTGATGTCAGCGAGGATGTAACATTTGATGAAAACTCAGCATTCATCAAATCAAGGAAGGCACCTATCGAAGTTTATGAAGAACCTAAGGAAACTAGATTTCAAGACACTACCATGACTGAAGCAGTTCCAGAAGTTGTTCGTGAGTTTGAAGATCCGCAAGAACCTGTATATCCACCCCGTGAGGATAACTCTCACAAGAGAAAACCTGCATGGGCTAGAGAGTCCATTCAAGATGCAAAAAGATTTGGCATTCCAGAAGAAGAACATAGAGCAAAGAAGAGAACTAGATCACATACAAGCTATGTTGCTTTACTATGTGACATTATGAACAAAGAGCCTTCCAGTTATGAAGAAGCAACGGAAAAGAAAGAATGGAAGGATGCCATGGTTGAGGAATACCAATCAATAATGAAGAATGATGTTTGGGATGTTGTCCCAAGACCTAAAGAGAAGTCTGGTGTGAATTCCAAATGGATCTACAAAATCAAGCATGCTGCAGATGGCAGTGTAGAGAAATACAAGGCAAGATTCGTAGCTCGTGGCTTCTCTCAGAAATAGGGAGTAGATTATGAAGAAAATTTTGCACCTGTAATCAGGTATACTTCCATCAGAATAGTACTTTCCCTGGCTGCAGCGATGAAATGGAAAATACACCAGATGGATGTCAAGATTGCTTTCTTGAATGGTGTAGTTGAAGAGGAAGTATATGTGGAGCCACCACACGGTTTTGAAATACATGACAGGGAGTCATATGTATGAAAATTGAAGAAATCCGTGTATGGCTTGAAGCAAGCTCCTAGAACTTGGTATGGTAGGATGGATAGTTTCCTATCTAGTTTGGGCTTTGCCAAGAGTAAAGCGGATTCCAACCTTTACTACAAGGTTGAGGAAGGGAATCCTGTGATTCTACTCCTGTATGTGGATGACTTATTTGTAACAGGAGATGACAGATTGATTGCAGATACTAATAGGAAGCTTGCTGCTGAGTTCGATATGAAAGATTTGGGAATGATGCATTATTTCCTAGGTATGGAGGTGTGGCAGAATGCAAGTGGGATCTTCCTTGGTCAAGGGAAGTACATAGTAGATATCCTGAAGAGATTTAGGATGATGGATTGCAAGGCCATGGCCACACCCATGGCATCGAACCTGAAGCTTCTATGTGATGCTTCATCTGAGCCAGTTGATGTCTCTATGTATCAACAGATGATTGGGTCCTTGATGTACTTGACCAACATGAGACCAGATATTTGCTTTGTTGTGAACACATTGAGTCAGTTCCTGACAGATCTGAGGAGTGTTCACCTGGTTGCTGTAAAGCATGTTCTGAGGTACCTGAAGGGTACAATGGATTATGGGCTCAAGTATGAGGCAAATCAAAAGTTTAACTTGCAGGGTTATCTTGACTCAGATTGGGCTGACAGTGCTGCAGATAGGAAGAGCACATCTGGATGCTACTTCAGTATGGGATCAGGTGTGATCTCTTGGTTTTGCAGGAAGCAATCCTGCGTAGCACTGAGTACAGTTGAGGCAGAGTATGTTTTAGCCTGTTCAGCTAGTTGTGAGGTAGTATGGCTACGGAAGCTATTGTCTGAGTTATTTGATCTCCCATTGGATGCTACTGGTATCTTCTGTGATAACCAGAGTTGTGTGAAGCTGTCCGAGAACCCAGTGTTTCATGACAGGTCAAAACACATAGAGATCAAATATCACTATATCAGGGATATGGTACAGAGAGGAGCTGTGAAGCTCCTGTATGTTGCAACGGACGAGCAGATTGCAGATGTGCTGACGAAGCCACTATCCAGGGTGAAGTTTGAGTACTTCAGGGAGAGGCTTGGTGTTCTTCAGATCAAGGACACTTCGAGGAAGAAGTGATGGACACATTTTCTAAAGCCATTCCAAGCATGTTGGAAGGAGGATCCTTCACATGGCCGTGGATGTAAGTGCTAGATGATGTTCTAGTTTCTGCTTTGTATGATCAGTTGGATCATTTATATGGATGTATGCATCATGTTGGATGCTGGATATGATCAGTTGGATCATTTATATGTATATGTATGTACGCATCATGTTGGATGTTGGATATGATCAGTTGGATCATCTATATGTATGTACGCATCATGTTGGATGTTGGATATGATCAGTTGGATCATTTATATGTATGTATGCATCATGTTGGATGCTAGATATGATCAGTAGGATCATTTGTATGTATTTTGTATATGCATTATGTTGGATGCTTGGACCATGTATCTGTATATGTATTAGGTGGATACATTGTATGATCAGGTAGATCATGTATGTTGATATGTATCATGTATGATCAGGTGGATCATGTATTTGTATTTGTATCAGGTGGATACATTGTATGATCAGGTGGATCATGTATGATGATATGTATCAGGTAGATACTTGGTATGCATCAGGTAGATGCATTGTATGGTCAGGATGATCATGGATGATGAGCTTCAGGATGTTGCTCCAGATGATATGCAACAGGATGTTGCAGTGATGATGATCATGTGTACATCAGGATGATGTATGGTGAGTATCAAGTTGATACTCTATGGCCGTGGATCAGGTTGTACAGATGAGCATATAATTTGGCCCTAGGAGATTTGCAAATAGTCTTTCGAGGTTTTTCCTATGGCATCTAATCTGGCCCTGGGATATCTAGAAAATGCTCTTTTGAGGTTTTGCTCTAGGAGGACATATAATTTGGACCTGGGAGATATGCATATAGTCTTTCGGGGTTTTTCCTATGGCATATAATCTGGCCCTGGGATATCTGGCAGATGCTCTTTTGAGGTTTTGTCCTATGGCATATAATATGTCCCTGGGAGATCCGATAGGTAGAGCTATGTGCTCATAATAGCCTGGGATGCTCTTGTGAAGTTTTTCCATGACCACATATAATCTGTCCCTGGGAGATCCTATAGGTAGAGCTGTGTGCTCGTAACATCCTGGGATGCTCTTGCGAGGTTTTGTGGTGACCACATATAATATGTCCCTAGGAGATCCTACAGGTAGAGCTATGTGCTCATAACAGCCTGGGATGCTCTTGCGAGGTTTTGTTTTGAGGTCACATATAATATGGCCCTAAGAGATCCTATAGGTAGAGTCGTGTGCTCATAACAGCCTGGGATGCTCTTTCGAGGTTTTGTGATGCACGTAATAAGTCCTGAGGATTCCACAGTATGGCCAATGATGACGAAGACCTGCAGGTGGTGGGCCTACATCTAGTATGAAAAAGGACTAGCTCTGTAGAACTTCCTATGACGAGTAGAGTCAGAGATTGGTTGAGATAGCAGCAGCAGTGACGATGCCTCGATGACGATGATCCCGAGAAGAAGACTTGTCTACTAGATCTGTGTCAAGAAATACCTTCCTAGTTAAGAGGGAGTGTTGATGTATATGTAACTTCGAAATGTATTTCATCTATGTATTTCATATATATTTATTGTACCCTTATTAGAGATGTGTTATTCCTCTATAAGGAAGTGTCATCATGTGGATTGAAAAGTGTCGCAAGTGTGTGTACTTGCCGATGGGTTATTAGACCACCATGTGTGGGGATGGCCCTGAAATATATATTATATTGTGGATGTAGCTAGATAGACAAGTCGGCCCCATAGTGTAACTGGAAAAACAGGTTAAGTATAAATAGTGATTGGGAGATCTCTATTTGTATCATTCGGAAAGTCATACTTCTCTCACTTAGAAAGTGGAGCACTAGTGAGGAGGAGGATCATCTGCTACTAGGAGACTATCTCAGTGTATTTTGGTTGTACTTTGGTTGAGCCATTGCTCTCTCTATCTCTGAGGAAGTTGTGGGGTTTTTCACCTTAGGGTTTTCCCCACGGAAACTCGGTGTCTCTTGTCTCTCATGCTTTTGATTGTTGTGATGCTTGTCATGCTTATTGTGATTGTTATGCATTGATATACTGTATATGTTATTCTCTCAGTGAAGATCCTAGAGTATTGTGAATTAATGCTCAAAATTTAACAGTGCCTTCTTGTCGGGTGGTCGTCTTGATCTCGGCTTTGTCGCGAAGCGTGCTTTCCCTTTCTTCTTGGTTTCCAGTTTGTTGGCATAGTGGAATTCATCCGCATGCATATTGACAATCATAAATGCCATCTCCTGCTGAATGTACTGGGACAATCCACTAATGTACTTCAGAACAAGCAATTTGTCTTCTTCTTAGATGCCAAGTCTAGCCATGAGTCGATAGAACTCATCAATGTAACTCTGTACTAATTGGTATTTTCATTTCCTTAGCTGCTGCCACATCTTATACTGTTGCTTGAGGTATTTCAGCAGGTAAAAATCCTTTCGGATGTGTTTGACGAATTTATCCCATGTGTCGATGGGGTCTCCGTTTTTCTCCATATTTTTCGAGAGTTTCTCCCACCAGTAGTGCATAGACGTTGACATATTTAAGGTTGCAATGGTGATATTTTCAGCTTCTGAGAGTTGATTCAGAGCATAATAAGATTCCAATTGTAGCACCCAATTGTCGAAGGATTCTGCATCAATCTTACCTTCAAGATTTGGTATGTCCATATTCATTTGCACTTTGAAGGGGCTGATTTTATCAGAGTGAGTTCTAGTCGAAGATCCTCTGGATGTCGAAGCAAATCGCATGAGGATTTCGTTCAGCTGGGTGAACATTTAATTCCATTGTCGAGCCATAGCTTGCTCAAAACGTTGTGTTGTCTTGTTGGCTACATGTCTATCATCTGTTTCTTCTGTCATGTCTGGAGGTAGTGTCTACTTGGATTGCTGAGATTGTGAGCGATTTTGAACCGACATAAGTCGGTAACTTCGAGAGAAGTGTATACATAGAACTTAAGCATGAACAAAACTGAGTGCTCTGGTACCAATGATCCAGGTCGTTTCCATGAAGCACAAGGGGAAAAACAGTTCGACTGACTGAGTTGGCTCTATTATGGTAGAAGCAATAAGAAATGGAATGAGCAAAAGCATAATTACACTACACAGATAAACACAAATATGCACATACAATATGCAGGAATGCGAACTGTTCTTCTCTATTACTTGCAAACAGATAGATTGATGTATGTTACAATATTATACATGCTTATATAGAATTTTGAGACGCTTGGGTGCCTTCCCATTACATTCAGTTATAAAGAAGAAGTTAGAATGGTTCAATAGTTCAACTATTACAGTCGACTGGAAGACAGAGAGACAGTCTGTCGAAGATCGATAGCCGCTGGTCGCATGTCGACTCTGCATGTCAATGTCACGAAACTATGAGGTTGTTGATCATGTCGAAGGTGTGGAGTGAATCGCAGTATGTTAAAGTTGAGACTCGTCAGATTTTTGTCGAAATAGGAACCGGTCGGAGTTGCTAAGTTTGTCGAAGTCATGTCGAGTTGAAACTTGTCGAATTTGTATCGACATCGATGACTTGTCGCAGTCGATGTTAGCATTCGACAACAATGCCAACTGTTATATGGATCAACTCCTATGAAGATCGTAGTTGTCCTGTTTTTAGAGATACTCCATCTTATAGAGTAATGATTATTCCAAATAAAGTAGGTTTTTCAAGAAATTAGATTGTCGATGTATTAGATGATGAGGAAATGGTCATTAACACAAAGGGGGCTCTCGTAAAAATGGAAGTATAATATACATCATAGGAGCACCAAACTAGGTAATTGGATGTTGGTACTAATTTCCAATAGGAAGAACATATCCATTCAAAATTGGATGAACTAACAAAGTTTAGAGAAAACCAACATAAATTCTCTAACAAAAAATTATGCTACTACAATATAATAACGCAAACCAACTTTTTTACCCAACTCAAAAAGAATAAAAACTCAATTAGATTTCACAAGTTGATGAGAAAGTGGATCAACATTTTTCTGTGTCTCACCAAACACAAGCTAAATTTCAATAGCTAAGGATAGTGGCCCAAGAAAGATACATGATTCTTCATAAAATTAAAGCACTAGTTGTTGACATTGATGGGGTTGTCATCTAGGAAACAAATTAGCCACAAGTATGACATTGATGACTTCTTGTTGTAACAGTAGTTGTATGCTTCATTAAGGAATAAAGAGCAGTTTCATGCCTCATGCAAGGGAGGGACAAATAATTATCCAAAATGGTCAAATTTGAAGTTCAGTAATGCTTAATTATCCCATTGTCCATGATTTTTATGACTATATTCTATAATAAAATTTGATTTGTGACACATTCATTACAAAACACTTAAGTGTCACAAGCAAGATAAACTGGCATGATAACACCTATCATTGTAGAGTTCTATGTACATCAAACACTTGAATTCATTAAGGCCACACTCATAGTGAATTCATTAAGGCCATGCCGGTTTGGGTAAATCCCCCTCATAAATATGAAAGTGCCAAGTCAATTGCTATATATATTGGACAATGTCAATTACAAGACCTGGGTTGAGCATAATAGAATTTTAGATCATTTTCATGTGGTCTTAGAAACCATATATAGTGTTCTAAACTTCAAAATTAGCACCACATCACACTTCCAGGCCAAATATACCCTATGGAGGGCCAATATGGTGGTTTGGGACTACACACATGGATCATGACCCCTATAGTAAGATCTCTAAATCCATTTGCATTGTTAAAATTTAGTAAAATATTGTACAAATTCATTATCAAAATTTAATTTTCCATTGTCAGTGTGACATAACTAAAAATGACTAACATAAATGACTAATTCACATTAATTGTTATTAGCTAGTCATATTTATATTCCTGTGACTAAATTAGTCATTTATGTTAGTCATTTTTATTTTAGTCACTTGTTATGTAGTCATATATTTTATCCCACCACTAAATTAGTCGTTTATCTTAGTCAGTTTTAGTTGGCTTATTTAAAATTGCTCAATTTTAGTCATTTATCCCTTGAAAAATAGTGGTGACTAACGTTTTCAGTCACCTAGTCACTTATCTCTCATTTTGTACTAGTGTGATCATCATATCATCCATTCTAACATTAAATGTATCATGGATCAATGTGTTTGTACCACCATATTCAACTAATAATGTTATCAATATGAATATTAACTTGTTCTTCAATATTCGTAGCTCCATTTTCCTCCGGTGCTTGTTCTACAAGCACATTCTCCAGGCGATATGTCGTAGGAGGCCGTTGCTTTATAAATATAAACCATCAAGAGATATTAGTAAATATAAAAAATATTAAAATGATACATACATTTACAAAATTGATCAATATAAAGACATATATAATGAACAACTTACCAATGGATGATATTCATGTCCCCCCTCAACGTGTCCATGTTCCCTACAATGTATTTTAGCTATTGTGATCTTTATTCTTATCCTTTTAAATCCCTACATTGAATACATGGACAATAACATTTCCCATCACCCTTTCTTTTCACTCCAAGCCACAATCTAGCAATCAATTCTCGATTTTCTTCTTCTAGATCAGGAATACTGTTATGTGACATTTTATTTTGCCAAGATTGTCTGATGATTATTGATCTTAAAAAATCAAGATCCCCACTTCACTATTTTTAATAATAGTAAAAACTGAAATAATTGTGGATTTTTTGAATGGAAAACAGTCCGTGCAAATGTTATAATCTCTACAAACCGTCACTAGTATAGAAAACATGTCAGAATATTTTTATAATTTGAAGTTTCTAAAAACAATGTCCTTAGATATCTGACAACATTTAACTATTCACCATTGTGAAAATTTATCCTAGACCCGTTGCATATTCTACACCTATAGTCAAATCTTCGACATTCGTCGAATATCCGAAGACAGTCGGGGTCAATTTAAAAAAAAAACTAAAGAAAATTCAAAATTATAAAGGTGATATCTAACGACGAGTTCAAGGTTTGGGATTTTGTCCAAATTTGGTTGTGAAGAGATTGACAAGTTACATGGGATACCCAAGGAAAAAGTTTCAGATAGAAATACAAATTTTACTTCAAAGTTTTGGAAGGGATTATTCAATGGATTTGGAACAAATCTAAATTTAATCATGGCATATCATCCATGGACAGATGGGTATATTGAGAGTGTCAATCAAGTTATTGAAGATATGCTATGAATGTATATGATGGATAAACCATAAAAATGGGAAGACTACATCTATTTTGTATAGTTTGCATATAATAATGGATATCACGATTCTTTGAAGATGAGTCCATTTGAAGCCTTTTATGGAAGGAAGTTTCCAATCATATGGGATAATCCAGTTTGCATAGTAATAATTGGGCCAGACTTACTCAAGAAAGTGGAAGAGAAAATGGCAAAATTTAGGCAAAACTTGAAAATAGCACAAGATAAACCGAAGAGTTATGTCAGGGATAATGTCTATTTGAAATTTAGGCCAAAGAAAAGTTCCCTGAAATCAAGAATTTTTCCAAAACTTGTAGTTCAATTTTGTGGCCCATTTAAAATTTTGGATAAGATAGGATTTCTAGCTTATGCATTAGCATTTCCTACTTGTCGGCATGTGCATATTGCATGTTGGAGTGGGTTTTGGACCTATCTTGGAAGTCGTGAATGGAAGATGGACCATGTGATAGTTCAGCAATTGGCCCAAAATTGTGTAGAAGGCATAAGTTAGTTAGAAATTAGTTAGGATTTGTGTCCACTTTGTAATGGCCTATGACATGTGTTGATGTATAAATATGTAATATATCTAAGGGTAGGAGGAGTGAGGGTCTATCTCTTTGAGAAAGACTATGCTAGAAAATGATATCCAGTGTATTGTCATTGTATTGTTGGGTAATGTTGGGTATTTGAAGACCGAGTCTTGATGCGCACTGTGCAAGCTATGTAAGACTATTCCAATGATAATACAATTCAGATATTTTGGTTGCAATGTTCTACTCTTGTGTCAAATGTGATGAATTCTTTTTATTGTCGCACATGGTTAATATAATTTGATGTTGTTATGAATATTGGTTCTGTTATGATGAAAGTAATGTTAAAATTGCACAGTAATTGAATGAATAATATATCTATTGAATGTGAATTCACATCCCTTCAGCCATTTAGAAACATGTTTCTTGTAGTCCTCTCTGATACCTCGGGTGAGACGTCATCTGTTCACAAGTGATACTGAAAGGGATGGTGTTTGGGGTTTTGTTTGTGTGATTTATGTTGAACCTTGGGTCTTCCCATGTGCTAACAAATGGTTCTATTTCCGGGACTAGGCTCTATGCCTGAAGGGACTTGAGAGTTAATAATTTTGGAGACCGAAAAGATAAGAAATAGAAGACTGGTTGAAATAGAAGGAGTACTCATTTTCGAGTGAATAGAATAAGAACCCCTAGTTCAACGAAGTAGGCAGGTTATAGAGATACATCCATCGGGACTTGTATGAATGGTTCTTCTGTGAATTTCCTATACTTTTGACATAGTGGTTGATAAGGTTGGTGGAATCAAACCCGAGATACAAAACTTATGGTTCGAGGGATTGGACTCCTGAATAGATCTAGTTAGTTAAATTTGTAAGTAGCATTATATCACGTGTAGTTGACTATTGGTTGGATAGTATTTTGAAGGGGTACGTTGCCGAATTTGTTGTAGACTATACTCAATCCTATAGTGTCACTGAGTGGGATTTATTTAAGGGTCCATGCGGAAGATACCTGAATTCGTTGAATACTTGGATTAATATTTTATTGTGCAAGAAGGGAACAATGATGTTGGCATCAGATCATCCTAGCAGCTAAACATTTACGTGTGTAGTTGGAAATTGGGTGTTGACTAGAGAATGATCTGAATGAAGGGAGGAATAATGAGTGAAGAAAGGATGAGTCAAGGATGCTAATAAGAGAAGAAGAAGTGATAGTAGAAGATATGGGATTGCTGCGTTAAGGGAAAAGGTTTAGGAAATATAGTAGGAAGAGGACTACGACTATGATAGAGGATCAGTGCAGTGGATTTCAAGAAATAAATTTCTATGAAGGAATCCAATTTGAAGGCTTGTGACCATCATAGAAAGAAGAAGGTAGAAACTTGATCCGTCCAGAGGTAGTCCTATTTATATTGGGATCTATGTTGAACCCATGACCCCATGTGCATCCCCAACATCCAAGGTAAGAAGTCCAAATTTGTTATTTCCAGATAGTAACAATAGTAATAGTAGTCAAGCTAGTAGGAGTAATTTAGCTATTCAGGCACATACTACAACAGTGAGCAATGGTATTGAATAGAATACGATGGTGGGGAAATACTTTATGTTGTGATTACCTATCTTCCATGGTGTGGGGACAGATTACCCAGATCAGCACACATTTGTATGTGAGGTTATATGGTAGGTGAAGTAAGTCCAAGATGATGCTACAAATCTAGCATAGTTGGTAACCACTTTTAGGGATCGCATGATGACATGGTATATGAAGTATCAGACCATCATATCAACTATAAATTATGGAGAAGTCAAGGATGCATTGATAAAAGAATTTAAGAATCCAAAGTCCAAGTCATAGTATATCACAAAGTTAAAGGATATTACACAGTTTTCAACTGAGACAATCTGGTAATTTGACCAAATATTCAAGGCATTAATGGACAAGGTGATATTTCAAAACCCAGAAGAACAACATAAGGAATGGTTTATTGTGGAGTTGTTTCCACATATACATGGCCCACTGACGTAGTAGAATATTACGATGTAGACAAATTCATTGGAGGTAGCTATGAAGATGGAAACATCCCCTGTAGGAGAAAGCAACATAGGGATGGATCAAGTCCAGACATAGCTAGCTATGTTGATAATCCAATTGTAGGAACTTGCAAAAGGGAAAGAGAATAATGAAGAGCTTTTGTGTACCAATTATAGGGTTGAGGGTCACCATAAGAATGAATTCCTGACATACATAGACTATTTGGAAGTAGGACATCCAAACCCCTATCCTACAGGGGGGTGTATGTAGTGTGAAATTTGTAAAGGACCCCACTCTCCCTAGGTTTTTCACACGTTACTGAAATATGCAAGTACCCCAAGAATCTTGTTTTTTAACTTTTGTAAATCGGTAGGGAATGATGAGAAGGATTGTTACACATTTGAACTTATGAGAGAGTGCAAAATGGATGCATATAGGGATACACACATAGTGTAAGGGGAAGGTGCACTAGAGGGCATAACACAAAAGAATAATGCTCCGAGGGATTTGAATCAATGGAGTCACAGAATATTTAGAGTTTGCAGTTGGGGAGGATTTCGAAGAGGTAGAGGACCAATCATTTGTTATAATTATGGTTAACAAGGACAATTTGTGTGTGGGACTTATAGAATATGTGCATGATGTATACATACTATAGAAAATTGGATCATGCAACAAAAGATTGCCCATTATATGTCGCAAAATGGTATAAAAGGAGAAATCGGGTCCAAAATCGGATCCAGAATCCAAATATGAATATTAATCTAAATTTAAATCAGAATTAGAACATGAACCAGAACCCGAATAAAATACCAAACCTGAACTAGAACCAGATTTCGAATCTAAATCAGAACAACAATGTGCAAATGATCACGACAGAAGAGTGCAATGACCAGGAAAGGATAGCAATGGACACATTAGGAGGGACAAAGGTGGGATATGATTCTATAGAACAAGAATTGCGCACCAGACACTGGGAAAGAAAAGTTGCAGGAAAAGCATCAATGTTTGATTGAAAGAGGGAGAAAGACATGTACAATCAAGCAACACAGGAGTTGTTAAGGCCAGACTTTGGAGCATCATCATCGCAACAGATATAAAATATGACTCCATTATATTATTCTTCCATACCTGAGGGACCAGAAGAGAAGGTAAGTACCTTGAGAAATTTCATGAAAATTTCTTTGTAGTTGACAAAGGATGAGTCTACTTTGAGTGTATTACATTGGATGATCGATCATTGTACACAAGAAAAAGGGAAACTTGTTTCATTTAATCAGGTACAACACAACAGAAGGAACAATAGGGAATTCCACCTAAGTGTACAAATAAGAGATTATGATATGGATTTTATAATATTAGATCTAGGGTTGGATGTAAATGTCCTACCTAAGTGGACATGGAAAATGATGGGGTGGTTGTAGTTAATATGGTCCAAGATTCAGTTGATATTGGATCACTAACATACAATTATACCAATTGGAAGGCTAGCATGGGGTACCTGTAGATGTCAATGAGGTATGTAGCACTGCTCATTTTGAAGTCATAGATATTGTGGATGATAATAAACCATATCCTACCTTATGAGGACTTGCATGGGATTTTGAAAATTAGAATATCATTGATTTGAAGAAAATACAAATGATTTTTTAGGGAGACAATTTTATGGTCACTGCGTTGCTGGACCTAGCAAAATGCTAGAGGTATGTAGAGCCAATAAGGAATGGAGAGTTGGAAAACTTGTACAACATGACTAGTAGAATGGAGGACTGTGTGAATCCTACTATGGATGGTGCAATAAGTTGGCATAGCATTAGTTATTGTGCGTCAGACTTTGATGAAGAACTCGAAGACTGGAAACAAAAAATGCATGAAGTTCATATGAGGAAGTGTGTGTGAATTACAACTTCATTATTTTGGATTGGAACAGAGGTATGTGATCCTCCGAAATATGACATCTTAACAGATGTAGCACTATTCATAACAAACTTTGAAGTGCAGATACTAAAACAACAAATATTACTAGCACTAGATGTTACATTGAAATCAACGCTCACCAATTGGTGGGTTACTCATAAAGAAAGTATGGGTAATTGGTAGCAGTGTCAAAGGATGTTGCAAGTCCGTTTTGCTTCTGAGTATACCACGCAAAAATACACAGCGAGAGCTATCCATCAGATCATTTTGCACAGTGTATTACAACATGGGGTATGGTTCCAAAGGAAGAATGGACACATCGGCTTGTGCACACATTAGAAGCTATTTGAATAAATTGGTACACTAAGAAAAAGATGCACAAAGGTATAATAGGTTGGAATGAGATTATTCAAAAATTTAAAGTAACTTTCAGTTTTGAAGATGAAGTCCCAATAGTAGATACAACTTTACAGGCTCTTAAAGAAAATATTTTTGCACCAAAAGGAATATCAAGTTCAATACCCCTATGTTCCATGCACCCACCCCCTCATACAAGACATGAATTCTTGGAATTTTATAATGTCAATGAAGAAGGACGGGAGGAGTATAATCCAAGAAACATACAAATACCAAATACTGAGGGAGAGGATGCAGTAAAAGGACCTAAGTTGGGATCCAATAGTTATAGGAATCCATTGCAGATCTGTAAAGTGAAAATTGGGACTAAGGAGAATCCGAAGTTTGCAAATATAGGGGACTATTGGAATGAGGACACAATTGAGAATATTGCTGACCTATTGCACGAGTACCAAGATCTTTTCCCACAAAGTTTTTAGAAATGAAGTGCATTTTAGGAGAACTAGGAGAGATGAAAATCCCCTTGAAACCAGATTCTAAACTAGTAAGGTGGTGACCATATCGGTTGAATCCAAGATATAAGGAGAAGGTTAAAGTTGATATCGATAGAAGTCTAGATGTGGGAATCATTGAAGCAGTTGACGAATCAGAGTGGATTAGTCCAATGGTAGTCCAAGATAAGAAGATAGATGAAATAAGAATCTGCGTGGATCTATGCAAGATGAATGAAACATGTCTACATATCCTTTTCATATGCCATTTACAGATGAAGTATTGGATAATGTGGGTGGACAAGAAGCTTATTCCTTTAGTGATGTATTTTTCAGGTACCATCAGATAAATATTGCAGAGGATAGTAATAAGATGAATTTTGTGACAAAACGAGGGTGTTACTAGTATACAGTTATGCCATTTGGGATAAACAATGCGCCCACAATATTTTAAAGGGTGCTTGTCGTAGCTTTTAAATAATTTATCCACAATTTTTTTAGAAGAATACATGGATGACTAGACAATGTTTAGTCTGTTGAAGGATCACATCTAGGTTCTGAATTTGATGTTGGATCGATGCAGACAGTATAATATTTCCTTCAACCAAAAGAAATAAATTTTATGTGCAACATTTGGTATCTAGTTGGGCCATGTAGTTTGCAGAAAATGACTATTGGTTGATCTAGTGAAAATTGCAGTAATTGTGGACTTACCACCACCTATGACGGTGCAATATTTGCATGCCATGTTTGGCCATATAGGTTATTATAGAAAATTTATTAAAGGATATGCATAGATCACAACCCCACTCAAGGATCTCTTGAAGAAAGATTCCAAGTTCCAATGGACCAAGAAATGTTAGTAGAGTTTAGATATGTTGAAGCAGAAATTGGTGTCTGCACCCATATTGGTATTTACAAATTGGAAAAAGGAGTTTCATATACATGTGGATGCATCATAAATAATGTTAGGAGTAGTAATCATGCATCCAGGGGAAGGAGGCTTGGATCACCCCATCGTGTTTGCAAGCAGGAAACTGTTAACTACATAAAATAAATATACCACTACAGAGCACGAAGGATTGGAAATGGTGTATGCATTGCATAAGTTCAGACATTACTTATTGGGCTCATGGTTTAATATGTACATTGGCCATTATGTATTGAGATACTTGGTCAAGAAGCTAGTGTTTGGGAGGATATATGCAGATGGATACTATTGTTCCAAGAATATGATTTTGAAGTAGTAGTGGAACCCATAAAGTTGAATTCAAGATTGGACCACTTGTCGTGCATAAAGACAACATAGGATGTAGGAAACCTAGACGATAGTATACCCTGTGCACTTGTTTGCAGTTCATATGGTGGATGAATATTTTGCATAAATTGCATAGTTCTTAACGACAACAGTGGACCCAGAAGGATATATTGTCGCACAAAAAAGAAACTGGTAGTAAAGGCAGTAGATTATCAGTAGATTGCAATCAACTTGTATAAGATGGGTGCAGAGGGATTATGCAACAATGTGTCCTAGAACATGAAAGGTTGATTGAAAGAGGCACATGAAGGAGTAGTAGGACAGAATTATATAGGGAAGGAAACTGCGCAAAATATTTTTTGTGCAGGATTGTGGTGGCCCACCCTGCACAAGGATGCAAATCAATACTGTCAAGCATGCGACATCTGCTAACGAGTCGGGAAACCATCAAGAAGGGATGATATGTCCTTGATGCCCCAAGTGACATTATAGTCATTTGATAAGTGGGAAGTGGACTTTGTTGGGCCTATTAATCCACCTACGAAGCGGTCAGGATCAAGATAGATCATTACCACGACGGATTACTTGACTAGGTGGGATGAAGTTGAACCAGTGAATGATTGCAACACACAAATAGCTACACATTTATTGTTTGAAAATGTTGTGACTTGGTTTGGGTGTCCAAGGATATTGATGAGTGATAATGGGGGCCATTGTTTTATTAATAAAATTGCAACACTAATCGAAGAATTTCAAATCTACCCCTAAAAGAGCACCCCTTATGACCCACAAGCAAATGGCATGGCGTAAGAATTTGATAAGATCCTAGAGAATGCACTAACAAATATTTTCAATGTCAAAAGAGATGACTGGGAATTAAGGATCCCTGCAGTATTATGGGCTTATAGAATAACATCTAATAAATTAACAGGACAGACACCATTCAGGTTGGTATATGGGTAGGAAGTAGTCATGCCTATGGAATTTATTGTCCTGAGTTTGTGCATTGCTTCCCTAGCCAAGATAACATATAGTGGTGGAGTGGAAAGAATATTGTCGCAACTGATGGAGCTAGAGGAAGATCGGTTTGTCACAGGTTTTCATCAAAAAGTCACGAAAGTGCACGAGAATTCCTAGCATGACAAGATTATTAAGCGGAAGCAATTCAAGAAAGGGGACATGGTTCTATTGTATGATAGAAAGTTCATGAAACATCCAAGTAAATTCAAAGTGCATTGGTTAGGTCCTTATGTTATAAAATCTGTCGTGGAGGTAGGGGCCTTTTAGCTTCATAAACTTAATGGGCAACCCATAGAAGAGTTTGTGAATGGGAGTCGGCTAAAACTATATAGGTACAACCATCCCAATGCACTGTGACTAAGGAAAGGATAAAAAGTAATTTCTAAAATAGGTGTTATAGATAGAAGGAAACACATCATAGCAAAGGACCACATGTAGACGATGCGCATGAAAAAGATGGATAGCTTAAGAAGGAAGCCAGGGAAAAAATTGTCACTATTTGTAAGTGTGAACATTAAAGGGAGTACTAATAGTTGAAGTGAGGGGATGCAACGTAATAAATGTAGGATATCACCGGCGGGAATTAGAAATGGGATAAAATCCCAAGTGGATTTCAGACCAGATCTAGAAAATGATGCATGAATCTAGGGCACCATTGAATGCAAGAGTGAGAATGAAGGCCCATAAGACATCTAGGAGTAGGTTATAAAACCAGGATTAGAATGATGGATTCCTGACATAACTTGAAAATAGGTATAACTAGAGAAATTAAAAGTGAATTAAGTAGAGCTAAGCCGAGTCGAGAGCAACCATGAAGGCGTAGGAATATGGCACAATGTTGATGTATATGTAACTTCGGAATGTATTTCATCTATGTATTTCATATATATTTATTATACCCTTATTGGAGATGTGTTATTCCTCTATAAGGAAGTGTCGTCATGTGGATTGACAAGTGTCGCAAGTGTGTGTACTTGCCGATGGGTTATTAGACCACCATGTGTGGGGTCGGTCCTGAAATATATATTATATTGTGGATGTACCTAGCTAGACAAGTCGGCCCCATAAGGTCACTGGGAAAATAGGTTAGTATAAATAGAGATTAGGAGATCTCTATTTAGATCATTCGGAAAGTCATCTCTCTCTCACTCAGAAAGTGGCGCACTAGTGAGGAGGAGGATCATTTGCTTCTAGGAGACTATCTCAAGTGTATTTTTGGTTGTACTTTGGTTGATCCATTGCTCTCTCTATCTCTAAGGAAGTTGTGGGGTTTTTCAGCTTAGGGTTTTCCCCATGGAAACTCTGTGTCTCTTGTCTCTCATGCTTTTGATTCTTATGATGCTTGTCATGCTTATTGTGATTGTTATGCATTGATATACTGTATATGTTATTCTCTCAGTGAAGATCCTAGAGTATTGTGAATTAATGTTCACAATTTAACATGGTATCAGAGCTAACCTAAGAAGAAGACATTTTACAGTGACGAAAACTTGATTTTCTTGTTTATTGGGTTTCTATCCACAGATTTTGGAAAAGCAGTATAGTAGATTGACTCTACTCATCAAGGAGAATCTATCTATCCAATCAGAATTCAATTCTGATCATTTTCAGATTTGGCCCTAATAATTAGAGTTTCCACAAAAATAGGAATTTCTTAAATATGAAGACAAGGCTAGAAGCTCCTTACAAAAATCAAAGTTTAGAGCTTTGGATCGAGATTTTTGGCTGGATAGATCTCCAGGAAACTCAAACCCGAATTCAGGGCTCTCCCAGTGAACCTGGGAGGACAAAAAGGCAAATCTGAAGGGTAAAGCTTTGCTGATCTCAAATTCTGAATACACCAGGATAATCAGCTCATCAAGGCGCATCTTTCTATCCTTTTAGAAAGTTGAAATTCACATTTTGAATTTTTAGGGTTTTTTCGACAAACCCTAATCCGGGACCAGATCCAGTTTTCAGCATTTCAAGTGGTAAGACCTAAATCTTTTCTATTTCCATTTGAATTACTCTTTAGGATGTCTCATCACACCAAGATTGAGGATAAGCTTGAAGGAGCTAATAAATTCCGAGCTTGGAAGTATAGGATTGGGTTAATCCTGGAAGAGAATGAGTTGGACTCATATGTAAAAGAAGACATCCCTATCCCAGAGGATGAAGAGGCTAAGGTATTGCATAAGAAGAACTTGGTCAAGGCAAAGAGAATCATTGCTGATTCTATCAAAGACCATCTCATACCCCATGTGTCTTCTCTAAAGACACCCAAGGAGATGTTTGACTCTTTGACCAAGCTATTTGAAGGGAAGAACATAAATCGGAAGATGACCTTGCAAAACCAATTGAAAGGAGTAAAGTTTCAGAATGGAGAAACCATTCAATATTATTTTTCAAGGGTCTCCCAGATCAAGGAAAAACTAGAAGCAGTCGATGAAATGGTGGAGAATGGTGAAGTGGTGATGACCACTCTAAATGGCCCACCCAGGTCATGGGATTCCTTTATTCAAGGAATTTGTGCAAGGAAGAAGTTGATCTCCTTCAACAGATTGCGGGAAGAATGCTCTCAAGAAGAAGCTAGGCTTGTGGCCCGAGAAGAAAAGATGGGAAATGAAGATCAAGCTCTCACAGCACATGTCAGGAAAGGCAAGTCCAAGAAGGAATCATCTCATAATAGGAAATTCTCACACCACCATTATCATAAAGATAAGAAAGATCTCAGATGCTTCAATTGCAATGAGAAGGGACACTTTGCTTCAGATTGTCCCAAGAACAAGAAAGACAACAACAACTTCAACAAGAAGAAGAAGAATAACAAAAGAAGATATCATGCTCATGCTGCCAAAGATAATGAACCTCCAAAGAAAAAGGCTAGGGCAGAAAGTGATAGTGATGATGACTCATCAAGTGAAGAAGAGTATGTTCTAATTTTCGCTCTCATAGGTACTATCTCCCATGGTTGTAATGATTGAATGATTGATAGTGGGGATTCCAAACACATGACTGGGTTTAAGGAATCTTTTGTGAATCTATCTGAACATGAATCACCCCATAAGGTGAAACTTGGGGATGATTATCAATACCCAATCAAAGGAAGTGGTGAAGCCTCCTACAACCTAGATTCTGGAAAATCTTTGAAGATGAAAGAAGTCCTTTATGTACCTGGGCTCAAGAAGAACTTACTCTCCATCTCTGCATTGATTGCAAAAGGTATGAGGGTTGCATTTGTGGATGTCCAAGTCCTAATGTGGCCAAAGGGAAAGAACATAGATGATGCAGTAGTGATTGGAGAGCAAGAAGGAGATTTGTATAAATTGAAGGGACAACCTGAACATGCCATGATACATGAATCCATGGAGCCAAGTGAACTTTGGCATAGAAGACTTGCTCATATGCATTATAGGGCACTTCCAATTGCAAGCAAGGCTGTAGAGCGTCTTCCTGAGATCAAGACCAAACATGAAGGTGTTTGCAAAGGATGTGCAAAAGGTAAGAACATTAAGAAGGCTTTCCCAAGTAGTGAAAGCAAGGCAAAAAACATCCTGGAAATCATTGACTCAGATGTATGTGGTCCTATGTCATCCAGTTCTCTGAGTGGGTATGTTTACTATGTCTCATTTATTGATGACTTCTCTAGGAAGACTTCGGTATACTTCTTGAAGAGCAAAGATGAGGTGTTTGATAAATTCAAGGAATTCAAAACCTTGATGGAGAATCAAACTGACAAGAAGATCAAAACATTTAGATCCGAGAATGGTGGAGAATTCACCTCAGGTGACTTCAAGAAGCTTTGTAGTGATTCAGGGATTAAGAGGGAGTTGACTACTCCTTATAATCCTCAACAGAATGGAGTTGTAGAAAGGAAGAACAAAACAATCACGGAAGCAGCAAGGGCAATGCTGCATGACCAGGATCTACCTATGTATCTATGGGCAGAAGCAGCTAGAACAACTGTATATGTGCAGAACAGAACACCCCATAAGATATTGGATAACAAGACACCAGAAGAGGTCTTTTCTGGTAAGAAACCTGAAGTCAGCCATCTCAGAATATTTGGTTGTCCAATATACACTCATGTCCCAAAGGAAAAGAGGACTAAACTAGATCCTTTAGGAACGAAGGGTATCTTTGTGGGTTACATTGAAAGCTCGAAGGTTTACAGAATATACTTTCCAGGGTTCAAGAAGATTGATGTCAACAGGGATGTAACATTTGATGAAAACTCAGCATTCATAAAATCAAGGAAGGCACCTATCGAAGTTTATGAAGAACCTAAGGAAACTAGATTTCAAGACACTACCATGACTGAAGCAGTTCCAAAAGTTGTTCGTGAGTTTGAAGATCCGCAAGAACCTGTAGATCCACCCCGTGAGGATAACTCTCATAAGAGGAAACTTGCATGGGCTAGAGAGCTCACTCAAGATGATGAAAGATTTGGCATTCCAGAAGAAGAACACAGAGAAAAGAAGAGAACCAGATCACATACCAGCTATGTTGCTTTACTCTGTGACATTATGAACAAAGAGCCTTCCAGTTATGAAGAAGCAGTGGAAAAGAAAGAATGGAAGGATTCCATGGTTGAGGAATACCAATCAATAATGAAGAATGATGTTTGGGATGTTGTACCAAGACCTAAAGAGAAGTCTGTTGTGACTTCTAAATGGATCTACAAAATCAAGCATGCTGCAGATGGCAGTGTAGAGAAATACAAAGAAAGATTCGTAGCTCGTGGCTTCTCTCAGAAAGAGGGAATAGATTATGAAGAAACTTTTGCACCTGTAGCCAGGTATACTTCCATCAGAACAGTACTTGCTCTGGCTGCGGTGATGAAATGGAAAATACACCAGAAGGATGTCAAGACTGCTTTCTTGAATGGTGTAGTTGAAGAGGAAGTATATGTGGAGTAGCCACTCGGTTTCAAAATACATGACAGGGAGTCATATGTGTGTAGATTGAAGAAAGCCTTGTATGGCTTGAAACAAGCTCCTAGAACTTGGTATGGTAGGATGGACAGTTTCCTATCTAGTTTGGGCTTTACCAAGAGTAAAGAGGATTCCAACCTTTAGTACAAGGTTGAGGAAGGGAATCCTGTGATTCTACTCCTGTATGTGGATGACTTATTTGTAACAGGAGATGACAGATTGATTGCAGATACTAAGAGGAAGCTTACTGCCGAGTTCGATATGAAATATTTATGAATGATGCATTATATCCTAGGTATGGAGGTGTGGTAGAGTATAGGTGGGATCTTCCCTGGTCAAGGGAAGTACACAGTAGATATCCTGAAGAGATTCGGGATGATGGATTGCAAGGCCTTGGCCACACCTATGGCATCAAATCTGAATCTTCTATGTGATGCTTCATATGAGCCAGTTGATGTCTCTATGTATCGTCAGATGATTGGGTCGTTAATGTAACTGACAAACATGAGACCAGATATTTGCTTTGCGGTGAACACATTGAGTCAGTTCCTGACAGATCCAAGGAGTGTTCATCTGGTTGCTGTAAAGCATGTTCTGAGGTACCTGAAGGGTACAGTGGATTATGGGATCAAGTATGAGGCGAATCAAAATTTTAACCTGCAGGGTTATGTTGATTCAGATTGGGTTGGCAGTGTTGCAGATAGGAAGAGCACATCTTGGTGTTGCTTCAGTATGGGATCAGGTGTGATCTCTTGGTTTAGCAGGAAGCAGTCCTGTGTAGGACTGAGTACAGCTGAGGCAGAGTATGTTGCAACCTGTTCAGCTACTTGTGAGGCATTATGGCTATGGAAGCTACTATCTGAATTATTTGATCTCCCGTTGGATGCTACTGGTATCTTATGTGATAACTAGAGTTGTGTGAAGCGATCCGAGAACCCAGTGTTTCATGACAGGTCGAAACACATAGAGATCAAATATCACTATATCAGGGATATGGTGCAGAGAGGAGCTGTGAAGCTCCTGTATGTTGCGACAGATGAGCAGATTGCAGATGTGTTGACGAAGCCACTAGCCAGGGTGAAGTTCGAGTACTTCAGAGAGAGGCTTGGTGTTCTTCGGATTGATGACACTTCGAGGAAGAAGTGATGGACACATTTACTGAAGCCATTCCAAGCATGTTGGAAGGAGGATCCTTCACATGGTTGTGGATGTAAGTGATGGATGATGAGCATCAGGATGATGTTCTGGTTTCTGCTTTGTATGATCAGTTGGATCATTTTTATATGTGTGTATGTATGCATCATGTTGGATGTTGGATATGATCAGTTGGATCATTTATATGTATATGTATGTACGCATCATGTTGGATGCTGGATATGATCAGTTGGATCATTTATATGTATGTATGCATCATGTTGGATGCTGGATATGATCGGTTGGATCATGTGTATGTATTTTGTATAAGCATCATGTTGGATGCTTGGACCATGTATCTGTATATGTATCAGGTGGATACATTGTATGATCAGGTAGATCATGTATGTGTATATGTATCATGTATTTATATTTGTATCAGGTGGATACACTGTGTGATCAGGTGGATCATGTATGATGATATGTATTAGGTAGATACTTGGTATGCATCAGGTAGATGCATTGTATGATCAGGATGATCATGGATGACGAGCTTTAGGATGTTGCTCCAGTTGACATGCAGTAGGATGTTGCAGTGATGATGATCAGCATGATCATGTGTACATCAGGATGATGTATGGTGAGTATCAGGTTGATACTCTGTGGCCGTGGAATAGGTTGTGCAGATAAGCATGTAATTTGTGCCCTGGGAGATTTGCAGATAGTCTTTCGAGGTTTTTCCTATGGCATGTAATTTGTACCCTAGGATATCTGGCAAATGCTCTTTCGAGGTTTTGCTTGGGAGGACATATAATTTGTGCCCTGGGAGATCTGCAGATAGTCTTTCGAGGTTTTGCCTATGGCATGTAATTTGTGCCCTGGGATATCTGGCAGATGCTCTTTCGAGGTTTTGTCCTATGGCATGTAATTTGTGCCCTGGGAGATCCAATAGGTTGAGCCGTGTGCTCATAATCAGTCCTGGGATTCTCTTTCAAGGTTTTTCCATGACCACGTGTAATTTGTGCCCTGGGAGATCCGATAGGTTGAGCCTTGTGCTCGTAATCAGTCCCGGGATGCTCTTTCGAGGTTTTGTGGTGATCACATGTAATTTGTGCCCTAGCAGATCCGATAGGTTGAGCCTTGTGCTCATAATCAATCCTTGGATTCTCTTTCGAGGTTTTGTGGTGGGGTCACATGTAATAAGTCCTGGAGATTTGGACAGGATGAAAAAGGCCTCAGATGCTCTTTAGGGTTCTTGCTAGTCAAGAGACTCTTTTAAGGTTTTTTGATGCAAGTAATAAGTCCTGAGATTTCCATAGTATGGCTAGTGATGATGAAGACCTGCAGGTGGTGGGCCTACATCTAGTATGAAAAAGGACTGGCTCTATAGAAATTCCTATGACGAGTAGAGTCAGAGATTTGTTGAGATAGCAGCAGCAGTGATGATGATGATGACGATGCATCGATGATGATGATCCCGAGAAGAAGACTTGTCTAGCAAATCTGTGTCGAGAAATACCTTCCTAGTTAAGAGGGAGTGTTGATGTATATGTAACTTCAGAATATATTTCATCTATGTATTTCATATATATTTATTATACCCTTATTAGAGATGTGTTATTCCTCTATAAGGAAGTGTCCTCATGTGGATTGACAAGTGTCACAAGTGTGTGTACTTTCCGATGGGTTATTAGACCACCATGTGTGGGGTCGGCCCTGAAATATATATTATATTGTGGATGTACCTAGCTAGACAAGTCGGCCCCATAAGGTCACTAGGAAAACAGGTTATTATAAATAGAGATTAGGAGATCTCTATTTAGATCATTCAGAAAGTCATCTCTCTCTCACTCAGAAAGTGGCGCACTAATGAGGAGGAGGATCATTTGCTTCTAGGAGACTATCTCAAGTGTATTTTTGGTTGTACTTTGGTTGAGCCATTGCTCTCTCTATCTCTGAGGAAGTTGTGGGGTTTTTCACCTTAGGGTTTTCCCCACGGAAAATCTGTGTCTCTTGTCTCTCATGCTTTTGATTCTTGTGATGCTTGTCATGCTTATTGTGATTGTTATGCATTGATATACTGTATATTTTATTCTCTCAGTGAAGAACCTAGAGTATTGTGAATTAATGCTCAAAATTTAACACACAAAAGTACCAGTACCAACACCATTGCAGAGGAATATGCAAACAAAGAATGTGTATGTGGTAATCAAGGAGGTAGTACCAGAAACAAGACCGTCAGGTTCAGTATATGAAGCATCAACATCAGGTTCGAAAGAAGTGAAAGGAGCATCAACCTCCACCTCAAAAAACTATCAAAGGGAGTACATGACTATGAGAAAGATGCACACAAAACCAGTTAATTTGCAGAAGTAGTTGAGGTATCCCATAGACACACCATATATTCTAGAGGGCATGCCAATTTGGGGAACTCTGTTGGGAACCATAAATAATTTAAGGTATTGTTGGTCATAACATTGTTCTAGAGGTTTTCCAATGTAGACCCAGGTACTTCGCGGTAGAAAATACCAACAAAACCCCTATTCACCGGCCCTTTCGCCAAAAAAATGCAAGCAGCCTAAGGTCTCACCCGAGGTGAAGTTGAGGGGGTAGTTGCAGAAGTAGGTTCCCACAACCTTGTGATGTGAGTGATTGAGTTTCTTAATGCGCAGTGAGGTGACAGAAAATGCAGCCGCGCTCAATGACTGCGCGGATTCTTCTACTCTGCGTCGAGTATTTTCAGGAACAAGGATATTGGCACCCTCAGTGCAGGCCGTAAGCCACGCAGCGGGTTTATGAGATCTGATCACTTCTATTCACTCCTTAGTCGATAAACCTTAATCATTCATCATTACTTAGCTTGACAAACAACATAACTTATGCAAATATGTGAGATGTGCAGCGCCGTGAGCTTTGATACTGCGATTCAATCCTTAACAATTAACTGTGTAGTTATCTTATCGATCCATTCATTCGAGACTTATAGGTGCTTTACTGTTTAATATTCCTCCCTACATGAACTACTTAGAATCTTATTCCATCCTTTCCTTGGCAAATACAGATCACAGTAAACATATAACAAGCAATAATAACTTCATGCATGCACTATAAGTAAATTAGATCACAAATTAATAATAATCATGCACAACAGTCACATAACACAATGGTTTAATATGGTTCACCCCCCCGGATGGGAAGCTACCTCCACAAGAATTGTTGTTTATTTATCTTGGAAAGGGTACAACAGTTCTTCGCCTGCGCACTTAGCTGCAGACGTTCTTCTCTTTCTCTCTCAAAATTAGGTCTCTGCGCACTCAGCTGCAGAGCCTTTACAATGCTTCTCTCTAACAGATCTTACAATATTCAATAATATTAACCCAAAATATTCTAACCCTTTCCTTTACAAAATTGCCTTATTTATAGAGCAAGACTCGTAGGTCATGTATTTACATTTATGAAGGAAAAACCCTTAGGTTTACAAAAACTATGGCGGTTTCCCCAAAACCGGACTACTAACATCTGGTAGCGGATCTTATGTTATATGCATACCAGCATGTTGCCTCCTCCAAGTTGTTCCTTCTTTTTCGGCCTTAGATGACTGGTTCAACTCGTAGTTATCTTCTTCCCATTGTGATCAGTCACCTACCTCCGATCTACACCTACCCACTACTTGGTAGTTATCGACGATCTTTGCCAAAAATAAGTCTTCTGTGACCTAACCAAAATAACTATCTTTATCCGTCCATGCTCTCCTTGGCTGGATCTTCGTTGACGTGGCACATCGTGGCGCTCTACTCCTCGCAGCTCCTCCGATATTATGCTGCGAGCAACTTTGCAGCATACCAAAACTTATCCAAAATTGTTCAGGATTAACTTCGCTTAGCTCTGCACTTCTCAAAATCCTTCCTATTAAAAAATGTCCCATCTGGGCCAGGCCCAACAAGCCCCTAACACTTACATGTGGCTCGCCCCTGAGCCACTTGGAACTTCTTGAAGGTTTTCCGCTTCCTGTGGGATGATCTTCGCAGCGAATTCGTTGAATCTTTCCATCAGCTTGTTCAATTTGCCCAACTATTTCTACCATCTCTATTGTTATCTCCTGGCCGATTTGGCCTTCCACCTGCTCTTGATTCTGGTTCAGCTCCTTCAACTTTTCTTCGATCTCCTATGAGATCGTGCCGGTGTCTTCTAATAATGGCTATGACTTATCGCCCATTTGTGTCTCCTTCTCCCGTTATGATTTAACTTCCTTCTTGAGGTTGTTGATCTCCCTATACTTTAGGATTTTCTCTCTTGCTGGCAGTGCCTTAACCTCCTCACTCATCTTTTCTACTTCTTCTTGTTTTTCCTTCACTTCATTCTTTACTTGTTGTAATTGTTCATCTTCTTCAAGGGCACTAAATGCCTTCAATGCTGCGTCCAATAGACTCTGGCACTTAGTGACTTCAATAGCAATATTCGGCGCTATGGTCTTCACTACTGCTTGTCTCAACTGTTGTTCATCAGGTGGAGTCTGTGGATTGAGCTGTGCTTTCAGGGCAACAATTTCAGATTCATGGAGAATCTCCATGTCTTCCTTCTCATTCCTTAGGCTATTGACCAAATCGCCAATCTTGACGATGGTATCTGCTGGTTCTATTTGAATTTCAAAATCATCTATATTACTTGCAATGGCAGTGATCATGTTCTCCAATCTCAGTCGATGATCTGTTTCATCTTGTAATTGCATAGTATTTTGTGAGCTCTGTTCTTCAAGTTTCCTTTGTAACTCTGCTTGTCCTTTCAGTGCTTCTATGGTTGTAGCTAGGGTTTTCACCCCAGCTTGTGCAAATGAGCACCTACTAAGGAGAAGGGACTCCTTAGTAGAAGTTCAATAAACAGTAAATTCAAGCACTAAAACAATATGAAATTTAACCTAGCGTGAGCATTAACATAAATAATAAAACATACAGATATGGCAAAAGATTTCTCTTTTTGTATTAAAGATTACCTCGAGTGTAGAGGTTGGTGAAGCTCTTGCAGCAGTCCAGGAGGGTTGCTTCCAAGCTTCCAGCTTTTCTCCTTTCTCTTTTTCCAAAGGGTTGGAAATGGGCCAAAGGGGGCACTCAAGTGTGAAAGTAGCTCAAGGGTGTGCTAGGGTTTCAAGAGTGATTTTGGTAGAGTAAGGGTGTATTTGACTGTGGATATGAAATGAGGGGCCTCCATCACCTATTTATAGGTTTTTAGTGATGGAGTGCTGGCCCATGGTTTTTGGCACCATATGGTTTAGGTCAGTTGTATAGGGTTTTTGCCTCCCTTTTACCTCTTTTTCCTCTTTTTTTTGTATTTTGATTCCCTTTTTAGAGGGTTTTTGCTATTTTGGAGGAATTTTGGATTATTTTGGGGGAAAAAGGGGTTTTTTTGGCCTTTTGGAGGCAAATATGGTAGGGAATATGGACAAATGAGTCATGTAATGGGGTAGATGAGGTAGTGAGCACTTTTTGGGTGTTAATAGATTGCCCGAAAGTCTTTTATGGTTTTCCTGGGGTGTGGAGAAGAGAAGAAACGAACTAGAGCCCGGAATAATGGTCCCGAACAAACTGCAAAAACTGAAAGTACATGACCTCAATAATGAATGAGGAATAATCTAAACATAGGGACGAGGCGGGCATTCCCATGCTCGTATCAAGATATAGAATAACAATAACAATGGGGTCCAAAATATGGGGACCTGACATATACATGGCCTCAAATAATGAATGAGGAATAATCTCAATATATGGACGAGGCGGGCATACCCATGCTCATATCAAGATACATAAAAAATAACAGTGAGGCACGAAAAGGGGGACCTGTAGGATACATAGAGAACCACTATGTACATCATAAGGGTCTAGAGGGGACACAAATCTGGGACATACTACTGAGCTGACCATGTCTGAGCTGAAGAACTGATACACTGGAATAACAACAGTGCTACTGAGTGGGGTACCAGAGGAACTGATGAGCTGCTAGAGCATAGTGACGGGGAGTCATATCCTCAATGGTACACTAAACTGGGTACTCAAGGAAGGATATAATGGGATGGCTTCCGAATACAATCGCCAACGCAACCCGGACATCCACAGGAACATATAACTGGGTGTTCCGAAGTGACTCACCAATGTGTTAGAGTCGGGGGAAATCCAGGGTCTTCGACCAATAACTGAAGGGATATAAACCCTGCGTGATTCTCAACGATGCGATCAAGGTGTTGAAGTCGAGCATGTGAGAAACAACCACTCGGAGAGGCTATGATGATTCCTCTCAAAATGGTCCGTAGGCACTCACTACAGATGGTGATGGGTCCAAGGCGCAGGGACCTCTGGGTCTATCCTCTGGAATAGAGGGGCTGTCGTCGATAGAGGGAGACCGACAACTAGCAAGGCGATGATGTTTCCTTGATAGGAGCGCGAGGTGGAGAACCAAAGTGTGAGAGTACTGATGGTAGGACTGAAATACTGTGGGGGATAACTGGAAAAGTAGAGTGGGTGGAATCAAACTTCCTTTGTTCAGAGTATGATGGCAGGGATGATCGGGCAACATATGAAACTGACTGGAGGGAAAGGGATCACAGCTGTAATGGATCAAGGATAGCGACTGGGATGAGTGATACTCAAGCTGGTGTAAAATGGCAGGAGACTACAAAATACTCTGAACAAAGGTGACCTGATTGGGGGTGCTGCCGAGATGATCGATCATAGTGCCAAGAGGCACGGGGGGACTTCTTCATGGGTTAAGGAACTAGAAGAAGTGTGTGTAAAATGCTACTGTCGTGTGGATTTATACGAGCCCAGGACAGTTCATGCTCGTGATTGCTTTCAATTTTAAGGAGTCTAAAAGCAATAAGAAGACTCTAAAATAATGGAATGGTACCGTCATGTGGATTTGTACGAGCCCAGGACAGTGCATGCTCGTGGTTGCTTTCAATTTTAGAGAATCTGAAAGCGATAAGAAGACTCCAGGGGGTTTCTTTTTCGTGCGTTAGTCTCCAAGGCGCGAAGAATCATAAAAGGATGCAATGAAGAACTCTTCTAGCCGGTGTGACTAGAGTATTCATTTTTCGTAATTAGTCTACCAGGTCTGGAAAAGGGTTAAACTTATACCAGATTGACGCCCTTTCAGGTACTTTAACGAGCATGAAAGGAAGCAAGATTGCTCGACGATCTTTTCATTGTTTTAGGAGTCAGAAAAGAGCTTAACAGAAACTCCCTAAGTGCCTTTTTCGTAAATGACTTGTCCGGCCCGAAAAAGGGATAAAATTATACCGAACAAAAGAAATGGTGAGGCAAGGAGGAAGTGCTCAATCAAGGAATATTAATGATGACCAAGAATGAGGGTAGGGGGGAACACTGGTGGGCCTCCTTGCAGGATAATGAATGCTGGAAAAATAATGAAATAATTGCAGTATGAAAGGAGTGAATGGCTCATGTAAAAAGGTGGAACAATCTGATGGCAGCCGATGTGGTGCGAAAATCGAGGCAGCAAGATGTCGGGACACAATGTTGAAACTGGACCTAGTGAGAGCAAGAAATGACCTCAAGCATCATCACGAGCTCGAAAAAAAGAATCCGACGATATAAAAAGTGTCAAAAATGGAGAGCAACCGAAGTGGCACACAAATCAAGGCAACTAGTGGTGTCTAAAAAATGATGTGGAAAAAATAAGAAAACAAGTTGACCATCATGACGGTCTCGTCGTGCTGATTCCAGTGGTGGAAACGGTTTGAAAAATGGACTATATATGGGTTCAAAATGGCCAAAACAAGAAAAAGTCAACGGACTATAAATAGTAAGTGGGTCCAACATGACAAGTGTCATTTGGACTTGTTGACTTTGACTAGCGATCAAAGTGGACCAGAGCTAAGTTGGTGTGTCTGGATGATCCGACCAGCTGTTTTCAGATCCGGGAGTTAGAGGTATTCTGACAAAATCATACCTTCATTTTCATTGGGTTCGGAGGGAGGGTCATGGTTCCCAGGGGAGTTTTTGTATGGTCCACGTGGGGTGGACTGTGGGTTTGTGGGGTGGAACCGCGGTCGGGGACTGCGGGTTCCAGGGCAGATCACGCGAATGGGGACCGCGAGGTTTGGCTCGAAATACACGGTCTGGTACCACGTGTTCTGAGGCTAGACACGCGGTTCAGGACCGTGAGTTCGGCTCCTGTAGGCGCAGTCCCGGACCGTGACTGTACCCCTGATAGCCACGGTCGAAAACCACGGCAAGGGGCCCTAAAGCCATGATTTTGATCAAGCTTCTAGGGTTTCGCCGAGGGGGAAGGGTTACTTCTTTGACATGAGTCTGATGAGTTTGCTTTGTGTGATTGACAGGATGCCGTTGGTGCTTTGGCGAGAGCGAGATGTCCTAGATGACATAGTGGAGGTCATCTGGAGGGATCGGCATGTGCAGTTGATGTTGGGGTTGTGCGGACTGCTGAAGTTTGCACAGGTGCCTATGATGCGTTCAGTAGCACTGCTGCTGAACCAATTAGTGAGGGTTTTGGAGTCTGACATTCAGGCATTCAGGGTGCAGGGAGAGAGGGTGGATCTCACCCTCGTAGATGTATACTTCTTGATGGGGTTGCCCTGTCTGGGTAGGGTGGCTGATACGCAACCACGAGTATCCACAGATGTGGATATGGAGGATATGTTGGAGCGATACTGCATTCCAGAGGCTAGGGTGTAGAGGAATGCACTCCGGGTGGTGGACCTGCAAGAGCCAGCAGTACAGGCGATTGCGGCGTGTGTGGTTTGAGTTTTGGGGTCCCAATCACCTGAGAAGGTGTCCGGGGGCCAGATGCAGCCGGTGTAGCAGGTGCTGGATGGTGTTTATTATGCTTGGGGCCAGATGTTCCTCACTTGTGTTTAGTGGTAGCTGACATCGGTGAAGGATTCTGTTATGGATCCTTCCTGTGTTCCTTCTTCATGGAGCAGGTACCTACACTGTGGCCGCAGGTGCTGGTCAGGGCAGGAGGATTGAGGGAGCCACGTATGGTGTGGTGGGGAGAGATGATGCACCGCCGGGGTGGCGTTGAGGTTGGTAGATACTTTACTCAGGAGCTCTACCTTCAGTGGCTGCAGATGCCGCTGGCATTGGATGATTATCCATACAGAGATATGGACTACACCGGGGATGTAGAGGCACCACGGCCGCCAGGGCAGGCGTCGGGACCAGATGGTACGTATTGATTTGCTTGCATGTTATGGATGTCAAGATTTACATATGATAGGTTTAAGATATTGATATGCTGTTACTGACTGATGTATGATCTACAGATGTTGGCCAGAGACCACCACCAGAACATGTAGTGCGCAGGGGGCATGTGGCGGTACCATCCCTGCCAGGCCAAGGGGAGGTGCGTCGATGGAATGCTGAGGGGACTCTGGAGTTCGTACGGATGATTCTGGATCAGTTGCTACTTGGAGTGTAGTGTCCCCTCTATCATACCAGCGGGATAGAGAGGATCACAGTGCTCAATCCGGGCAATTAGCCCCAAAACGTGTGAATTAAAATCATTGATACAAAGAACTGTATCTGTGCATGCTATGGAAAAACGATGGTAATCAAATAAATGCTGTTGATCTCTAACACACATTCAAGATTCTATGATAGCCATGAAATAAAGATCTGTGCAGAATTATACAAGATCATATGGAGATGCATAATCATTTTAATACACAGCGGAAGCAAATTTATTAACAGATCCATGATACATTCAAAATATTCATCAAATGGTAATTGCAAATTTAACACATGAGAATACTTATCTTATGCAAAAGTAGTCCCACGCAACTGGCTATGCAACTGCAACGTTCCACCCAACCGTAGGCCAGTGTGCTCCTCAATCTCTCAGCACCACTGCCACCCCCGAGCTGGGCATGATCTCTACAAGGAACCAGGGAACAGCAGACTCACACATAGCCAAGCATACACCAGGATGAGCCAAGCCAATTTACAATTGGGTTTATCAGGCTGCTAGGAGATGGAAAGGAAGAGTTGCTAAGTTAGTGAGCTCCAGCACAGAGCCAGGGATAACCTTGCAAGATCCATCTAGCTTGGCACCCACAATACCTACACACCCAGCACAAGGAAGTATTCTTTTCACTGCTGTGCAGTCCCTCAAGCCATACCTTCCCTATTTAGTGCTCTCAGGGTATGCATAGAAGAGTAACCAAATCCCTCTTGATCTTCTTGAGAGGTTGTCTCCCCCACTAGGTTTGTCAAGCCACTTCTATCCACTACCACTCCAACACTTCAGCTCACAGGCTCAAACCAAGAGCAAGGATGCACATAGCAGTAGAACCCCACTTGCTGGGCATGAGGAAAACGTTTTCCACAGTAGGATGCATGAGATGGGGTTTCAACTAACCCAGAAAAACATGGGAACCCACAAAAACGAAAATGGGAAGTTGGTGAACAACCCAGGAAGCCAAATCCGTTTTTAGAAAAACGTCCTTGGACATTCAGGGGCAAAAACGACCTCCCTACAGTCCCCAAAACGTGGCCCTCCCTCTCCCAACTGTTATATACTGCAAAAATGACTCCCAGGCATGGAAAAATGCAGTATTTAGATGAAAAACGTAAATGGAAAGACCCCAGCTAACTCCCCCTGCGTGAATGATCAAAGCCTCCTGTTCAGAATGGATTTTGGGCACCATTTCGTGGGTGGTTTCTTGCCCAAGGAGACAAAACACGATTTTCCAGGTTGATGGCTTGCCCATGAACGAAATTGGCTGCCATACCTCTTCATTCCCAAGGCATTAACTGCCTCAACCAACTCTTGGAAGAATTAAATGATTGGGTCCATAACCCAAAATGGGTAGTTGGTGGTTTATGGGTTTCCTCATTGACACATGGATTAACACCATTGGCTCAAGGGTTTGAATAATTTCCCTCCCTATTCCTTGTAGAGTCATGCCCCATCTCTTTTGTTGCATTGCATATCCAGTTGTGGGTTTTTCATTGAAAATTCATAATTACATGATGTCTTATATACATTGTGCCCATCTTGCACAAGAACAGTAGGCATCTATTTTTAATTGCCGATACATGAAACGCTAAATCAATGGTGGGGCCTTGGCCTTGAGCTCCTCACCACAATTAAATTACAATATTTACATCATTTACGGTTTAATACAAAGGGGGTCAAAATGGGGACATTACATTCCCCTCCCCTTACATTAGCACTGTCCTCAGTGTTCATCAAAATTGAACAAAAATGGATATGCCACCCTCATGGCATCCTCCAGCTCCCATGTAGCCTCATCGGGACCGTAGTGCTTCCATTGCACCTTTACCTGTCCGATGGCTCGGTTCCGGAGCAATGTTACCTTCTTGTCTAGGATGCGCAATGGATCGGTTTGGAATTCTCCCTCGGGTTCCACCTGGATCACATCCCAATTAATCACATGGTTAGGATCATGTACATATTTCTTAAGCAAAGAGACGTGAAAAACATTATGAGCTTTAGTGCTAGCAGGCAATGCAAGTCTATATGCAACTGGTCCTATTCTTTCAAGCACTTCAAATGGCCCACAATATCTAGGTGATAGCTTGGCACAACTCCCAAGCTTCAAGGAACTCTTCCTTGATCTCACTCTAAGATATACATGATCCCCAACATTGAATTCCCTATGCACTCTATGCTTATCTGCATAGCTTTTCTGTCTATCCTGGGCTGCTTTTAAATTTTGCCGGATCCTTGCAACCTCTTGTTCCATTTCCTTAAGCAATTCTGGCCCAAGTACAATTCTGTTCACTGGATTGTCCCAAGTCACTGGTGTCCTACACCTTCTACCATACAAAGCCTCATAAGGACTCATACCCAATGATGCTTGTTGCCCGTTTTTATATGCAAATTCTACCAAGTGTATATAATCCTCCCACTTGGATGGTTTGTCCATTACATACATGCGGAGCATGTCTTCAAGCACTCGATTTACTCTTTCAGTTTGACCATCTGTTTGAGGATGGTATGCGGTACTAAAGCTTAGCTGTGTACCCAAATCTGCAAAGAGACCTTTCCAAAAATTGGAAGTGAACTTGGTATCCCTGTCAGAAATTATTACCTTAGGCAGCCCATGTAATCTGAAAATTTCCTTCATGAAAATATTTGCAATGGCATCGGCTTTATGGGTGGACTTAACCGGTATAAAATGTGCTGCCTTCGTTAACTTGTCCACCACAACCATGATGGAATCATGTTGTCTCTTATTCATTGGCAATCCTGTAATATAATCCATGGATATTACTTCCCATTTCCATTCTGGAATTGGCACTGGAAGCAATAAACCTGCTGGATGTTGGTGTTCACTCTTCACCTGTTGACATTCCATGCACTTAGAAATGTATTCAGCAACGTCCTTCTTCATGCCTGGCCAGAAATAATATTTCCTTGTTGTAGCAATTGTTTTCTGATATCCTGGGTGACCAGAGTATGGATCTTTATGGATTTCATCCATAACAATTCTCCTTAAATCTGCCGCATTTGGAACATAGACTCTATTCTTGTAAGTAAGAAGTCCTCCTTCTTCCAAATGATAGCCCTCATACTTCTTTTCAAGGTTTTGCTGCTGCAATTTTCCCTTTATCTGCTCATACACTTTATCCTCAACCATATGGTTAACAATCTGCTGCCTCAAATCTGGTTGGCAAGTACTAAGCGCTGCCACATGCATTTCACGTACCTTCCTGCTGAGTGCATCAGCCACCTTGTTTTCTTTCCCTTTTATGTGCTTGATTTCGAAATCAAATTCACACAAAAATTCCAACCATCTAGCTTGCCTAGCATTTAAAGTTGGCTGATCAAACAAGTATTTCAGACCACAATGGTCTGTCCTTAACTCAAATTTTCTTCCCATTAAGTAATGCCTCCACATCTTTAAGGCGTGTACTATGGCTGCAAGTTCTATATCATGAGTAGCATAGTTCTTCTCATGCTCCTTCAACTTTCTTGACTCATAGCATATCACGTGGTTGTCTTGCATAAGAACTCCTCCAAGTCCTTGATTGCATGCATCGGTACACACCACAAAGTCTTTTTCCGGGTCTGCAATCTTCAAAATAGGTGCACTTGTAAGAAGATTCTTCAACCGTTGAAAACTTTCCTCACATCTTGGTGACCATTCAAACTTTATCCCCTTCTTTTGCAAAGAAGTGATCGGGTTAGCAACCTTGGAGAATCCTTCGATAAACCTCCTGTAGTAACCAGCAAGGCCCATAAAAGATCTCACATCAGTCACATTCCTTGGAGTTGGCCAATTCATAATGGCTTCAATCTTCTCAGGGTCTACAGATATTCCTTCGTCGGAGATGATGTGACCCAAATAATGAATTCTATCTTTATAGAAGTCACATTTGCTCAACTTTGCATACAACTTATGCTCCCTTAGTAATTGCATTGTCATCCTCAAATGTTCTTCATGCTCTTCTTCATTCTTAGAATAGATGAGAATGTCGTCTAGGAATACCAGAACGAACTTGTCCAAATATTTGCTAAAAACATTATTCATGAGACACATGAATGTAGCTGGTGCATTTGTGAGACCGAATGGTACCACTACAAACTCATAGTGTCCATACCTCGTTCTAAAGGCTGTCTTATGAATATCTTCTTCTTTGATTCTTACCTGATGGTAACCAGACCTCAAGTCAATCTTTGAAAATACCTTTGCTCCTCTCATTTGGTCAAATAGGTCATCAATTCGGGGCAATGGGTATTTGTTCTTCACAGTGACTTTGTTCAACTGCCTGTAGTCAATACATAACCTGAGTGTTCCATCTTTCTTTTTCACAAATAGAACAGGTGCTCCCCATGGGGACACACTTGGCCTAATGTATTTCTTTTCCAGCAACTCTTGTAATTGCATTTTTAATTCTAGAAATTCTGGGGTACTCATCCTGTACGGTGTCTTAGATACTGGTGCCGCTCCTGGCACAAGTTCAATTGTAGTCAATGTCTCTCTTTGGAGGAAGTCCTGGAATCTCATCAGGAAAAACATCCCTGAATTCTTGTAATACATGATAGTCCTCCAAACTAAGAGTTTCACTCTCTGCTGCCTCTAAAACGTGAGCTGCATACAGTTGACATCCCTTCCTACAGAACTTCTTCAACTGCATGGCTGAAACCTGTCTAACAGAAGTCACCTTTGGAATGCCCTTCACAACCCTCGGGTTTCCTTCTTCGTCCATGCATTCAAATGTATTATTGTAGCAGTCAAGTTTAACCCTGTGTGTTTCTAACCAATCCATTCCAATGAGAATATCATAGGAACCAAGTGGCAAAATATTCAGATCTGCATAAGTGAATAGCCCATCCATCTCTAATGAACATTTCTCTACTATTTCGCTAACTTTTCTCTTGGTTCCAGTGGCTAGTTGAACTAACCAAGATTTACTATGCTTTAATTTCTTGAAAGCACACATCTCATCAATTCTAGGAGTGACATAACTGTGAGTAGATCCAGGATCAATCAAAATAGAAACAGATTGCTTAGCAATCTTACCTCAACCTCAACCACAGTTGACTGATGATCTGCTTGGCGGTCGTCCACTGCTGCATAGATTCTAGGGATTGTCCTCGCCACTTGACCCACAGTTCCAGCTCCTTGGATGTTGTGAACTTGATTTGCATTCCCATTCCTATGTGGACAGTTCCTAAGCATGTGGTCTCCTCCACAACCCCAACATTGAAGTGGTTCTCTTGGCTCCGTTGGATCTCTTGGATTGTCTCCCATCATCCTAGTTGGCTTAGTCACAACCTGTGATGGCTGCCTTTGTTGATTCCTGAATTGAGGAGGCTTGAACCCCTTCTTCCTTTGATCAAACTTTTCATTTTTCCTATCTTTCCATGCCTTATGGAATTCTGGTTTGCTCCTGTTCCGATCAAAGCAATACTTGGCTTTTCTTATGGCCTCCTCTAGAGTTCGAGGTTCATCAAATTCAATTCTATCTTTATACGACTGGGGCAGTTCACTTAGGAAACGTTGAATTTTGACCTTATCATCTCGAATATACTTGACATACCTCAACAGCTCCAAGAACTTGTTTGCATATTCTTCCATGGTCGATTGTCCCAATCTCAGCTCATGGAACTCTTTGATCTTATCATCATAGTACCTATCAGAGAGGTATTTCTGCTTGAAGTATTTCTTGAACTGCTTCCACACAATCTTCCGTTCATTGATCCTCTTCACTTGCCTGGTGTGTTCCCACCATATAGATGCTCTTCCATTCAAGTTGAATATGGAGACCCTTGCCTTCATATTTCCCGAGTAGTCTTGGACTTGGAAATACTTTCTCATCCCAAGAAGCCAAGCCTCAGCTTCTTGACCGGACTTTATCTCTCCATCAAATGTAGGAGGTTTTTCCTTCTTAAATTCCCCATGCGAATTGTTCTTGTAGTGTTTCTTCCTCTTACTCATGTGAGATGAAGAGCTTGAACCCTCAATGGATTCTTCAAAGTCAGATGATTCATTAGAATATATTTCTGGAGTATATGTCCTGTCTGTAGAAACTCTTCTTGGACTACTGGCCCTCTTACGGAAATTCCTTCTAGAGCTACTCCCACCCTTTTCTGGATTTGATATCTGATGCCCAGATTTTATTTGCCTTTGGATGTCTGTTAAACTCTGTAGCATGGCTGCATTCAGCTGATTTTGTTCTTCCTGAGCTTTAATCATCCTTTCATTATCTTCCCTACAGCTTTGCAACTCCACCCTTAGGCTTCTCATGGTGGCTGCAACATCTGGAGGGGTCTCTTGATTTCTTCTCCCATTAGATTCTGTTTCAGCATTCTCAACCTGTATGTTCTCCCCCATGGCATCTGTCTCAGGCTCATAGGGATCCTGTGCATCATTCATGATGTTCATTTTCTTGGCCCAACCAGGATCCAAAATTTTCCAACTGTATTAACTAGAGTGCTACCCTGCTGTAATTGTGACTCTCTGAAATGTGTTCATCAGCACAATTGTTAGCTGCATTATATTCTCAGAAATTCACAATTTACTTCATGCACATGGAAAATGCCACACTGACAACTCATCAAATCACGAACAACGACATACAAGGGGGAAAGAAAAAGGGGGTCAAGGGGGCTTGCCCCCTTGTGGCTCGCCACTGCAGGACGGGTCGAGGGCAGCGCCCTCGTTTTTTTTTTTTTTTTTTTTTTTTTTACGAATCACGCCTCATCGGGCGATTCGCTGAATCCGCAACGGGAAGTTCGTGAAATCCGGCCGCGATGGGCGATTCACAGACTACTCCCACAACCGCGGGGAGGTTCACGGTATGCTCCCGCAACTGCGGGGCGGTTGGCCGTAGGCTTCCGCAGTTGCGGGCCGGTTCGGCGACGGCTTCCGCGCGACGCGGTTTGGCAACGGCTTCCGCAATTGCGGAGCAGTTTTCCGAACGCTCGCGCAATTGCGGAGCCATTCGGCGAAGGCTTCCGCAGTTGTGGAGCCATTCGGCGAATGCTCTCGCAATTGTGGAGCCATTCGGTGAAGGCTTCTGCAACTTCGGAGCCGTTCGCGGAATGCTTCCGCCGTTGCGCGGAATGCTTCCGGGGGTTTCGGGCGGTTTTTGCGAAAAGATTTTTCGGAATGACTTGTTGAACGCTTCCGCAATGGCGGGGCGATTCGCTGAAGTCTTCCGAAATTGCGGAACGATTCGGCGAAGTCTTCCGCAGTTGCGGAACGATTCACCGAAGTCTTCCGCAACTTCGGAAAGACTCGCCGAACTCTTCCGCATTGCGGAACGATTCACGGAATCCTTCCGAAATTTCGGAAGAGAATTCCTTCCGCAATTTCGGAAGAGAATTCCTTCCGAAAATTTTCCGTTCGATGCCGAGACTTAGAAAATTTTTCACTTTTAAAATTTTTTTTCCTTCGCTATTTCGAAGCGGTTCGCAGAATCCTTCCGCAATTGAGGGAAGGTTCACCGAACTCTTCCGCAATTTGCGGGAAGGTTCGCGGAACCTTTCCGCTGTAAAATTAGTCACAGCAGATCTAATGAACAAGTAAATCAATCACAACAGATGAACATAGAAAATATGGTGCAAAACTGTGCAAAACATGCAGCAGTGCTCTCTATCCCAGAAAGGGTGAATGAATTACAATACAAACTGTCACAATGACTGAGCAATTCAAATTGCCTAAGGAGGTCATTCGAATTACAGAATGGAGTAGCTTGACTCTATCTAGGAGTCCTCATCAATCATCGGTGGTGCTCATCAATCACAACAACCAGTCATCCAGGTGTCAATCTGAGTCTAACTGAGTGTAATAAGTGTAACTGAAGTGTGTAGCACTGATATAGGATCTGGAGGCTCAGTGGGGGTGCATGGGAGGCTAACTGAAGTCAGAACAAGTCACCTAATCAAACTGGAGGTCAAATGGAAGTGATACAGTCAGTCGGGAGTGAAACTAGCCTCAAATCAGGGAGAATCGGAGCTAACTGAATGTAACTGAAGTGGAACTGCAGTGGTAGGTGAACAAGTGCGCCCTTCTCTGGCAGTAGGTGAGAAGTGGGCGCCTTTCAGCTTAGGAGGGCTAAAACTCTGTGGTAGGTGGATAAGGTGCTGGAGGCATCAAACTGGTGACTGGGATGCATGCCAGTGCATGCAGGTGCATGCAAACCCTAGATTCTGCATGCAAACCCTAATTTGCATGCAGATCCTGAAAAAGATGATGTGGATATCCGAACACCCCCCCTCAAGCTAGACTATGATGTGCCAACAAAAATAATGTGGGGCCCTGGTAACTAAGACCAAAGGTCACCCCAATACAATAATCCAAAAAATGCTGAAAATAAACTAAGTGAGGAAAGAGGGAAAACCCAGTGGGAAGAAAGCCTCCCCTCAAGCTAAAGCATAATAATGAATCAATCTGTCTCCACCATGATGGAACTCACCCCCAACAGTGAACGGAGGTAAGAGAACTTCTTCTCAGTGAAGCTCTTGGTGAAGATGTCTGCAATTTGCTCATCAGTAGGGCAATATTGCAGAATGATGGTGCGGTCATGCACCAACTGTCGAATGTAGTGCATATGAATCTCAATGTGTTTGGTCCTCTGCTGCTGAACTGGATCTGTGGAGATCTTGATAGCACTTTGATTGTCACAAAATAGGACAGTCGAAGTAGTGCCACCAAAACCAAACTCAGAAAGAATACCCTGCAACCAAACTGCCTGAATGCAGGCATTGACTGCCCCTCGATACTCTGCCTCTGCTGAAGAAAGTGCAATGGCTGCTTGCTTTTTGCTGGACCAGAAAATAGCACCATGACCAATCATGAAAAGATAACCGGAAGTGGACTTCCAATCAATGCTATCACCTGCCCAATCTGAATCAGTAAAACCAATGAAATCTAGCTCAGAATCTGCAGCATAATGTATGCCAAACTGTTTCGTACCTTGCACATACTGCAAGATCCGCTTGGCTGCTCGCCAATGAAGCTCATGTGGCTGCTGCATATATCTTGACACGGCACTCACGGCATATGAGATATCAGGCCGTGAGTGTGTCAAATAAAGTAGTGAACCAATCAACTGTCGATACATACTGCAATCTGCAAGCGGTGTGGAATCTCCCTCCTCAAGACTGATTCCTGAGAGGAATGGGAACGGGGCTGCCTTACATTCAGCCATATTAAACTTCAATAACAGGTCGGAAGCATATTTTTGCTGAGATATAGTGATCCCATCAAAATTTTGAGCTATCTCCAAGCCCAAAAAATGACTCAGCAAGCCCAAATCGCTCATGTCAAAAGCTAGATTTAAGGCAGATTTTAGCTTGTTTATTGAAGTAAGTGTGCTACCAGTAATAAGCAGATCATCAACATAAAGTACAATAACCAACAAATTACCTTTAACTCTCTGAAGATACACATTCGGATCAGATTTGCATCTTTGGAAATTCTGAGAAAGAAGGAAGGAGTCCATCTTTGCGTACCAAGCTCTTGGGGCCTGTTTTAACCTGTACAAAGACTTCTTCAATCTACAAACCAATGATGGATCTGATGTATAACCCTCTGGCTGCTGCATATAGACCTCTTCAGCAAGGTCTCCATGTAAAAATGCACTCTTCACATCCATATGGTGCACTTCCCAGTGCTTGGATGCGGCAATAGCTAAAACAAGGCGGATGGAATCCATCTTTGCAACCGGTGCAAAGGTCTCTGTGTAGTCCACTCCTTGGACTTGGGAAAAACCTTTTGCCACCAACCTTGCTTTATATTTGCTGATAGTGCCATCAGCAGCAACTTTAGTATGGTAGACCCATTTACACTTCACTAATTTTCTTCCAGGTGGAAGAGAAACTAGCTCCCATGTATTGTTCTTTTGAAGAGAACTGTACTCTTCATCCATGGCACTTTTCCATCTCGGATCTCGATGGGATGAATAGTATGATGTAGGATCTGAACCAGCCATCAAATAAAAAATCTCAGGAAGAAATGGATCAGCAATAGAAAGAGCCATACCTGCTCTTTGAAAGTCTCCTCTTGTTCGTCTCGGATCAGCAGGATTTCCAAGACTAGAACCAACAGATTGTAGAGTGTTTTGGGCCCACTTTGGTAACTGAGGAGGATCATAATGGTCGGATTCTGAAACTGATATGTCATGATCATCATATGCTGCTACAATATCAGAAATATCAGAACTCATACCTTCATTATCGCTGCTCGGATCTTCTTCTGGTGAAGGCGGTGAATCGGCAGTTTTCTCCTCGACTAGTTGCAATTCTTGAAGCGGTTCTTCAAACTGCACACTGCGCTCTATGAATATCTTTTTAGATCTGATATCCATGAGTTTATATGCTTTTGATTCTTCCCCATATCCTATCAATATGCACTCGATACTTTGTGGATCCAAAGCTCGTCTCTTCTCAGAAGGAATTCTAGCCCATGCAGTAGAGCCAAAAACTCTCAAATTTGACACATCCGGTTTGTGACCAAAGAATGCTTCGAAAGGAGTCATACCTTTCACGGATGAATGTGGAACACGGTTCTGTATATATGCAGCAACATTGATTGCTTCAGCCCAAAGATTTGCAGCCAAACCTTTCGATTCAATCATGCATGTAGCCATCTCTTTCAGTGACCGGTTTTTCCTTTCCGCTACACCGTTCTGCTGGGGTGTGTAGGGAACTGTATGTTGGATCTTGATTCCGCTTTGGGCACAAAGTTGCAGCAACTCAGACTTGATATATTCCCCACCATTATCAGATCTAAGAGCTTTGATCTTGCTCTCAGTGGTGGTCTCAACAGAAGCCTTAAAATCCTTGAATTTTCCAAGCACTTCTGACTTGTTTTTGAGAAAGAATACCCATGTAAAGCGGGAAAAATCGTCAATAAATGTCAAAACATACCTTGAACCATTTAATGACATATGGGGCAGCGGGCCACTGATATCAGAATGGATCAATCCCAAAATAGTAGAGGCTCTGCTAGCCTTGCCGCGGTCGAATCTGTGCTCGGGGTGCTTCCCAATAATGCAACCAATGCATATTCCCTTCGAGGAACGGAGTTGTGGAAGCCCATCTACCATGGATTTATTTGATAGCAGCAGCAAATACTTATAATTTAGATGTCCAAATCTTTCATGCCAAAGCCTACTAACCTCATTACCATGTGTGCGAAGAGAAGTGGGCTTTGCAAGCGGAATAAAGTGCGAAAACTCATAGCATTTTGCAGTGTGGTTTGCCTTTCCAACCGCAACTAGTTTTCCACTTTTGATATCAGAAATTTCAACTGTATTAGGGCTGAATGTGACTTGCTTTGGTTCACCAGTATGTGTCATTTGATACACAGAAAGGAGATTCGAAGATAAGGAAGGCACATAGAGAACATTCTGAAAGCATCCATGTTCTACATGAATCGTACCTTTGCCCTTTGAAGAAATTTTTGAGTCATCTCCCAAATGGATGGGGATGGAGCTGTTTGGATCAAATGAAGAAAAAGAATCAATATTTGCAGCCATATGATTTGATGCACCCGAATCTATCAAGAGAGTAGTGGGCTTCGAAACCGTTGCCATGAGTGCTTGTCCTCTTTCATGATCATCATTCCGATCCTTCTTCCTTGCACCGTCAGGAAGGGTTATGTTGTTCTTTTCCAAAAGGAGGGCCATTTGATCTATAGTCTTCTTCATACATGAACTTTCGGGATGAAAGCCACGGTTACAATAAGTACATTTATATTTTTGGTTACCTTCTTTGCCCTTTTGCTTGGATTTCGAACCGGATGGTGCATCCGTTTGCTTGCCTTTGTCTTTTTGCTTGTGAGGCTCGAATTTGGGCTTCTCCTTCTTTAGCTTTCCTTTACCATTCGAGATCTTGGGTCCTTGAACAAATAGGGCTGAATCTTTGGAGCTTATGGACCCCATTTGAATCAACTTGTCATGCTCTTTTGTAACGGACTCAATGAAGGCATTCAAGGTAGGCATCTTCCAATTCGGGGTAGTTAGCCGACCGGAATTGAAAGTAGAGACAAATACCGAATAATCTTTCCCAAGCTTGCTTAGAATGGAGAGGATCAATTGTTTATCCTCTTTGATAACACCACTGTTCTTCAATTGCAAGTTCAAGTTCTTGAATTTCGTGAAGAATTCATTGATGGTCTCGAAATTCTCAGGATTAAGGCCAATCAATTCATTCTCTAATTGAAAATCCCTAAGCTCATCCTGCTTGCCGAATAGTGTTTCAAGTTGCTCCCATATGGCTTTTGGAGTCTTCAATCCCCTGAGATGGAAGTGAAGATCCTTGGAGATGGAGAGACAAATAAGACCATAAGCTTCATCAAGCTTGTTGTAGTGTTTGGTTCGATCTGAAACATTGTTTGGCTCCAATTCAAGACCAAGAGTGACTCGGTAGTAACCTTTTGAACGTAATATGATCTCCATATCATCTTTCCAATCAAAATAATTGAATGGGGTGAGGATAGGCTTTGAAGAAGAGTATTCCATTGCAAGGATTGAGTCAACTGATGAAGAGGAAGCTTGCATGCAAACTATAGCGAATGCAATTGCTGTAGGGAAGCTTGCATGCAGAAGATAGCGAGTGCACTTGAAGGAGACAATAAACCTGCAAATCACATAAAAACAACCACAATAAGGTCGAACAATCCACCCTTTGAGAGTTGCATCACACCTGGGATTGGATTGCAAGCAATGTTGAATAGGTCCAATGTATCAGATCCAGGAATTATGTGGTAACTCAAGCTTCTGGAGTGGTATTGGAATAATTTTCAAGCTTTGCATGCACAAGAGCGAATGCCCTTGAGATATTTCATGCCCAACTTTTTGCAATTTTTAGCAATTCAGTCAAATCTTCTTGTATAAACACCTGTAGAAAAGAGATCTTGTCCCTGCAATGGCTCTGATACCATGTAAACTTAGTCACAGCAGATCTAATGAACAAGTAAATCAATCACAACAGATGAACATAGAAAATATGGTGCAAAACTGTGCAAAACATGCAGCAGTGCTCTCTATCCCAGATAGGGTGAATGAATTACAATACAAACTGTCACAATGACTGAGCAATTCGAATTGCCTAAGGAGGTCATTCGAATTACAGAATGGAGTAGCTTGACTCTATCTAGGAGTCCTCATCAATCATCGGTGGTGCTCATCAATCACAACAACCAGTCATCCAGGTGTCAATCTGAGTCTAACTGAGTGTAATAAGTGTAACTAAAGTGTGTAGCACTGATATAGGATCTGGAGGCTCAGTGGGGGCGCATGGGAGGCTAACTGAAGTCATAACAAGTCACCTAATCAAACTGGAGGTCAAACGGAAGTGATACAGTCAGTCGGGAGTGAAACTAGCCTCAAATCAGGGAGAATCGAAGCTAACTGAATGTAACTGAAGTGGAACTACAGTGGTAGGTGAACAAGTGCGCCCTTCTCTGGCAGTAGGTGAGAAGTGGGCGCCTTTCAGCTTAGGCGGGCTAAAACTCTGTGGTAGGTGGCTCCTGGGTGCTAGAAGAAGGTGGATAAGGTGCTGGAGGCATCAAACTGGTGACTGGGATGCATGCCAGTGCATGCAAACCCTAGATTCTGCATGCAAACCCTAATTTGCATGCAGATCCTGAAAAAGATGATGTGGATATCCGAACATCCGCAGTTTCGGGACGACTTCCGAAAACTGACTTAAAACAAAAATTTCCACAAATAGACTTAAAACAGAAATTTTCAAAAACAGACTTAAGAAAATTTTGAAATTTTTCCCTGTTATTGCTATCAGGTTTGGCCCATAGAGGCCCAATGCTGCAACGCAGCTCTGATACCATAATGTAGTGTCCCCTCTATCATACCAGCAGGATAGAGAGGATCACAGTGCTCAATCCGGGCAATTAGCCCCAAAACGTGTGAATTAAAATCATTGATACAAAGAACTGTATCTGTGCATGCTATGGAAAAACGATGGTAATCAAATACATGCTGTTGATCTCTAACACACATTCAAGATTCTGTGATAGCCATGAAATAAAGATCTGTGCAGAATTATACAAGATCATATGGAGATGCATAATCATTTTAATACACAGCGGAAGCAAATTTATTAACAGATCCATGATACATTCAAAATATTCATCAAATGGTAATTGCAAATTTAACACATGAGAATACTTATCTTATGCAAAAGTAGTCCCACGCAACTGGCTATGCAACTGCAACGTTCCACCCAACCGTAGGCCAGTGTGCTCCTCAATCTCTCAGCACCACTGCCACCCCCGAGCTGGGCATGATCTCTACAAGGAACCAGGGAACAGCAGACTCACACATAGCCAAGCATACACCAGGATGAGCCAAGCCAATTTACAATTGGGTTTATCAGGCTGCTAGGAGATGGAAAGGAAGAGTTGCTAAGCTAGTGAGCTCCAGCACAGAGCCAGGGATAACCTTGCAAGATCCATCTAGCTTGGCACCCACAATACCTACACACCCAGCACAAGGAAGTATTCTTTTCACTGCTGTGCAGTCCCTCAAGCCATACCTTCCCTATCTAGTGCTCTCAGGGTATGCATAGAAGAGTAACCAAAGCCCTCTTGATCTTCTTGAGAGGTTGTCTCCCCCACTAGGTTTGTCAAGCCACTTCTATCCACTTCCACTCCAACACTTCAGCTCACAGGCTCAAACCAAGAGCAAGGATGCACATAGCAGCAGAACCCCACTTGCTGGGCATGAGGAAAACGTTTTCCACAGTAGGATGCATGAGATGGGGTTTCAACTAACCTAGAAAAACGTGGGAACCCACAAAAACGAAAATGGGAAGTTGGTGAACAACCCAGGAAGCCAAATCCATTTTTAGAAAAACGTCCTTGGACATTCAGGGGCAAAAACGACCTCCCTACAGTCCCCAAAACGTGGCCCTCCCTCTCCCAACTGTTATATACTGCAAAAACGACTCCCAGGCATGGAAAAATGCAGTATTTAGATGAAAAATGTAAATGGAAAGACCCCAGCTAACTCCCCCTGCGTGAATGATCAAAGGCTCCTGTTCAGAATGGTTTTTGGGCACCATTTCGTGGGTGGTTTCTTGCCCAAGGAGACAAAACACGATTTTCCAGGTTGATGGCTTGCCCATGAACGAAATTGGTTGCCATACCTCTTCATTCCCAAGGCATTAACTGCCTCAACCAACTCTTGGAAGAATTAAATGATTGGGTCCATAACCCAAAATGGGTAGTTGGTGGTTTATGGGTTTCCTCATTGACACATGGATTAACACCATTGGCTCAAGGGTTTGAATAATTTCCCTCCCTATTCCTTGTAGAGTCATGCCCCATCTCTTTTGTTGCATTGCATAGCCGGTTGTGGGTTTTTCATTGAAAATTCATAATTACATGATGTTTTATATACATTGTGCCCATCTCGCACAAGAACCGTAGGCATCTATTTTTAATTGCCGATACATGAAACGCTAAATCAATGGTGGGGCCTTGGCCTTGAGCTCCTCACCACGATTAAATTACAATATTTACATCATTTACGGTTTAATACAAAGGGGGTCAAAATGGGGACATTACATGGAGTGACTGATGACAGGTGGCGGGACGTGGATCCGGAGGTGATTCAGGACTATCTGAGGCCACCACGGGAGTTCTGATTGATTGCGATCTGGGTGGCTATCTTGGCGGATAGGGGTCGGGCACAAGAGCACGCAGGGGATGAGGAGCTACGGGAGGAGGAGCGAGGTGAGGACTCGTAGGCAGATGATGCAGGCAATGACGAAGGGTATGACTCTCATTAGGGAGTGCAGGGGACTCCCCCCGATTTTGTAGCTATGGCATGTATTCTATGAGGCTTATTGATGTATAGATATTTTTTGTATAACTGAGTACGGGCGTACTTAGGACATGTGTAGCATATTGATGTTTATTTTTTGATATATATATATATGCATATGGATGCAACTTTTTGCGATGATGATTTAGTGTATGCAAGTGGATGCACTTATGGTTGGTTATATGTTTGTACTGCACGTGGATGCAGGTAGTGTAGGATGATGGGCACATGGATGCCCCTTGTGTATTTTATGTTATGCAACATGATGTATGTAGGATTAGGCACGTGGATGCCCCTGTATAGTAATGTGGTTTTATTTTTATTGCACATGGATGCAAATGTTTATGTGGTGATAGGCACGTGGATGCCCCTTGCAATCTTTTTGGGTTTTGATATATTTTTGATGAGATGGTATGGGATGATGATGTATGATGGAGGTTTTACATGGTGTGATTGATGTGCCAATCTAGGATGTTGTTAGCCATTTGATCTGTGACACTATTTTGAGCTCTTGGGACATGGGTGAATGTTATGGATTCAAATTGTCGGCTGAGTTGTTTTGTGCATAGGAATTTTCTAAAGAGGCAGAGATCACGCACCTGATAGCGGTTGTTGAGCTGGGAGACAAGTAGCTGGGAGTCAAGGAACACATGAAGGTTACATATGCCCATCTGGAGGGCAGCAGTCAGGAGACCGGTCACAGCATCATACTCCACCTGGTTATTGGTAGCAGCACCTATACATATTACGTCAAGGTGAATCAATTCATGTGAAGGGGAATATAAGACCCATGCTGCAGAAGCCAGGTTTGGAGACTAGTGGCTTGCTCCATCAATGAAGCCAATGTAAGGAGGTGGAAGAGGGTCCATCTATGATCATGCAAAAATGAGGAATGTAAGATTGTGGTAAAAATTTTGAAAAACAAAAAGAGAGCAAACTGTACAATACGGACCAATGGGGCCGCGGGTTTATTTAGGGATAAAAGCGCTTAAGATACAACCCATTACTGGGGTTGCGCAAAGGGTGACCTTCTGATTCAGTTAAAATGTATGCCCCATTACCGAGGCATTTCTTAATGATGTAAGGGCCGTGCCAGATGGATTCAAACTTTCCTTTACAAGTTTTGTCATGGGCTTGGTCATAAGCGAGGACGAGGTCCCCTTCACGGAAAGTTCAAGGGTGTAGATGTTTGTCGTAACCAGCTTTGGAGCGGTTCTTGGTGGCTTCAATGGTCTGGAGAGTGGCATGACGGTCTTCATCAGCTTTTTCTAGTGATAGAAGATGTTGCTCAAGTGGGGAGGTGTCTGGGAGAAGCTCGATGGCGATGTGTAAGGCAGGTATCTAACACTCGATAGGGAGGACAGACTCTACACCGTGAACTAAATGAAACGGGGTAAAATCGGTGGCAGTTTTGGTGGATGCACAGTAAGCCCATAAGGCAGGGAACAACATGTGGTGCTAATTGGACTTATGCCGGTCAACAGTGCGTTCGAGGATGATTTTTAAAATTTTGTTAATGGCCTCTACTTGGCCGTTCCCTTGGGGGTAGTAAGAAGAGGAATACTGATGTTCGAACTTCAGTAGGGTGGATAACTCGTGCCAAAGGGAATCTTCGAAGTGTGAACCATGGTCTAAGACCAACTATTTAGGGACCCCGAACCGAGTGATAACGTGGTTAAAAAAGAAACGAGCAGTGGTGTCAGCTTTACAATTGAAGGTGGGCATGGCTTCGGCCCATTTGGTGAAGTAATTGATGGCGACAATGATGTACTTATGGCCGTTGATAGATGGGGGTTTACATTCCATGAAGTTGATGGCCCACTTACAAAAGGGACCAACAGTGACGACTGAGTGTAACGGAGCGGGTGGTGTCCGAGCCTTGGGGGCAAAAAGTTGGCAATTATGGCAATGTTTGATCATTGTGATGCAGTCGGTAAAGAGTGTGGGCCAGAAGTATCCAACACAGACGACCTTTTGGAAGGTGGCTATTCTAGAGAAATGGGTACCGCAGGCACCGCTATGACAGTCATTGAGGATGTGTTCGGCTTCCTCGTGTGTATGGCAATGATGGAGAATCTTGTCAACCCCTCGCCGGTAAAGGACATCGCCTGAGAGGAGATATCGAGAGGCCTAGTGACGGATCCGACGGCGTCCATCACGACTAATGTTGGGCCTGAACTTCTACGTATGAAGATATAACAAAATATCACCATTCCATGGGTCATCAGACAAGATGATGAACAAGTGATTGTCGGGTAACTCATCGGAGATTTGTGGGGACGACAAAAGGGAGGGGAGATCGGTGATGAGCTGGGAAAGCACGAGGGATTTAGTGCTCTTAGGGGTTTTGAAAGTGAGGTCATATTCCTGGAGGATAATTACCCATTTAGCAACGCGACCTTGCAGGAGCCGCCAATTTAAGAGATAGACCATGGGGTTGGAGTCGGCGACAACTGTGGTATGACTGAGCAAAATGTAGTGTCACAATTTTTGGACGGAAAAGACCACAGCAAGGGCTAGTCTTTCCTCATATGGGTAACGTAGGGGTGGTCCAGACAAGGTCTGGCTGACATAATAAATGACATGCTCCCGACGAGCGGCATCTTCTTGAACAAGGACTCTGGACACGATGTAATCGGATGACGAGACATAAAGGATGAAGTCTTGAGAGAAATCAGAAGGGGAGATCAAAGGGGCTTGTGTGAGAGCTTTCTTGAGGGCTTCGAATGCAGCTTCTGCTTGCTCATCCCAAAGAAAGGGTATGTGGGTATGAAGCAAGCATAAGAAGCCATGAACAGTGGTGGCATAATCAGGAAAGAAGCGACGGAGGAAATTAGATCACCCCTGCAGACTCTGGAGCTTCCAAAGCGTGCGAGGAGAGGGAAGGTCTATGATGGCTTGGACTTTCAGGGGATCCATAGCAATTCGTTTCTGGGAAACAATGAAACCCAACAACCGGCCTGCCGAAACGCAAAAGACACACTTGTGTGGGTTCAAGCGGATTTGATATTTGTGACAACGCAGAAAAACTTGCTGGAGGTCGTTAAGGTGGTCTGATCATTTTCGAGAATGAGTGATAAGGTCGTCAGGATAGACTAGCAGAATATGGACCAAGTCGTGAAAACAATAGGTCATCGCCCGCTAGAAGGTGGCACCAGCATTTTTGAGGCCGAAAGGCATGATGCGATAGGCAAAGGTGCCCCATGGGGTGGTAAAGGAAGTCTTGTACTGATCCTCCTTACGGATCTGAATTTGGTTGTATCCGGAAAAACCATCCATGAAAGATAGGACTTCATACCCCGCACACGCATCGATGAATTGGTCAATAAATGGCGTGGGGAAGTTGTCTTTGGGACAGGCTCAGTTTAAATCACGGAAGGCAGTACATACTCTAATGGTGCCTTGTTTTTTGTTAATAGGGATGGGGTTTGAAACCCAGGTGGTATATGCAATAGGATAAATGAATCCTGCTTTGCGAAGTTTCTCAATATCCGCTTTAACAGTGGGGAGCTTTGAGGGATGAATGGGGCGTTGTTTCTGGCAAACGGGGAGTACATATGGCCATGTGTCAATGTGGTGCTCTATAATAGCGGGGTCGAGACCAGGCATTTCGGTATAGGACCAGGCAAAGACATCACGTAACTCTTGGAAAAGTTTTTTGTACTCTCCAATCTCATACTCACTGCAGGAGGTTCCTAATGTAATGATTTCAAGAGCACCAGGTGGGTCAGAGATATCTATGTGGATGACAGGTGAGATGTTGGCCATGTTACCTTCCTCAAAGGCATCAGGCGCGCGAATAGGATCCTTAAACCAGTTGAATTTGGTGGGAAGGAAATCTTTGGACTCAACCACAAATTGGGTGGTGGTGGTGGAGGAGGACTCTTCTGGGAGGAAATAGGAACGATGGTGCATGCCTTCCCAGGGATAATCCGGGGCAGTGAGAGCCTCTAGAATCTCCTCATCATTGCGGAAACTTTGAGTTGTCAAATCAGTTGACAAGGGAGTGGTAGTTGAAGAGATCATATAGATGGTGTTAATCTCTCCGAGTGAGGGTGATATGGGGGGGTGGATCTCCTCAATTGTGGGGGGTGCCGTCTCAAGGTACAAATTATTCATCTCATAGAGAGATGCTTTGTAATCTAGGAGATCAGGACAGTGATGTGAGTAATGGCCGTAAATACCGCATATTGCACAAGGGTGGTTGGTACGCAGTGATTTATCACGAGGCTTAGGGGTCGGATCGAGTTTGACAACTAAGATGTTGGGGTCGTCGTCAAGCATTTGCATGTGTTCCTGTAATGCAGGTAATTGTGGACATTGATGAGTCGGATGGCCTAACTCATCACACAATGAGCATTTAGGAGGACCACAAAACAAAGGGGGGTTTTTAACTATTTTGGGTAGGGGTACAGCAGTGTATGGTTGTGGGCCTCTGCCCCCAATGTGCTTGATAAGAGGGGGGGGATTCGTAGAGGATGAAGGGGTGGTGACACTGGGAGGTGGTTGACTAGTAGTGACAATGGGTTGCACCGGTTGTAGGACAACATTTGGTGTCGGCGGGGGAATGGGAGGCGAAATATACCACACGGGTAATCCTAAGGTTAACCCGGGGAGGCTGAGGGTAGCCATAACTGGGGCGCTTACTATGCCTGAGGGAGGGAATAGGAAGGGGATTGTGTGGATGGGTGTAACACCAATATGACTAGGTACCAATGGTGGTTTGGGTAACAAGGGCGGTTGATTGTTGGGTGTTTGTGTATTGTGGAAGAGGGTACATAGGTCATATACTTTGGTCGTGGGTGATGGGGGTGGAATGGATTGGAATGTTGAGGTCATCGACGTATCTGAGTAAACTCTGGGTCCCACGGAGGACACAAACGAGATAGTTGCACCACAAACAGGTTGTTCAACCATGGAGAGAACATTCTCGGGTGCAGCGGGAGCATTGGGATCATAATAGGTGAGTTGGTCGACCTTGACCACACGTCCGTCATGGGGGAACATCATGGTATGAAAAACGGATGAGGCAACCACCCGCATAGCATACATGTAGCTGCGGCCAAGTAAGAGGTTATAATCAAGTTGGGCATTGATGACCTCTATGTCAATGAGCATGGTTTTACCAGCCAACTGGACGGGGACATTAGCTAAGAGACCTTGGGGTTGAGCCGAACGATCGTCGTAGGCTCGCAATGCAATGGTGGACTGCTGGAGAGTAGGGCATCCCAACTTCTACCAAACGAATGTGGACATAACGCATGTAGAGGCACCTTCATCGATAATGCACCGATGGATGACAAGATTTCGAATGGAAACAGAAACTTGGAATGCTAAAGTGGAAGGCAGGTGTGGTTCGAACTGGTCCAAATCGAAGGCCATCAGTCGTGAATCATTTGGGTCAATAGCCCCAATGGCGGAGAGCAAAGTCTTACGCTGTGAAGGACAATTTTTTAAGACTTCTAACGCAGACATGGCTGTGGGAGACTAGGCTAAGTCATCTACAATGTTGTAATTTGACGTAGCGCAAGCATTGGGGTTATTATTGATGCGACGAAGTGGGAAGCGATGTGCTTTGGAGGTGCCATCTAGTGGAGCTGGAGGTATACGTAACGTTTGATCAATGGAATGGGTGTTAGGGTTTTTGTTGGCAGGAGAGGCTTCAGGGGTGGAGCCATATTGTTTTCAATGGGTTTGGAGGTTGACATCAACGGATGACATCATTAACAAGTGGTGGGTACTTGACTCTAACATGGGTTTATTAGGAGTGGCATAAGTGATCTGTCATTGTGGTGGTGCGTTTCCTTGAGGGGGAGCCAATGGCTGATTTTTCACTACGCCTTGGGTTGGTAAGGGGTTTTGTAGCACCAAAGGTTGATGCTGAGGTGGTGGGGGGTTGGGTGGCGCCTGAGGAGCCACGTGCCCTTGGCGATGGGCATCATCAGTCCAGAGTTACCGAGCTCGCTCCAAATGTGGGAAAGCATGTGTGTAGTGGCCATAGACCCCGCAAATAGAACAAGGATGGTTTGTTCACAAATTAGGATTTTTGGCCTGCTTGGGTGGCCGATTAGGGTTCTAGTTAGTAAGTACCGCATTATTGTTGTTTACTGGATTGGGAGGTTGACCGCTTTGGTCTGGAGCAGGGTTGTTCCCATGGTTACAGCTTTTGCCATGGTTTTGTTGGCCCTGTTGGCACTGGTTATTTTTGTTCTACTACGGATTCTGTTGGGCGTATACTTTCCCTTTGGGCGGTAGCTGGGTTCTGGGTTTGTGTAGGTGTAAGAGCAGGCTGCGGTGGATAATAAGTAGGGGGAGGCTGTGCAGGTGCTGAACCTTATGGGGGTTGCTGATACATCTGCAGAATGGGTTGTGGGTTTGACGTAGGGGCTGCCTGTGGCGGGTAATAAGCAGGTTGGGATTGAGAGGACACAGGAGCTGGTACAGCCTGTGGGTGGTAATATGGTTGAGGTGCGACTGGGGGGGCGTAAGCGGGGGATGCATGACCAAACCACTGAGATGGACATGAGGGTCCATGGTAATGGTGGTGATGTGCCATGGGAGCATACGAATTGGTTGCTCCGGATTGAGATGTAGCCCATGAAAGGTCGGGGCCATGGCTAGGATGTGCTATGGAAAAGGGTGGAGGATGCGAGGAAACATAGCCAATGATGCCATCTGCGACATGGGATGTCCCCGGCGCATCGTGTTGGGAGGAATCACCATGAGGGACGTCAGGTATGATGGTATATAGATAACCCGACTGGACATAAATGAGGTCAAATTGCTAGGCTTTGAGGATGGCCTCTTCTTCGGACTAGGGTCGTTCGGATGCCACATCCTTGGCAATGACAGGAAGGAGGGATTTTAGAAACCAATCTAAGAAGATATGGTCATCTAACTTGATTTTGCAGAGGCTGCGGCATCGACGCCACTCATGAATGTGGTCAGTGATGTGTGTAGCCGTGTTCTGTTTGCAAGACAGTAGGATCTCAACTCCCGCGTCATAGTGGATAGGTAACTGAAAGAACTGCAGGAAAGTCGAGGAAAGGGAGGTAAAGTTGGCATGGGTCCCATGGGGCTGCTCGATGTACCCCTTAGCTGCAGAGCCAGTGAGGGTGCGCTATAACAGACGGTGGTAGACATAGTCATCCACGATGGAGTTGGAGGAACACCATAGATGGAAGGACATAATATGGTTCTAGGGGTCCTCACCTGCCTTGCCCTCAAACTTAGGAATGTCGAAGGGGAGCTTGGTGGGCATGTGAGGCCACGCAAGGTCATGTCTGATGGGATCGTTAGTAAGTCTAGCTAGGTCAGAAAGGTTGAGACTAGCCATGAATGGAAAACTAGTAGAAGGATGTGACATACTAGTGGGTGTGACCATGTTGGGGTCAATTCCTCCAAGTGGAGGGGCAGGGTTTGGGATGTTGCCCCCAAGTGGAGGAATTAAAGTGGTATGGGACGGTCCTGCACTACCAAGGGTAGTGTGAGTCACTGATGGAGTGGGAATAGGTATGCCAGCTACTGGAATGGGTGCAGTGATCGGAATGGTAGATGTGGGCCCCATCGAAGGCATACCCAAAGCAGGTGTGGTAGCTAGTGTGGTGGTGGATGCTCCACCAATGGTCCCGACAAAGAAAGGGGTGGAAGTCACTTCAGCCATGGGGCTGGTTGGTGCAGTGTAAATGGGGTTCTCAAACTATGCCTCAGAATCAGAGGTAAAATGGGGGGCATCAAGATTGGGTGACGGATTTCTATGACATTGACGAGTGGAGTCAAGTGACAAAGCTTGAGAACTATGATGAGTGGTATCAAGTGATGAAGATCTATGTCTATGACGGGTGATGTCAAGTGAACCGTGTTGTGGGGGCTCACCCCGGAGGCGTCAAGAATGTCTCGGGGACTCAATGGTGACAGATGGTGTCAAATATCTAGGGGTTGTGTTGAGTGAAAAACAGCTCAAAAAACCCTAATGCAACCGAGTGTGCAAAAGGAGAGCTCAAAAAATATGGCACTCAGGCCAACAACCAACTCAAAACACTTACTGTAACAGTTGTGCTACAATAAGTGGAGTATCAACATAAATGGTCAGAATACCAACAAGCAGCAGGTTTCCTAAAAAATAAAAATAGTGGACTCGCTAGACCAAAAGGAGGTAAGGGAGCATGCAAACACCTAGCTAAATAATATTCTGACTCAACTAGACATATCCTCTGCAAGGTGATGAAATCCAAGTCAGACAATATGGATAGTAGAGCCAAGTGGATAAAGATATCCCCCTACCGGGAGGGACACCGGGTAGTCAAACCTAGAAGAAAAGCAACTAAGATACCCCGTTCATGACACGTTCGGTTGAGTGAATCTTCCGTTTGGTTCTATCGCCGTTTTATCCCCATACAGGTGATACACCGAGAACTGTGAAAGGTATCCTTCGGTTACTGAATGGATTGCGGTATTCCACTCAGGCTTCCGGAACCAATCTGGCGACTTCAACCCTCCTAGGGGAGAGGCCTTCCCGAAAAATTGGTTTTAAACCATGTCAAAAAATACTAGGAGATTTTGGTTCCCTAATGGACAACACCTATGTCTCAAGTGTAAGCAACCGAGGGGTGTTATTTGGATGCCTATCCCCCTGATCCTACCTAACTACAAAAATTCTTATGTGTTCCCCAAGTGAGGTTAGAATGTTGGTTGTGTTAAGTAGTATTTTAGGGCTCACTTGAATTAGGTGACAGAGTGTGTGCGTGTGTGATGATGAACCCAAGTAAAAGTGCCACAGGGTGGGCAACTTTCTAAATAACAATATAGAATTTAAACTTTGAAATGCAAAATTTTCTCTTTTTCAATTAAAATGTTGAAATTTAAAAAAAAATATATTCTGTAAATGGAACAGAAATAATACTGCAGAAAAGGCTATAGGGAAGTATGGTTGCAGGTAGGACAGATGGCTGTGCAGGTGTAGAAAATATTGCAGCAAAGTGTTGGGTTGAAAATAGGGAAAAAAGTGCAGAAAATAGACCGCGGGTCTGTGGCAAATCTGGGCAGTCGGACCACGAGAAACAGGTCGAAAGTCGTAGGCGGGTTGCAGGAAAACGGCTGAAAGCCACAAGCAGGACGCAGGAAAATGACCGAAAGACGCTGGCAGGTTGTAGAAAAATGCTGAAAGTTGCAAGCGGGACGTGGGAAAAAGGTCGAAAGACGCAGGTGGGTTGCAGAAAAATGGCTGAAATCCGCAAGAGGGCCATGGAAAAAAGGCCGAAAGATGTAGGTGGGTTGCAGAAAAATGGCTGAAAGCCACAAGCGGGCCATGGAAAATTGGGTTAACAGCCGCTGTTAGACCGCACGAAACAAGCTAATAGCCACGGTTGGATCACAGGCAATAGACTGGAAACCGCTGGTAGGTCACCGGAAACAGTCTGAGAGCTGGGGTTGGATCGCAGGTAAATGCCTGAAAGATGCGGTCAAAACACAACTGCGAGGGGAAGAAGGCACGGTTTACGGCAGTCGAAAGGGATAGCCGAAAGGAAAAAACAGTAAATATTTCTAAAATTTGAAAACATTTGAAACTTTAAAACTATAACCAGAAATTCAAAGGAACACAAGGGGAGTTGCCAAAAACTGTAGCTAGGGTTTTCACCCCAGCTTGTGCAAATGAGCACCTACTAAGGAGAAGGGACTCCTTAGTAGCAGTTCAATAAACAGTAAATTAAAGCACTAAAACAATATGAAATTTAACCTAGCATGAGCATTAACATAAATAATAAAACATGAAGATATGGCAAAAGATTTATCTTTTTGTATTAAAGATTACCTCAAGTGTAGAGGTTGGTGAAGCTCTTGCAGCAGTCCAGGAGGGTTGCTTCCAAGCTTCCATCTTTGCTCCTTTCTCTTTCTCCAAAGGGTTGAAAATGGGCCAAAGGGGGCACTCAAGTGTGAAATTAGCTCAAGGGTGAGCTAGGGTTTCAAGAGTGATTTTGGCAGAGTAAGGGTGTATTTGAGTGTGGATATGAAATGAGGGGCCTCCATCACCTATTTATAGGTTTTTAGTGGTGGAGTGTTGGCCCATGGTTTTTGGCACCATATGGTTTAGATTAGCTGTATAGGGTTTTTGCCTCCTTTTTCCCTCTTCTTCCTCTTTTTTTTGTATTTTTATTCCCTTTTTAGAGGATTTTTGCTATTTTGGAGGAATTTTGGATTATTTTGGGGGGAAAAGGGGTTTTTTTTGGCCTTTTGGAGGCTTTTTTAATGGTTTTGTGGCCTTTTGGAGGCAAATATGGTAGAAAATATGGACAAATGAGTCATGTAATGGGGTAGATGAGGTAGTGAGCACTTTTTGGGTGTTAACAATGGTTCTATCATGCATTTCTTCACCTATTTGCATTTGTAAGTAATGGAGTCCTGGCAATGGTATGGTTGCAAGATCAAGCTCCATGCACTCTACATTATTTGTATCTAGTATTGCTTGATCTTGTAATGGAAATTTGATAGATAGTGGTTGCAAATGGACAATACGGGACCTCGCTGGAATTGTTATTTGTTGCTGTCAAGTCCCCGCGGACCCTTTTCTAGCTACTGACTGATGGTGCAATGGTAATCTTTTGCTGACTTCATCAAATTTTTTGGATAAACCTTGTAGTGTAGTCAGGTTCTGCTTTAAGCTATCTTGAATTTCCTTTTCTTTCTTTTCTTTGTCTATCAAAAGTTCCTCCATTTGTTCAGTTACCCTCGTGGAAATCATTAAATAATCATCTTCACGAAGCACTGTGTCTAATTGTTATTTGCTTGCTTTTTGCTTCTTCCTTTTTCTCTTTCTCCCCAAAGGACTTCCAACATCCTTCCTTTTTCCTAACTCTTTCTCTTCTACAATGGGACATGGGATAGGGTTATCCTCGCCAGAATCACTTTCAATATCCACAACCTCAACTCGAAATTCAGCTGGCCATTCTTTCATTAAGTTCTCAATATATTCCTTATACATATGGTAGTTTCCAGGGTACCAATCAACATTCTTCTTCTGCACTTTGGGTGAAATGGAGATGCATTTCATCGCAACATAAAAATTTATAATGCAGATATATTTGCTTTTCACTTGCTTTGGTATGCAAGGTGTAAGCATGATGGCCCCGTGCAACTGGTCGTAATATGTGTAAAACACCATCGATGTTTTGTGTTGTATGTCTGGATTCAGGCTCGCCCATAGATTCTGAAATCTAGCACCTCTGCAGTCCGAAGTGTTTGTGACCACTCTGACATAGTGCTTCGGTTCCCTCCACCCTAGGAAGCCGATCAATATGATTAGCCAAGTAAAATGAAAATATCCACCATTTATTTGTGTATCACTGAGTTCTTCAAGTAATTCATTTAATAGAAATTGGGACCAATTGAATTCTTGTCCCTCAGTGGCTGCAGCACCAAGTAGTACTGCACATGCGTTTACTTCTAAAGGGAAGCACTTCCTTAATATTTTGTCTGCTAACAGCTGCGTGACAAACCTTATTGCATCATCCATTATGTCCTCTATCTGGAAGCCTCGCTTCCCTTTGACCACAGATCGTGTTTGCTTCATTAATTCTGCTACCTCTTTGTCCTTTGTCTTTCCTTGGGCCGTCTCCCCTTTTTCTTAATCTAGTTATACGGTGGATTAAGTCAATTGTTAGTTCGATATTCTGGTCTAGCCATAAATATCCCTAGTGGATGCGATCCATAAGAGTTCGCACCACTGCGTTGAGCTCCGGTGATCTGTCGAAATGTGTAATCCTTAGCAGGTTGAGCAGCTCAGACTTGGCTACACCTGAAAACTAGCTCTCGGCAACCAAGGTGAGGTCACCCTTTGCATTCTTCTTCCAACACATGTATTTATCGGGCTGGAACTATGGGAACTTTGGTTCAATTGGCTTCTCTTTCTGCATTGCTAGCAGATCATAGTCCTCCCATTTGCATTTTGGAATCTTTCCTAACAGATTTTTGTCCACCTCAACATGCTTCGATATAGGTGAGAGTGGTATCTCATATTTTGGGCTCTTCAGCAGTTTAATTACCAGCGTGTCCACTGCATGCGGTGAGATGTATTCTGGAGTCATAGCTAACGGTATGTCTTTATCAGCAATGGGATTTTTTGGCCCTACTGAACTTGTCTGCGGTAGTTTTGATCTGGGCGCTGCTGGATTTTTCCCTTTGTCTTGCATTGAGGGGCCGTGTCTTAGTGATATCCTTGGATTTTGTTCTGATTCCTCGACGACTTTCTTGTTTGGGGTTCTCATTAATTCATCAATTCCTCCATGTTGGAACAACCTCACAGTCTCTTGAACTGTGAACTCTTCTTCAAATAAAAATTTCTTAGGCATGCAAACAGTTTCAATGGTTGTAGAAAGCTTATGAAAACAAGGTCAGACAGAAGTATTTGCAAAAAATTCTAAGTGTTTGATATGCCCGCGAGATGATAAGTAGTGTTATTTATAGGCGCGGCGGATCCTCCTCTGTGCCCCTGAACGGATAGATATGCATTTAATGGTGGTATCCATTAGCTAAATCCGACATATTTTTGGGTCCTTTCCATCATTAAGTTGTTCAGAACGACTATCTGTTCTTTAAATACCCGAGCGGTCGGCAGGGAGTACTATATAATGGCTACTTTCCCAACCGACACTTGTAATGGCTATTTTCTGGATTCTTGCATCGAACTGCACGGCAGGTCATTTTTGGTTTTGCACAGTTACTTCGCGGCATATAGTTTTTTTTCTTTTTTCTTTTTTTTTTCTCAACGCGGTGCGCTGTATATATCTATCTTTATTAGTCTATGTACAGACTCTTCCACAGTTTCTAATGCCGAATTCCAACTGTACTTGGCACTAAGAAACTTTCCTTTCTTATTGATCATTCTGGATGCTGCGAAGCAGGACTATCACGGTAAAGCTTTAATCTGCTCCCATTTATCATATTAGGTAATGAATCACTAGCTAAAGTGGCTAACTGGACTACACCACCGTTAGTAACATCTATTACAGTATATGGTCCATGCCAATGCATTTTAAATTTTCTAGGAAACTTCATGAATTTACTATCATACAGTAGGACTACATCACCTACCTGAAAAGACTTATTCTTGATGTGGCGATCGTGCCATACTTTCTCTTGTTCTTTCTGCACTTACTGGTGGAATCCCGCGATGAAGCACTCTTCTTCCAACCCAACCAAGTGTGACAGTCTTTTTTCTAGTGCTGCGTGATCTGCCATCCCTGTAAATGCAACTATTCTCAAGCTGGATATAATGTACTCCATAGGAATTATTGATTCTTGTCCGTAAGCCAATCTGAAAGGTGTATGTCCAGTTAATTTCTTGCATGTCATTCTATATGCCCATAATACTGAAGGAATGCGCAGATCCCAGTCATCGCGGTTTACATTGCATACTTTGGTTAACGCATTCTCAAGTACTTTATTAAATGCTTCGACAATGCCATTCACTTATGGATGATAAGGTGTACTGCACTGATGTCATGTCCAAAATTTGACATTAAGTCACAATGGCCTAATCACATTGGCCCTATTCATTAGAGTTGTCAAATTGATGCTAAAGGTCAAATAATTGCCAAGGAGGAAAATTACTAGTTTCCTAGGTTTGGGGTGGAAGCTTTGGGATTTGGAATAATAGGGATAATAAATGATGTTTGAACATTAGAATGGCATAAATATTTAATAAAGGAGCTAAATAAATATATACAAGTGAAAATCAAAGTGGCATTTGATCATGAAGATACATGGTGGAAGTGGGACCCACATATGGCTAGATTTCCCCACTACATTTGGCATCATTCTCTCACCAATTCGAATTCAAGGTGAATGGTAACATACTTGGGGTAGTCCAAAAAGTATTATTCATGGCATGACTCATCCAAGGTCGAAATATAGAGGAGGAGTAACTCCCATGGAAGAGGAAGAGGCAATTTGGAGCTAGTGAGACACTTGGGCTAGATTCCCTAGCTCTATGACAACAACGATGAAGATGCTATGAAACCTATGACACAAATCAGACCTGAAGGATGAAATATGAAATATATGACATGTCAGGGCTAAAAATAGACTCCAAGAGGGCGCTCAAGGGTGTTAGGGCAGCTAAGATTCTTCCACATGTGATTTAGTGGAAGTGGGAGACTAGGAATTGGTGTACAAGTGGTGTTCTTTGGAATATCTTCCCAACTTGAGTTGGCATGAGTCTCTTGGAAGGAATTCGACCCATGGAGGACATTAGAACTTTATAAATGTCAATAAAAAAGAATGAAACCAGCTTTTGATCATTTGTAGAATTTGCAATTGCATTTGTGAAGAGGGAGAGCTAGCGGATGCCTAGTTTCTTGACTTAGCCAATTTCGAGGGTGAAAGATTCCCATCCAAGTTGGTAATTGGAAAGGCCATTCACACCTTTCATTTGGAGCTTTAATGGAGTCTTTATTTGCAGGTGTAAGCTACAGAGCAGCTCATGTTTTCTTCTATTGCAGCTCACCCCTTCAACCATTTCCAGTTTTGATGGCATATTCTTAATCCTTGAGGGAGGGCGTTTTTGGTGAGATATTGTACTCTTTGGGGGAGCTTCTAATGCCCCATTTATTTTTTAATATGAATTAAATACTCTGTTCTTTGTCTCCATAAATTTTCAGGTCGAAATTCCAAGTAGAAATGTATAAATCTCAATTTTAATGAAAGAACAGTGCCATTTCCCCACTACCTTGTTGTGAATCAATGTAATGCTGATGATTTAAAATGAATGGATGATTCTCTAATATATTTGTGATAAATATAATGCCATGGATGTCTTATACAAGTTTCATGTACTGTACTTGAGCATTTGAAGTATTTTTACTCAGTTTAATTGCATTGGGAGAAGAAATAGTGCCATTTCCCCAAGGGCCGAATTGGTGATTTTTGCAGTTGAATGGGAGAGCATTGGAACAGATATAATAATCAATTAATGGTGCACATGATACCTTAATAACATATTTAATTAATTTCCTACCTCTTTTCATAAATTTGAGTGGGTTTGAAGGCATTTGGGAAGCCATTTTTAGTACTTACCCTAGGGGGATTTGAACCCCAAATTACTAGTAAAATTGCATGGTCCAGAATCTTAAGAGAGTTTGCAGAGGTCTTTTGGTGGCCATATTTCATCCCTGAACATCATATTCAATTCCTAATATCATTCATACACCTTCTTGAATATTTGAAGGCATTTGGAGTCAATTTGAGACCTAGAGACCAATACTAGTCAAAGGGAAATCACTAGTAAAGTTACCTACATTGACCAGAATTGAAAGAGGATTTGAAGAAGTATTTTAAAGGTCCAAAGGCATCCTTGAAACACATATTTATGTTCTAATAGAATTCATATACCTTCTCAAAATATTTGGGATCATTTGGGGCGAATTTGGGACCTAGAGATCAAAACTAATCAAAGGTCGAACTAGGGAAAAAAAGTGGAAAATTGCCATTTTAATAAAATTCCTAACAAGGGACATTACAGCTGATGATGGATGTAGAACTCTTCAGTTAAATATTAAATATTTATGTTTAGAAAATGGGCACCCTGATCACTCATTAAAATTTTTGGGCATCCAAATCATGTAAGGATATTCTGAAAAATAAATTGTGCAGCTGTAGCTGCGCTACAGTCCTTGACTGGTTTTGCTTCTGCCCATCTGGTAAGGTAGTCAGTTGTTGTAATAATGTACCTCACACCTATTCTTTTTCCTGGTGGGTTAATAGGTCCCACGAAATCAATTTCCCATTTGTCGAATGCCTGCAAGGTTAGCTGGGGATTCAACATCATTTCATCTCGTCTTAACGGTTTCCCTGTCTTTTGACAGACATCGTAGTTCTGGCAATGTTCTTTGGAGTCCTTATGAATCGTAGGCCACCATAGCCCTGCACGCAATATCTTCTACGCAGTATCCCTTCTTGCGTAATGACCTCCTACGATTCCTGAATGTGCATTAGCTAATATAAATGGCTTCTCATGTTCTAATACACATCTTTGCAGCACTTCATCAGGTCCTAACTTGTAGAGTTGTCCTGCGATAATGGTGAAGTCCGCGGCTCGTACTACCAGCTGCTTCATTTTGTATGTAGTAAATTTAGTAGGTGCGAACCTGGTAGTTAGAAGATGAATGATATCCTAATAGTAATCATCAGCAACCTACATAGAAAATAATTGCGCATAGGGCATATTATCTTCTAGATTCGTTGGTTCTTCTCCTGAGTCGATCCTTGATAGATGATTAGGGCCTAGATTTAATCTGCCTGGTTTAACTATTATTTCAAAATCATACTCTTGAAAGAGTAATAGCCATCTGCAAATTCGCCCCCCTAACACTGGTTTATTGACCATGTATTTCAATGCAGAATGGTCAGCAAACATTGAAAAGTGCGCACCAAACAAATAGTGTCTGAATTTCTGTAGCACATATACCATTGCAAGTCCTTCCCTTTCAATAGTGGTGTAGTTTTTCTCAGCATATGACAACTTTCTACTAGAAAATGAAATGGGATGATCAATTCCTCCTTCTCTTGGCTATGTAAGAATGATAGCCAATGCTATACATGAAGCATCAACATGTACGTGAAATGGCTTTTCCCAGTCTGGAAAAACTAGGATCGACGTGGTGACCATTTTTTCTTTCAATGTGTCGAATCCTTTCTCACAGTCATCATTCCAAATGAATGGTGCATCCTTTTTCAAAAGCTTCTCCATTACTGTGGTTATCTGTGCATAACCTTTTATGAATTTCCTGTAGTATCCAGTATGCCCTAGTGTAGTGCGCAATTGTTTAACTGAATTTGGTGTAGGCAAATTTACAATAACTGTTATCTTCATGGGATCAACCATCAACCCTTGCTTACACATGATATGTCCCAGTAGAATTCCGTACGGAATAGAGAAAACACATTTCTTTAAATTCAATGAAATTTGAGGCTGTCTACATTTTTCTAACATCATTCTGAGGTTCGCGGCATGGTTCTTCAATAAGCCAAAAATCGTCCAGTCATCAAAATAAACTTCTAAAAACTTGTGGATGAAGTCTTTGAATGTTGCGATCACTACTCTTGAAAATATGGCTGGTGCATTCTTCAAGCCAAAAGGCATAACTGTATACTGAAATGACCCCCATTCTCTTGCAAAAGTGGTTTTGTGCCTATCGGCTGGATCAATTTTTATCTGATGGTATCTAAAAATGCATCAGTAAAAGAGTATGCTTCATTCCCTCCAATGTTATCAAGTCCTTCATCAGTAAAAGGTGTATGAAATGGATCATGCATAGAGTCATCATTCAATTTTTTGAGATCAACACAGATTCTAATCTCACCCTTTATTTTCTTGTCTTGGATAACCATTGGGATTATCCATTCAGATTCTTCAACCGGCTCAATAATTCCTACATTGAGCATCTTATCGAGTTCTGCTTTAACTCATTCCTTGTAGCATGGATTCAGTCTATATGGCCTTTGTTTAATATGTTTCGCTCCTAGCTTAAGAGGAATTCTCATCACTCCTAAGTCTCCTAGGATACCTTTCATTTCTGTGAACTTTGTTGGGAATAAATCTTGATATTCCTGTAATATAGTTGTGATCTCTGCAACTATGTCATCGTCCAAGTAGTCTCCTATTGCTGCGAACTTCGGCTCTTCAGGGGTGTCGATGTTCACTTTCTTTGTTTTAACTGGTCCACTCATATCTGGAATTTCTAGTGGAGGTCCCTCTACCTTGCGTATACCTTCTGATTCTTGGATTTTTATGTTGCGCGCATCCTCCGCGTCACTATCTTCAACATCTTCAGCTATGTTGTAGCAATCTCAAGCTTGCTCTATCTGTTCTGACCAATCTGGTTGTAGACACTCAAGTACATTGTTTGTGTCAAAAAACTCTTCTAGTGTTATATTTTCCTCCTTGCGATGTGGACTAAATATCTTTTGCTTGATCAGCTGCAACGTGTCATGTATAGTCAGAGAGTCATATTGAAAATTAAAATCCTTCTGGAAGGTCACAGTAAGGACGGACCAATCCACGGTTCATGTGTGCATCTCCTCCTCTAGATACCACTTTTTTGGAATAGGCTCCTCCAATGTATGCACAAAGAGATGTACCCATTCTGTCTGCGGTCTTTCCTTCCAAGATTGTACACAAGCTGCGATATGATCTCCTGGATTCATATGGACATTATATTTCTCAAATGGTAGCATGATCTTATCAGCAAATCTAATCTGTAGTTTTATTCTGCACTGGTCCCAAGTTGTCATTGTCTTTTTGTGTGTAGCCCACCATCTGGAAGGTGTTTCTCTGAGTGCCATGTCTAATGTTGAGATGCGATGTTCATTTGCAACTACTGCAGTGTATTATTTGATAAATGAATAAACGTTAGTTGTACCATCATAAGTTGGGATTGGACTTACCTGCTTTCCAATCCAGGGGAGTGACTTTGTAATTGTCGTGCATCTCTTGGCAGATACTTCATGCATTCTGTGTTGCTAGTTTTCTAATCCTGCGTCTGAGTTTGAGATGCAAGAACTATCGTAGCGCCAGTTGAGCATTCCGTCCGTAGTAGGATCAATATAATCCGCAGCATTTGTTGTCATTTGATAGATACGGTCAAGGTATTGAGCTTTGTACTATTCTTGAATAGGTTCAACATATCGCTCCCCCTGTGAAGGATCCAATGGTGTGACAACCCTTACGTCATTTCCTTCAAATATCATTTTCATTGTTTTCAGATTGATGATAGTTGAGTTCGTCATTGCCCAATCGATGCCTAGTAGTGTTGGATAAGGATTGCTATCATCCACAATTTTAATTACTTCGAAGTATGCATAAATTTGCACTCCATCAATGTTGACAATGGTATTGGTTAACCTTCCCAGTGGTATAACTATGCCTTGGTTAGCCATTCTTAACTGTATAGGTGACCATTGTAACTTTGGTTTTCCCATTGCCTGCCATCTCTGCTTGGTTAAGAAATTCACTTCAGATCCGAGATCAAGAATGATCTCATCCATCTCATAGTCTCCTATCTGTGCAGTGAACCACATTTCCCTTCCGGTTCTTTTTGGACTTCTAATATTATGTACTGCGCCATGTGCTATTCCTTTCTTACTGCATGATTTGTACTGGTTTATCAGTTTTTCAAATTCCATAAGAGTGTCCTTGTTTTTATATAACTTGATGCAGCTTTGTAGAAACTGCACAACCAAATTAGAGGTATCTGGTGTAGTGCACGTCTGATCATATGCCAGTGGCATGTCTTGTATTTGTGGTTCTTGACTTCGCAGTGGAATCCTTGGTGAAATAGGTTGTGGTTGTTTAAACATGTCTCACGCTTCCTTGAATATTTCTTTGTTTTTCTGTAAGTTCAATGGAGGTGCTTTCCCATGTGCTTTTCTTATTCCTACTGTTTCTCCACGGCTTTTCGTAGGATCAGTTGTTCCAGAAGTCGAGGCTTCTGCACTTTTGTCTTTTGTTGTATCAGCGCCACTTCACGTTACTGCATTAACACTCTGACCTGTAGGTCTGTTCTCTTATGCGATCAACTGGATGTTAGGGTTCGGTGATTCTGTTCTTCTCCTCTTCTACATTTCTACTTCAAGCACCAGACAATATTCAATCACATGCTCAAATGATTTACAGTAATTCCATGTGGTGCATCGATTAGTACAATCCCTTGATACGTGACTTGGCTGACCACAGTTATAACCTATGACCTGGCCTCGTCCTCTTCCTTGATTTTGACCATTATTTCTTCCTCTTCCATGATATCCACCACCACGGCCTCTATATCCTCCTTGATCATAGTGGGTGTTCTCTTGCTTTGGTTGATTTTCCTCTTGAACGCAGTACATTCCAGCACCTCGCATTGCTTCCATATCTCGCTTTCTTTCATTCATCAGTTCATAAGCACGACAATTGGACTCATCATGTCCAACTGACTTATAGAAATTGCAGTATAATATTTTAGGTGTCTTTACATATTTTTGTATGAGGTAGCAGTCTTTAGGTCTGTGTCCTCTACTTCTACAAATTTCACACCAAGGTGCCTGGTTCTGATTCATATTTATTGGGTTTGGTGCACCACTGTTAAGGTATTCTTGAAATAAGTGGCAATGTTCTCTTGTGTGGCCCTCTCCTTTGCATCTTGTGCACCAAACTTCATGTCGTTGTTCATGTCTCTACTCTTTTTCATTCTTCATACCTTGTAATTCTAATGTCAAGGTAGCCAATTGGTTCTGAATCTGTATCATTCCAGAACTACTTTCTCCAATTGGTGAAGCTTCCAACTTCATTGTGATCTCCGAGGCCTCAGCTTGAGATACAACCTTTTGTTTCATTAGTGGTTTTCGAATATGAGGCAACAGTGCAACAATGAACAATTCTTGATGCTGTTGTGGAGCTATAACAAATCTCACTTGGTCCAACAATGTTTTGAATTTTTGGTCGAATAACCAGACCAATTTAGTAGGTTTCTGCTTGATTTCTTTCAACTCTGTTATGCACTGTGATTCTGATTTGGGTTTCTTAAACTCTGCTGCAATCGCGGTCTTGATCTTTGCTAGGGTTCTCAGCTGTGTTTGAGAATACTTCATAAACCAATGTAGTGCTCTGTCTCTAAAAGTAGTTATGAGCTGTGCTCTCTTGATAGCATCATCTGTCACTTGCTTAACACTCCACATGGCTTCACATAGAAACCAGTGTTGATCAGGGTCTTCCTAACCCGTTCCTTTGAATATCAGCAATTTTATATCGCTATCTATCATTATTCTTTCGGATTGTGTACTAGGGACAGTATTGTGTGGAATAGTCTGATTCGTAGTGCTATGAGCACTCACTCCTACGATGTTACTAGTATTACTGATCTATGGGATTGGCTGCGCGATACTCGCAACGGGTGGGTTCTGGACTAATTGATTCTGAGGTATAATACGATGGATTGTGGTTGATAACTGGGTGTTCGTATTATTGATATCACATGGTATTTCGGTATCTATATGGTTTCTAGATGGTGTGGGTTTCTTTTCGTTAGTAGGCTTGTATCTCTTTACACTTCTCAAAGTATGGTTTTCTTCATCAAAATCAATGTATGTGTTCTCTACCATGACAGATCTAGTACTATTGCTGCATTCTTAAAACACCTTTCTCTACTAAAAGCATTTTAATATATAAACTGAGGTTTTTTAGGAACTTACCTCTGAATCCTTTGAAAAAGTATGCTTTAGCTTGGCTGTAGGACTTCAGCGTGTTTAGAGCGAATTCGATCACAAATCCTTCTAATATGCTATCAACCCAGAAGTCAGCTGCTCGTGACAGTGGGCTGTCGATTGCTTTAAGTTGTTCGGTAAGATCAGGACTCCACTCTATAGGTACTCCGCCTTGGGAGCAATTCTTTCTTTCTACTATGCATGATATCCACTCGTGTAGCTCATTTGGAAACAAAGCCCAACAAATTTCGTAGATGTCTCTCCACAAGTATATATTTAACCACTGTACGTCAGATAGACGTGGATGTCTGTTTTCTTTCTTTGTGAAGTCTCTTTCAATCTTTTCGCACCAGGTCCAAATCTCTTTCTGTTCTAGATGCCAACTGTCGGACATTATTTTTTTGAATACACTATAGCATCACTGGTCTTAGCATAGCAACAGAACCATTTGTTGGTCGCAGCACTGTTCTAGAGGTTTTCCAATGTAGACCCAGGTACTTCGCGGTACAAAATACCAACAAAACCCCTATTCACCGGCCCTTTTGGCAACAGACTGCAAGCAGCCTGAGGTCTCACACGAGGCGAAGTTGAGGGGGTGGTTGTAGAAGCAGGTTTCCACAACCTTGTGATGCGAGTGATTCAGCTGCTTAATGCGTAGCGTAGTGACAGAAAACGTAGCTGCGCTTAATGACTGTGCGGATTCTTCTACTCCGCATCGAGTATTTTTTAGGGACAAGGATATTGGCACCCTCAGTGTGGGCCCTAAAACGCGCAGTGGGTTTGTGAGATCTAATTACTTCTATTCACTCCTTAGTCGATAAACCTTAATCATTCATCATTACTGTTTAATATTCCTCCCTACATGAACTACTTAGCATCTTATTCCATCCTTTCCTCGGTGAATACAGATCACAGTAAACATATAACAAGCAATAATAACTTCATGCATGCACTGTAAGTAAATTAGATCACAAATTAATAATAATCATGCACAACAATCACATAACACAATGGTTTGACGTGGTTCACCCCCCCGGATGGGAAGCTACATCTACAAGAACTGTTGTTTATTTATCTTGGAAAGGGTACAACATTTCTTCACTTGTGCACTCAGCTGCAGACGTTCTTATCTTTCTCTCTCAAAATTAGGTCTCCATGCACTCAACTGCAGAGCCTTTACAATGCTTCTCTCTAATGGATCTTACAATATTTAATAATATTAACCCAAAATATTCTAACCCTTTCCTTTACAAAATTTCCTTATTTATAGATCAATACTCGTAGGTCATGTCTTTACATTTACAAAGGCAAAACCCTTAGGTTTACAAAAACTGTTGCGGTTTTCCCACAACTGGACTACTGACATCTAGCAGTGGATCTTCTGCTATATGCGCACCAGCATGTTGCCTCCACTGAGTTGTTCCTTCTTTTCCAGCCTTAGATGACTAGTTCAACTAGTAGTTATCTTCTACCTGTTGTGATCAGTCACCTACCTCCGATCTGCACCTACCGACTGCTTGGTAGTTATCGACAATCTTTACCAAAAATAGGTCTTCTGTGACCTAACCAAAATAAATGCCTTTATCCATCCATGCTCTACTTAGCTGGATCTTCGTTGATGTGGCACATCACGGTGTTGTACTCCTTGCAGGATCGACCCCGCAGCTCCTCCGATACTATGCTGCGCGCAACTTCGCAGCATACCAAAACTTGTCCAAAATTGTTAGGTTTAACTGCGCTTAGCTCCGCAGTTCTCAAAATCCTTCCTGTTCAAAAATGCCCCATCTGGGCCAGGCCCAACAAGTATGCATATCACAACATTACTATTACCGAGTAGTTACCAGAGCTAGTAAAGGACAACTATATGGAGCGTAAAACTAGTACAAACTCACCAATAATTACACTGAAGCCATCGGTGGTGGAGGCATACAAATGACTTGTGTGCTTCAAAGATGGAGTGAATCACATGTATATTTAGGCCAGGTGGGATCCATAAAATAGATGGTTTCCAACATTATTCTATCTGATAGAAGAAGACATTACCGTCAATATAAATGATTGGGAGGATGAATGGAGAGTCCCACTACAAAAATAAGAGAAAAAAATCAAGATGAAGTACGGAATGAGGAAATAGAAGAAGAACCGAATGAATACCAATATAGTGGATAGGATGATAAGAAAAAGAGTGAACAAACAAAAGATGATGACACAAGTGACAATGCACAAGAGAATCCACTCAAGGTAGGAGAAAAACAGAAGGAGAAAACAGAGGCAAGCTCTTCCACATAAGGAAAGAATAGGAAGGTTATAAAGCATCTAGTTTTCCACTCGCTTATAGAAGATTATCTAGACACGATAGGAGAAAAAGTAAGGGAAGCAGCAAAAGAAGCATTGGAAGAAGTAGCAAATAAGCAAGAGGAAATCAAAACAAGTATGCAGGAACAATTGATTGCATTGCAACAGGTAGTAGAAGAAGCAAAAGCTACAACAACAGGATCTGGAGAAGAGTGCATAGGGAATTCAAAACTGAGGGAGATTGTTCCTTATCCATTAGTTACATCAAACAGTAGAGATAACTATGAAGATACCAATGGAATCTATTGAGTTCCCTTTACAGGAATAACTTGCATATGAAGAGATTTATATATTGTAGACAAGGGTAGCAAGGGAAATTTAGCTGTGCACAACTGCGATGCTAGATGCGAAGGCCGATGGAATAATAGAAAATATGGTATTACAACAAGAAAATGAAAGGTTGTGTAAAGAGAAGAAAGAAGCATAGAAAGATAAAGAAGAAGCTAAAAAGAGAAAAGAAGAGGTGGTTCAGGAAAATGAAAAGCTACAACAAGCACTGGAAAGGTTGTACAATACAATTATGGATGACCAACTGGAGGTGGATATCCCAATTGAGGAAAAAATAATGAAATTGGACAAGTGATCAAAGGGTTCAATGAAAATATTATGGACTTGGAAACAAAGACAAATATGAGTACACTACCAAAACAAAGGAAAGGAAGAGAATATAGAAATAGTGTGACTGCCATGGTAGAAAACAACAATACCTTGAATGAGAATTGTGTGAATCTATCTGAAGAAAATATGTAGATCTAGACATAACTACTAGAGGATACGTAGCTACAAACAATAGAGTAAAAGATATGAGATGCGCAAGAGAACGCATAGAAGATGAAGGAATAAATGAACACTTTGTCGATAGTAGAGAAGGTAACCGCACTAATTGAAAATAGAAAACAAATGAAAACGATTATTCAGTTGCGGGTCGAGCAAAAAAACATAGCGCAGAAACTAGAGAGACTGTAGGATGAAACCTATAATGTCATACAGGCTCTCTCTGTAGTCCAATAAGTCATCAAGTAGACGATCATTGAAATGGAGCAGCAACTGCAAACACTTCTTGATGCCCATATAGTGGAAGGAATCATACAACAAGAAAATCAGGAAAATGAGCAAGTTGCTAAGGCTAAGGAAACACTTCAAAAGATGATGAAGACAGTGGCAGTGGTGCAAAAGAATCCCTGAATTTATATGAGCCAGAAAGAACGTGTGGCCACCATGAAGGATATCAGTAGACAAAATTTTGAAAGGACAGTGAATCAATATCAGATCTTGAATTATGGATTGACGAAATAAGGAAATAATTTTGAGATATGGTGGAGTATGTCGGGATCGGCTATATAGGAGGCAGGAGAATGTAGACAAAAGAAGTCAAGTTTATTTTTGTTATGTTTGAAGAGTTGATGCTGAAATTTTGGGCATTAGAATGCAGAGTCGACAAGTGAAGCATAGATGTTGTTATCAGTCAAATTCGCACTTCTCTATATGTGACCACACTGCATTTTCGGTCACACAAAAGGACCTTACGGATGGAAGAGCTTCATTGACTATAGATTATTTGGATCCAAATATTACAATACCTTCTCCAGCATAGCTATTTTTGTGAAGTACTTTGAGCTATAACCGCGACTCTTATGTCGGTCAGCTCGTGGGTGACCCGCTAGAGTTTACACTGACAACCTGTGGTTATTACCTAAAAGTTGCACCCGCTAGTTGCTTGACACTAGACCCATGGGTCACTTTCCTGTTGGCAAGATATATACCCGTGGGTACCTCCAAATAATGAAAACAAATATTAAAATATTGATCAGGGATTAGTTATGGCAGTTATCCTAACTACCATAACTTCCCCAACCATTTACCTTTCAAGCCTATCCTCTCAGCCTTGCTATAAATACAAGGAGAGGGCCTTGAGAAAGGGGAGAACCATTTTTATAAGGAAACACTAGAGAAATATCCATTGAAGGAAGAGGAGCAAGGAGCCCAGGGTCAAGTTTCAATAGTGCAGGTTACAGATCAGGTATACCTCGTTGCCATTGATGATTATAATATAATAATTTTTCTTTTCCGTAAAATTGCTTATATACTTTGTGAATCTAGTTCGTTGAATATGTCATATCTCTATTATATATGAGTTTCATGCTAGTTTATTCATGTTTTCTGTAGTAAAACATATTTGAGGAAGGTTTCTTCTATGTTGTAGGTTTATCATCTGGGATTGTAGATTGGAGGAATAAATCTTAAATCTTGGATCAAACTTCGTATGTCCAGGTATGTTCTTTGCCTTTAAACCCTAACTTTTCTTAATTAAAGAAACTCCTTATGTTGTGTGTGTTTTCCATATAGAATCTGTACCTTAATAATAGTATGTTGGTGATCTCTAAACTTCCCAATCATAGATAAATCTACCGAAAAATAGAACCAGCGACTCCACTGGGGAGTTCTTTTTGTTTCTCTGGGAGACCTGGGGTAGTTTTTCTTTAGTTTAACCATTCCTTTATTTCTCTACGAGAGTTTATAGGGTGTTTAGACCCCTATTTGTGACTCAGACTTGGTCTTTATTGATATTTTATTTATTTTTTCATATTTTTATCAAAGCATAACTGCGATTTGTAGTTAGTTACAGTCATGGATTTTTCCCCTTACCCACGAGTTGTTGATACTTGTACCTGTGGATCACCTATGTGATGCTGCACTAATAGTCACAGTTTTTCTTATAGGTTTTGACTTCCGCATAGGTTTTAATCTTTGGATCTTTTCTTTGTTTATGAAATATTTTCTCTACTTAGTTCTGGTTCATTTGGACCTGTTTGTAGGTTTTGACTGAGTTCTTTTGCCTATTTTTTGATAATTTGCTTGGTTTTCATTTGCTTGTTAAGGGTACATGGGTCTTTCAAGTCCATTTTTTGTTTGGTGGATGCTTGGATTATTTCCTTATGGTCACTGGTTTGTGGAAGAGAAGTTTGATGTCTTGATTGAATCCGTGCTTTCTTCTTTATGTCAGTTTAATTTATAGTGTCTCTATACCAAAGTTAGTTACTTCTTTGTTTGATTAAAGAAACTTCTTGGATTTGTTGTTTTCAGACTCTTTTGAGGGTAGATTTCTTATTTTTATAGGTTTAGGTACAGTCATCTTACACTTGCATTATTGATTGTTCTTGTCTTGTTCATATTTATTTGTTATTTCTTTCATTTAAAAGAAAACCAAAAAGAACCAGTACTTTTCTTTCAAGCAAGAGTATTGTTTTTTCAAAGTAGATTTTAGTTGTATATGCTAATTCTTTGAAAAAGTACAAAACATTTCAAGTTAATTTTAGGTTTACTTTGCAAACTTTTTTATTTTGAAAGATAAACGAAAAAAGAAAAGTAGTGAAATAAACTTGCATTTTTACGTATACATTTTACTTTTCAGTTGTAACCATCTTACACACACACTCACTCCTTTTGAGTAAACAAAATCCCTAAAAAGAACATTTAAAGTTAAAATTTAGTAGCAACTTTTCTTTCTAGGGAACATAAAAGCTAGCTAGCACTTTCTATAGCAGCATCAATAACAAAGTTTGAAGTTTACCAAGTTAAAGCACCCATTGACCTAGAACCACCACTGGGTAAAGACCCATATCCCCCCAAAGAAAACATAGGGCTCTGGATCATTCGTTCATGAACTAGCTTAGGCTAGGGTTTTGGACTACGTTATTTTAACTATCCAAAACCATTTTAAACTCAAATCGTAGAGGACTATCACTAGATAAATCCACTGATGTGAATTTTTAAATGCAGTGAACGTATCCCTTCACTAAGTTAACCGTGTCCAGTTAAGGGTTAAGAAGCGAGACCGTCTTCCATATTTGAGATAAATGATAATAATATATTGATTGATGTTGATAAATTACAATAAGATCACCTTTTATAGGGCTTGAGGAAGCATAGTGAAGGGTTACGCCCTTTCACTTAGTAACCTAATAATCTATTAATTTATAATTAATAATATTAACTAAATATTCACAACATTGCCTTCCCCTTAGGAAAGCTTTGTCCTCAAAGCTTAGATTATTGTTGTTATCTTTTCATTCTCGTTTTGTGTTGAAACAATGTCATTACTTCCTTTATGTCTTTTTTAGAACTGGTATTAGGTATATGCTTGGTATTTGAGCAATAGTTTGTCATCTTCCTTTCATTTGTAACTTGAATTTGTACTCCATTATGTTTATTATTGTTATCCCATTTTCCTTGTACATGAATACGAGGAGTATTTTTGTGACTGACCATATCAAGCCTTGTTTTAGAAGTCACTTGTCCTATGATATTTAGGATGTCATCACGTAATGTTTTCCTTTTATTATCCTTACGAGTTATCTCGAGAAGTGGCGTTTCGTGAGGCTTCTCAAACTCAAAGTCACCTGATAATGTTACATTTAGGTTTCTCCAAGGTGGTAGAAGAGTTAAGGTAGAAGATGGATCTACGATATCTGATTCCTTTGACTTGGATTCCTTTGCATATTGTAGGATCCATCTTTTGTCATTGTATGGATCGTCCTTATTGTCAATGATACTGGCTTGCCTCTCATTATGATCTTGGTTGAGCTCATCTTTATCAAAAATATTATTGGTATTTTGGTAATCCCTACGATATTTAGTCTCCTTGTCTTGTTTATTGTCTTGATCAATTTTGTTACTCTCATTTTTGTTGACATAATGGTCCAACATATCTAAGTTATTGATATGGTTTGTATTAGACCTTAATTTTTGTAACATTTCCATTATGGTATCTTGGTTCTGTGTCATGATGCTCAAGTTCTGGGCCATGGTGCTTATGTTCTGTGTCATTGGACACATCTTGTTATCTAACTCTTTTTATTTCTCGTGCATGATGTCTACTTTGTCATCAAGTTTTCTTCCTAGTACTAGAACAACATCTTCTTTAATTCCTTTCTTACGTGCCTTGTTATTTTTCGTTTCTTCTCTGAATTTTTCTTGGTTGGCAACAAGGGCCTTGATGTCCTTTCCCAATTTCTCAAGTTTGTCTTTTAATTCCGCCATGGTCTTGGACCTTGTATGCGGAGGTGTGTACTTCGATGCTATTTTGGCTTGTAAGGGGTGAGTAATATTCGTGGGATTTTTTTGTGTGTGCTTGATTAAAATCAAGTGGTAGCAATAATAATAATATAATTATTATTATTTTTTGAAATGTTGTAAAGTTGGAATATAATAAAGTTTAAATATTATATTTGTTTAACTTTATTTATTTTTATTTTTTTAATTCTGTAGGGTTTTGAAGTGGAGGAGTTGGGAGGATGGGTAGGAGAGCACGTGGTGGAGGGCGGCAGTGGAAATGGATGTGAAGGAGCAGGGAGGGGCGGCGTCATGGGTGGTGTGGGATAGGAGGGTGTAAGGAGAGGGTGCGGGAGAAACCAGAGCAGGGAGGAGCGGAGGACTGGCGCGAACGGAGGAGAGAGCAAGGATGGTGGTTGAGGGAATGGTGAGGGCACTTAGGTAGAGAACGGGTGCACATAGGGGAGGGCATGAGGTACTGGGCACGGGAGATGGGAGGATGAGGGGAGGTGCAGTGGTGGATGGGAGAATGGGCAGCGACGGGGTGGAGGGAGAGGCATTGGCAGTGGAGGGGAGTGCTGGTAGAAGGGGAGCTACATTGAGCAGTGAGGAGTAGTAGCCGTGGTAGGGCTTGGAGTTTGCAAGCTGGGGAAGAGTGCGTGCAGCTTGGAGCGTGAGGAGAAGAGCCCAAAATGAGCACTAAGTGAGTGGGGAGGAGACACTTTGTTTGAGTAGGGAGGATTGGAAGGAGAGCAGAGTGAAGGAAGGTGGCTGGTGTAGGCGCAGGAGTTCAGATAGGGAATGGCATGAAGGAATAGGGAGTTGGAGGGCGCAGTGTGCAGGTTGGGTGCGTGAACTTCAAGGAGAGGAGTGGAAAGGTGGGCACATGAGAGGGCGCTGATGCATGCGTAGGGAGTGTGGAGCGAGTAAGGAATGGAAAAACGAGTGAGGTGGCTGGCGAGGAAGGGAAGCGGGTGGAAAATGCGAGGAGTGCAGGATGGTAAGTGGTGTAATGAGGGTGTGAGGGGAGTTGGCGTGGTGAGCGAAGCAGAAGATGGGGAACAAATGGAGAGTGCGGTGGTGGAGTGGATGGGGCAACGGAAGGATGGAGTTTGAGGGAGAAGTGGAGAGCAAAGGAGCGAAGAGCCGGGTTTGAGCTTAAGTAGGAATTGATGAGCCGAGTCCAAGCTCAGAGTGCAGGAGCCGAATCCGAGCTCTGATACCAAATGCAGTGAACATATCCATTCACTAAGTTAACTATGTTCAGTTAAGGGTTAAGAAGCGAGACCGTCTTCCATATTTGAGATAAATGATAATAATATATTGATTGATGTTGATAAATTACAATAAGATCGCCTTTTATAGTGCTTGAGGAAGCATAGTGAAGGGTTACGCCCTTTCACTTAGTAACCTAATAATCTATTAATTTATAATTAATAATATTAATTAAATATTCATAACATCCACCTTTGCGGAAGGTGTGCCAGGAAGCTCCAGTCAAACCGGAGTCAAGCACGAGGTCGTGTGAGGTTGATTAGTGGGGGATACCCCTCCACTTCTCAATCACCCATCTACCAAAGCTAATATGTGTATGGGGATCCACTAATACCTTTGGTGCTTTTGGAATTCAGGCTTAGTTACCCTAACCATGCATGTTAGTTCGACTTGTGAATGTCCCCCAGACTCTTTCTACATTGTTGGTAGCCTTAGTATCTTGACCATTAGGGATCTACACAGGTGATAGTGAAAGGATATTTTCACTTCACCTAGGACGGATCTGGGAAGAAATCCTCTGCAGCTCTTTGGGAAGGGAGTTGGGTGATTCCAACACTTGGCCCCATCATGACTGTACCATTGGCCCCAGATAATTGTTCTTCGTCACTTCACTGGTTTTTTCTGGGCCCTAATCATCCCAGGCTTTCTTTTGGGAGTTCATATGTTTTCCTGGTTTGGACTACTATAGGATATTTTAGTGGTGTGTTTTGTGTTCACTTTTTTTCTCTTTGGCCCTAGGTTGTTTACATAGAATATTTTTGTTATGGATGTGGAGAACCAACCTCCTCGTAGGTCAAGAAGGTTGAGAAAGCTTCCTCCACTCATTATGGAGCCTCCACCTCAACCTCAGCGACGCAGAACAAATTTAAGTGGTTCTTTTGAACTAACTGGCACAACTGAACCCCCTAGGGAACCCTCAACTAATTTCCCAAACTTCACCGATCCCACAGACTATCGAGGTTGAATATTTTCCAACAAAATACTTTCCAAGACACTTTAACCCTCCTTTAACCGGACCAAATGATCCATTGTTAGAAAGAGTGGTTTCCTTAAGATTACCCAAGTTAAGCATATATAGGTTTACTTTTGTACTTAGTATGGACAACATAGGGGATGGATCGGAAGTTCCACATACTCCCACGTCAGCTATCAGACATGGATTTTTGCCTCCCCCACATATAAACACTTTGATACCCATTTTGTTGCAAATGTTTCCTGCTCTGAGCACCTCTTTGAACTTCAATACGGGATCCTTGGGGTCATCTAGCACTCATATTGCTTCAACCTCTATACCTTTTGGATAAGCTATTGGGTCATCTAATGTCCCTTTTACTGGGATACCTATGGTATCATTTACTTCCTCCCCATTCCTTCAACAGTTCTAGGGTAACCCTGTTTCAGCTCCTTTTACTCAAGGATTCCCTTGGCTTGGAAGGAACATTCCCCCTTCAACACCATTTATAGGAGCGATGGCTATCCATTCCATTACACAATTTATGAGTTCTAATCCCTTTACAAGCTTTAATGTACAATCTTCAAACATGTGTAATGTCTATCTCTTGTTGGCAAGTCTCAGGCTCTCCAGAGTTAGCTCCTTCAGTTACATTACTTACCGCTTTTGATGGGAGATCCTTCCTTCTGCATGGAATCTTACCCTCATTTGAGATCCAACTAGCGGGAAAATTAGTGCCAGTAGAGGTGGAAGTTGTAGATGCTTGTCTCGATTACAACTTGTTATTAGGAAGAAGTTAGGCATACACAATGAAAGCCATTTCGTCGTCCATTTTTCAAGTACTTATGTTCCCCCATGAAGGAAATGTCATCATGATTGACCAAATCTCCTTTTCCCGGAAAAAAAAAATACATCTCCTTCGGATTCAAATATCCTGTGGATTGATCAGGCCCATCCACCCAGTCAAATTTTAGGAGTAGGTATGTACTCATTGTTGAAGGGAACCTTTGATTTACCTTCTCCTGTGAACTATATTGGTTCAATGAGTAACTTTAATATGTCATCTAAGGATTTCTTCATGGTTTCTCAGACAACCAATCCTTGCATTCTTCCTACCCAAGAGGAACCAATTGTGCCCCTATCTGTTGTAGAGGTGGCTCATATAGCTTCACATAACTCCGCAATAGATTATATCTAGACTCCGTTAGTCTCCATGGAGTCAGATATCGATTATGCACCTACATGGGCAATTGACCCACCCATTCCTTCGATTGTTTAGATACGGTTTTACCATCAGATGAATCCATCCTTGAAGCTATGAAAGTTCTAGATCAACCCTGGGAACATATGCATCACGGATCCTACTTTCTTCCATATCTAAACAAAATTGAGAATGAAGAGTTCTCCATGAGACCCGATGGAAACATTAACTTGTACATCAATCCTTTAACAAAAATGGGGATTTCTGCTAAAGGTAATATGGCTAACATTTCAACAACTATCTCGATCAATATTTCCACCAAACCTGACGTCATGGAAAACATTTTTATTGGCGCAAATTGTTCCCTGCAAGAGATCAGTTTGTACACCAACTTATTTAAGGAATTTTGCAATTTTTTCGCTTAGTCATACAAGGAGATGCCACGCATCGACCCTTCCATCATCGAACACATCATTACAACATATCCTAACGTCAAACTAGTTCGGAAAAATCTCCATCCAGTTAACCCTAGAAAGGTTGCGGCCATCAAGGCTGAGGTTGAAAAGATCCTCAAGGCCGACTTCATTTATCCTATCGACATGATGGAATGGGTTTCTAACCTAGTCCCAATTGATAAAAAACAAGCTACCATACGCGTGTGCACAGATTTTAGAGACCTCAATAACGCTTGTCCAAAAGACAACTATCCCACGCCATTTATTGACCAAAACATAGATGCATGTCGGGGCCATGAAATATTTTCTTTCATGGATGTATTTTTGGGATATAACCAAATTCAAATCAGACCCGAAGACCAACATAAGTCATCTTTCATATGTCAATGGGGTACCTTTTCCTATAGGAAAATTCCATTCGGATTGAAGAATGATGGAGCCACTTTCCAGCGAGCTATGAAATTTGATTTTCATGATATCAAACACATGGTTGAACTTTACTTGGATGATCTACCTGTGCAATCTTGAAAGAGAAGAGATCATTATGAACACTTACAGCTTGTGTTTGACTGATGTAGATACTACAATATTTGGTTAAACCCCAAAAAAGATTTACAACGCATGGTTGAACTTTAGTTGGGAAAATGCCATTTGGATTGAAGAATGATGGAGCCACTTTCCAGCGAGCTATGAATTTTCTTTTCATGATATCAAACACGTGCTTGAACTTTACTTGGATGATCTACCTATGCAATCTCGAAAGAGAAGAGATCGTCCTGAACACTTACAGTTCGTGTTTGAACAATGCAGATACTAAAATATTTGGTTAAACTCCAAAGTTGGCATGCTAGCACACGTCCACATGGAGATTCACAACATGGTTTCATTCCTAGGATTGATTATGTGGATTTGTGATTTCAATTCGTGCCCAAGTCCAACATGGCAGCCTCCAGCTCATGATCAAATGGTTCCAACCAAGAGCGTGTGCCATATAAGAAAACATTGATTTGTGTTGCGATTTTCGGGCAGATGAAGAAGAATCTCGAAAATATGGGACATGGGTTTTGTGTAGAACGGCCTCAATTACTTAATTGGTGTGGAAATCGCCAAAAATAGCCATGTTTTGAGAGATATGACTGGTTCTCTAAACATGTAATTCCAATATTTGCAGTTACGAACGGTTTTCAAATTAGCAAATTTGTTAAAACAAATTCCAAGTTGGGAATTTGGTTCCTCATCCTCATGAATGATTTTTATGTATAAATATGTAATCAATATCATGGAGAGGGGGAAGAGGAGAGAAAGAAATGTTATGCTGTAGAATTTGATCTAGACTCTGTTGTAATAATTTCATTATGATAATACATGTTGGCAGTTTCTTAATTCTAGAGTTGTAGACTTTCATTGTGGATATCCAGCTCTGCTCAGTGAAGGAAGGGCCCTCTTCCCTTAGCAAATGCTGGTAGTGTTGATTTTAAGCGTGTGAATTTGTTTATCATTTATTTTTTTCTTTCATTCATTTTAGATTTATTGTTGTTGTTATTCATGTTAATTTCTTTTTGATAGATCGTTGGCCAACATAGCATTTATTTCAGATTTATGTAATTAGATCTTGCTTCATAAGAGTTGATTTTGTTTTTAGGTTTACAGTATGGTTTTATGAATAGGTTTGAGGTTTGAATTATTTTCAAGAAGGTGTGATATAGTTTATAATGAGTTTTGATTTCATACCAATAGATCAATAGTGTCAGGTAGAAATTGTGCTTGCATAGATATTGCACGATAGCTTTGAAATAAAAGACTTCCTCGGGTTGACAATTTATGTTCTGGTAGTATCAATTGTTTAATTAATTAGACAATTAATCTACCCAACATTTTGGCGTCGTTGTAGGGGAATTCCTTAAATAAGTTGGTGTACAAACTGATCTCTTGTAGGGAACAAATTGAGCCAATAAAAATGTTTTCCACGACGTCAGGTTCGGTGGAAATATTGATCGAGATAGTTGTTGAAATGTTAGCCATATTACCATCAGCAAAAATGCCCAATTTTGTTAAAGGATTGATGGACAATTCAATGTTTCCATCGGGTCTCACGGAGAAATCTCCATTCTCGATTTTGTTCAGATCTGGAAGAAAGTAGGATCTTTGATGCATATGTTCCCAGGATTGATCTAGAACTTTCATAGCTTCAAGGATGGCTTCATCTAATGGTAAAACCGTATCATGAAAGAAAATATTTCATGATAAATGTCCTGCACCTGCATCCAAACTAAACTGCTTCCAAATATCTCCCCCAAACTGAACTTGTTGCATGTCCTCATGCAGCCCAATACCTGTGTAGTATCCAAACTAGAAGGACTCATTCAATTGTTGCTTTCATTTTACCATGCATAGTGACCAAAACCACTCTACTTTCCCACTAATGATGTTAATGGAATATGATGCTTCTTTCCAAATAGTACTTGAAAACTTATTCAAATAGTGGTTGTTACATTTCTCATGAAAGGATAACCTTCAAAAATAGCCCTCAAGTGATCTCTAACAATTCTGATGGAGTTTTGGCAATTAGCGAAAAATTTAGCGAAAACTTTAGCGAAGAAGTTGGCGGTGTTGCAGCGATTTAGCAGAGAATTTAGCAGAAAATTTGGCGGTGTTGCAGCCACTTAGCGGAGAATTTAGTGAAAAATTTAGCAGTGTTGCATCCATTTAGCGGAGAATTTAGTGGAAAATTCGGTGGCGTTGCATCCACTTAGCGTAGAATTTAGCAGTGTTGCATCCATTTAGCAGAGAATTTAGCGAAACATTTAGCGATGTTGTAGACAAAAGATTGGTGGAGTTGCAGTCGAAAAATGGAAAGTTTGGTGGAGTTTCATCCGAATGATTGGCGGAGTTGCAGCCAAAAAATTGGCATTCTGCACCCGAAAAATGAAAGTTTGGTGGAGTTTCATCCAAATGATTGGTGGAGTTGCAACCGAAAAATGGAAAGTTTGGCGGAATTCCAGCAAACTTCCTGAACTAATATCTCACAAAATACAAACTGGGTTTGGCTGATATTTTGAAAGAAATTTTTGGCTAGTCCAATGCATCTCCATACCAAAAATAAGAGAAACCCAAATCATGGATTTTGAGAAAAATGCAAATTTGTTGTTGGTGATGATGGTTGTTTTTTCAAAATCCGTGAAGCATTTTTTTTTTCTGAAAATTGGTGAGTATATTCCTCTTACCACAATGCTTCTGGTAACCCAAAAAAAATCCATTTGATGCACGGATCTCGAGATATAGGCAAAATGGTTGTAGGTGATGATGGCCATTTTCTCGAAAACTGTGCATTGTATTGAGCTGAAACTTACCAGGTTTGTTCATCTTGGTGTTATGCATTCCCTATCCAAAAATCACGAGAATCTGATTCTTGGTTTGCAATATATCATCAGTTCAAAATATGGAAAAGTAATATGCATGAGTGTTGGCCTGAACAAACCAAATTTACAACAGCTTGGTATAAATGAAAGAGAAAATTGTACATGCAGAAATCAACAAATCAATTCTTATGTAATTATTTAAAGAAAAAAAAATCTTGTACATATCTTTGTTTGGGAAGGGTATTTGTATATAAATAAACCCTGGGGACTCAAATTTAGTTTTTTTTCATTTATTTTAAAACAGTTGAAATTTGATAAGTCTTCAAGATTTGGTTAGATTTATAAGTTCTTCTTGAATCTAATTTGGATCAGTTATTAATGATGTTTGCGCTTATGATCAGAATTAATCTTTCATTATCTGTATACCTATATGTTAGGATGACTGATAATTCTTCTTTTCAAAGCATAGTACTTGGGAAATTTTTTATTAATTTGCATCATTAGTCAATTATTCAAAACTCTGCTTTTTATCTATTAAGATTTTTTATCTGCTCCTTGCATAATTATCTTTCATAAGTTAAATTTTAATTGGAGAATAGGAGGTCTCATCACGAGCCAGCCTAATCATGATCATCAGTTGTATTAAAGATAACATCATTTCTAATCACTAGGGTGATGGCTCTTGATTAAAAGATCAAGGGATAGGAGGTCTCATCACTAGCCGACCTTTTTATCTTTGATAAAAGTCATTAATGATGCTGTCTCATCGGGTTACCTTGCCTGGACAGTAGTCTCCAATTAATGTTTAATGGAAAATCTATAAGGATTTATAATTGGAGCAGGTTTTGCAAATTTTTCAGAGAAACAAGTAGGTTCATCTTTATACTATGATGCAGATTTCCCTTATACTAAGTATTTTGTTTTGACGAGGGAATTGTTAGTTTGTCTATAAACGAAATCTTTATCTATAGGAATGAAGATGGTTCGGAAAAATATTCATAGATGTTGTTTGATTATGATTCTGATTAGATTAAGTTTTTATGATTTGTTTTGAAGAAATTTTAAGACTATGTTGGTTTCAGCTTTTCAAATGGTGAACAGAGATAACTGGTTCACCCAGGTCATCACCATTTGTTTGTAGGCAACAGCCCTCTCAATAAAATTGATCAGTTCCTTTTATAACTTATCACAATTAATTCAAAGATATCATTTGAATTTTTATTAAGGTATTCTCTACAGGAAGGTATCGATCATTAAAAATGATTTGGCTAGCAGCTGTAAAATATGAACAATTTGCAGTCTCACTTCAAGTGATTATATTTATGCTCTGCTAGTTATTGATTAATTAGTTTCATCATTTGCATTTGATTTTATCATTTCTTGTTTTATTTTGTAATCTTATTTTTCTTAAAATATGATTTTCTAAGACTAAGCATATGATAATATATATTACTTAGGGTTAATTAACTGTGTTTCATAAACCTTTTAACCCTTAGTAGATATTAATATTATTCTTATCATATGTAAATCATATTTTAACCTTGTACATAAATAAATTTTTCCATGTAAATATGTTTTTCACATTAGAATTCATATTTGATCAAAATGATGAATGAAAGTCGTTATGATAATCTTTTCAATGGATGAAATTTAGAAGCTTGAATTGTGAATTTAGCCTATGGGAATGTGACCTATTATATTCATTAATTTGTGATTTTTGAAACCATAGGTCATTAGGTTCCACAATGCGAAGATTTATATCATTAAGGCTAAGTCTAATTACTTCATATGATGCACTCCTATCAAAATTATAAATATTTGCATATTACGACATTGATATTTGGTAATGAGTTTAAAACAACGATCCATGTTTTGGAATTATACAAGGTCAGTGATGATTTGAAGTAGTATAATCATTGTTGGTCATTATGTAGGAACTTCAAGTCGTCACATTCAACCCTTACATAAAACAAGGTGTCAATTAAAAACTGGCAACATAAGTTTTGTACATGCCACGAACTCATTTTGGTTACATCTATTTGAGATACATTGCACGAAGGTATTATCCAGCTTACAGCTGTGTTCAAACATCATTTTCAAAATCATTTCATTTAATGCCCAAGTACCTTACAATCATTCCACACTATATCAATATGATGGTTTCGGTATGAGAGCCTGCGTTTATCAGCTTGAAACACGAGTCTAGGGTTTCAATGGAGTTAAGTGTAAGATTGATATCATGTCTGTTAAATCCTAGATACCTATTCCATTGGTCTTTACCACATCCTATGTTTCTCAGTCAAGAGAAAAATCACAGGAAGAAGAAATGGCACTGTTATGCAGATTCGAAACAGAGGGTTCAAAATGGCTTATTGGGGATCCTGAGTCATCCTGTTTATTTGATAAAATTGGTTGGGGAAAATTCTTCGATAGCTTCAGTGTCCATAATGTGGAAGTTACACGAAGATTCGCTCTATCTTTTAATGGCAAAATTGCACAAATTGGTGATTTACAGTTGACCCTGTCTGAGCAATTCATTGCTGAAGCAACCAGGCTACCATTAGATGGAGAAAAATGGTTGAAGAAAGGCGTAATGTATAAAGACAAATGGAAAACATATCATTTACCTATACCTAAAGATTTTAATGACAGGTATGGCTTTCCAGTAAAATTCCTGAAACCCAATTGGCTGCCTGTATTTAGGTTGATAGTCTGGTTTATAACCTGTGATGGCCGATTTTCACATGCACATTTTTATCATCTTCGATTGCTAATGGCATTGAAAGGATATAAAATGAGTTTTCCCTTTCTTCTACTCCATAGTTTAGAGAAGATGGCTTTGGCTAATCAAAGTACAGTGGAGGTTCATGATCAAAGTCTCTTTCATCATGGATTAATTAAAATTTTAATCAAACACCAATTATCTCTTGATGGCCGAACCTGGGATCAATTTTTAATGGAGAATGATTTAGGGAAAAATGAATTATGGCCACCAGATAGACCTAAGAATCGGGCTAAACGAAAGAAGATTCCAATCTTTGAGAATTCAATATTGCAATCAGATGTTATGTTAGAGGATTCGGGTGTTAACAATTCAGAGAGGGAATTGATCAATGATGAAGGTGTTGCTGAAACCCTTGTTTCTCACCAGAAGAACACTCAAGGTCTTTGTGTTGATAAGCTTGAGAAGCTAGCAGAAGTTTGTAGCGATGAGGTTAGGTTTGAGCAAACAAATGTAGTAGCAGAAGTTCCCCGAAGGTTCACTCAAAGCATGGCTATCTTGTCTATGCCTGTAACAACACAACAAAACAGTAAGCCTGTCATTATTCAACTTGAAAATGATGATGTTTTCTCACTCCCAACTCCTGAGATCATTCAGGATAATGAACAAGCTTCATGTGTTAATGACTTTAAGTCGCCTTTGGCAAAATATGAAGATATCAATATAAATCATCCAAACAAATCGGGAATAGAACCTTCATTTGGAAATATGCCCCAACCTGTTCAAGATGTAAAACAACCAAATTCGCCTCATTCTGTTGACCATATTGATCAAGATGAAGAGACACTCAAGCAAATTCTTGACAGAGTGTATGAGACTAGGATCTCACAATTAAAAGCAAAATTAAAATATTGCAAGGCTAATGTAATATCAAAGGATGAGGAGATTAAAACATTCAGGGCTGAAATGTTAAGCTTGGTGGAAAGATGGCATAAGGCGAATTTGAGGAAACGAAAGTATAAGGAAGCCAGGAAAGCTGTGATAATAAAAAACACACATTTACTTGAACAAGTTGAAGAGCAAAAACTTAGGATCTTAAAACTAAAGGTTAGGCTGGCCGAAGCAAGAAGGGCAGTTAGAAATTGACATATGCTCTGTTTTGGTTTTTGACAAGTAATACTACAATTTAATAAACATAACTGCAGAATATTTTATTCTGTAGATAAACTTTTATTAGTTTGTATTATTCCTTATTATCTTTAGCTTAACATAAATTACTTGTTGATTGTCTCAGGTATACATATATCACAAACAGGTTGGAAATTTTGTGAAGAAAGACAAAGTATATTCTAGAAGCTGGATATTCACAAAAGACAGTTATGCATGCTAGGTGGAAGTTGTTCAATTTTTGGTTGAATGAATAGTAAGGTTACGTGTTACAATAGTTAGGATTTTTGGGATAAGATGCTGCAGTTACAACTATTTTGGCTACGAATTTGGAGAAGACACGCCAGCTATACATACTGCTCGATGCTTATGAAGCCACATCATGAGTCGATGCTTATAGACAGAAGTTAATACAAACCAATCATCCTAGTGACAATTACAACTATCATTTCATATGATGATCAAATATTCCAGGTGCCTCTTTCTTGAAGGAATTTGATGTAACAAAACAATGACAAGACCTTCTTGTTTGTTTTTATGTAACAGCTTTTAAGATCCAAATGATTATTTTTAGAATAGTTGTTACATAAAAGGCTCTAAGCAGTTAGTAGCTTTGTCTATAAAAGCTAGGAAGACAGATTGTATTAGGGTCAATGGAGTACAAGAGAAATGCTTATTGAAGTCATACTTTTCTGCTAGTTTTGATTACTCTGCTGGATTTCTCCGTGGATGATTAGTGCTAGACTTCTAAACTAGTATCCATGTTTTGATTACAGTTTATGAAAACTTAATACTGATTTTAATATATCATTTACTCAATTTTATACTTATACAATTTTACCTGTGTGTGATTGTATGTATCATTTTATATTACTCTATTTGCACAATACCTTTATTTGAATTAATCATTACTGCATCTTATCATTTGATATGCTTTTGGTGATAGGAATCTATTAATGATACATTATATGCTTGGGACTGTTAGCATTCATATTTGTATGATGCTTTCATGCTGAGTATTACTTTCCTCTTCAAATATTTGAGTATTGCAGTTTTAGTTATTAACTAATTGAATATCATAGTTGATAAAACAGTTTTATGTTTTACATTCTATGTGGACATACATATATATACAGAGTATTGTTATGATGGATGATTGATGATATTTGTATCTCTATTATTATCATATTTGATTCTCTGATTTCTTAAACAATTAGTTAATGATTAAATTTAGCTTTTAAAATCGCTCTCAACTGAGATAGGTTAGACTAAAATAGTTGATTAGTTTTGTTTAATTTCCGGATTAAATCTTTTTAGTTAAGTTTCCATTTAGATTATTTTTGTTAATTTTTTCGAAATAGTCATTAGATTCAAAATCCAAAAACACAAACAAAACAGAAGACTTTCCTTAAGAAAGCACATTAGATTAGTTTTGCATTTAGTGATTAGATTTAGGATTCATTTCATAAACAATAGATTAACTTAGAATTACATTTTTGTTAAATTTTACAAGTTCTCCTTAAGAGAATAAATTTAACTGGTAGCAGGAGACCATAACCTGCGAGATCAAATTATATCAAACATATCGAGAGTTGCCTTAAGCAATCTGTGTGGGTTTGATTTCCTTAAGTTGGCTAGGTCATAAATTCAGGCCAACAATGAGTAATATAAATATGAATGGAACACCAACAAGCAAAGTAGTTCCTCCCCCAAACCTAATAATTTCCATGTCCTCATGGAAAGTAAGAGTTGTTAGCTTAGTTGGAAAGTAGCCATCTCCCCCAAACTTAACATGTTGTCATTCTCTGATGCCTTGGAAGATATAAACCAATATATGCAACATTCAATGATTCTCAAATTTTCACAAACATTTTCATTTTTAACAGTTGGCCCATTTCTCCATGAAAAGAACATATCGCAGATTTGCTTAAGATGTTGCTACATGAATGTAGATATCAGATTTATATGGCTCTCCATCACTCAAAAAAACTCATGCATATAAATTTTGTGATATCATCAAACCTAATTCAAATCATCTCATGGTATCAAAATGCCAAGTTTACAATGTAATTAAGACGACCCAACAAAGATGTGGTTTCCCCAAGACAACATCTGGAAATTCCAACGCATTCAACCTCCAACCTTACTCAACAGTGTAGGAATTTTTTTTTCCAAGAACTTAGAAAATATTTGATGATATTCATGTGCAATGGTCTTGAATTAGTCCATTCACACAAAGATGGAAGTGTATGTGAAAGAAATACTCGGAAAAAGAGTTTAGCTGCTAATTAACCATGGGTATTAAACAAGCAATCAAATTGTCTGCTATACCATATCTGAAATATATTTTCCCTTTTTACCTTTGGTGACAAGTTGATCTACGTTTAAGGTCGAATCATTCATTAAGAGAGTTGCAAAAATACAATGCTGGAGTATACCCACAAAACGTTGCAAGCATCCTTTTAAAAATTACTGATGTTACAGTAAAACCTTTGAAATGATTGCACTCATATTTCTATCAAGCAACCCATATGTATAAAGTGGTTGATAACCCACACACCATATGATATAGATTCTCTTCTCAACTTATGTGGATGGGAACATGGTAATCATGGAATTTCAGATTGCAAAACAACATGGGTTGCTGCTATATAAAGATAAGCATATTACCTCAAAGGTTGATTTGTCTTTCATCATTGTGGGAGAATGCTACACTAGAAACAAGACTTTTTTCCTTTGAATGTATTCTCTGTTGGATGGAGGAAAAAACTTGTTATGTTGTAGGTTCTTGTGGCCAACCTATCATTTTTTTCAATTTCCTTAGCATGTGTATCGGCTGCTTTATTTCTTCTCATTGTTGGTTTTTATGTGGAAACAAAGCATCTTTTATCATCGTTGGTTCTTGTGTGGCAGCAGCAAGGCATCTTTTTATGTTTGGATGTAGGAGATGTAGGGAAGGACTTGATTTGGGTGTGCATGAATTGGAATGATGAAGTGTTAGAATTGAGTGGGAAAGGATGGGAATGGATGGACATAAAATGCTATATATAAAATGGAAATGGATAATGCTTAGTGGTTCTTCATGACATATTCCTAAATATTTAATAAATCAAAAACTCATGCTATTTTACCTCAAGTTTTACCTCTGTGGAATACTTGGTTGGCATTGATGGAATGTTGTTGGAGAAATGTAGGTTGATCTGCTACTTAGACAGATGTATATGAGAGATGAAACTAAATGAGGTTGAATCTGATCTGAACTGTGTTGTGGTGGATGCATGTAAGACTACTAACTGCTAAAGAAAATGAAAAAGAACTACACAACTATTGGAACAAATGATGCTGCAAGTCACTATTGAAACCATGATATCAAAGAATCTTCAACTACTACCAAACCGAGGGACAATTATTTACCATGCGAATGCATGTGCTGAAGTCGAGCATGGAAATAAATCGTTGGATTACCTGCCATTAATGTATTTCATTAACCAATGTGAAGAAAATCACCTTTGATGACAGTGAGTTCTAAAGTACCTTAGTGCATCTTGAAAGGTACGAATGAATTTGTTGGAGTCGAGTCACCTGAAACATTTGTCAATCAAGAGGCATTGATGAATCCCCATGATTAACAACAATGAGATCTACCATTGATGTATGCAGATCCCAGGGCACTATGAAATACTTTATTCATGGGTGAGTAGTGAATGTAGTGGAAAGAATGGAAGTGATGAAATAGAGCAGAAGGTAATGGAATGAATGAAATGGTAGAGCGAATAAGGAAATGTATAGGCATATCATGGTGTTGGTGAATCAAGATGATGAGCATAATGTCGTCTTAAAGGATTCTTGGCATGTAGTAATGGGACTTGAATTCGGCAACATTAGTCTTTGTATGGTTTGGACATAAATATCTCCATTTTTTATGTGCGCAATCCATTTGCAAATTGAGAAAAAAAAATCTTCAAGAATCACTCGTGCATGTATTCACCTTCTTCTTCCAAGGACCTGCAAAAACCTAGCGCTTGCCTACAGTAAAACATGAGATCATGGAAGAAGAGAGGTGATCGCTCTCTCTTCATCCAATACTTATGAAAAAAGAAAACAATAACAAGCAATCACTTATAAAACAAATCCAAAGAAAAATGAATGAATAAAATTCAATTTATACCTGTGGGAGAGCGATGGCCAATTGGACTCACTAGCAATGTTTTGATCATAAATTCTTCATTACTCATCCAATTTGAGTGATTCCAAAGCCAAATGAAACAGATTTTTAAAATTCTATGTGATGATATTCCAAATTTGTTCAATAACAACCTACATTACAAGGTGTTTTTCGAATTGCGGACTAGAATAAACAGTCACGGGTTTAGGCATAAGTTTTTCGTTTGATAATGGATTGACGTGATTCCAATTGGAGATGAAACTATATTCATATAGGTGTCTCCACTTGAAACAAGTTTTGAAAATTCCATGATATGATATGTCAAAACTGCTTAGTAACAACCTGTAGGACAAGGTGTTTTTCGAATTCTAGTCTAGACCAACAGTCACACTTTTCGAAATAACTTTTTTATTTGATGATGGATTGATGTGATTCCAATTGGATACGAAATTATATTAATGTAGGAATATGCAATAGAAACAAGTTTTGAATCCAATAAGAATGAATGGTTCAAACAGGCCACTAAACAGTCTAGGAAACTAAGTTTTAAAAATGCTGATTTGTGATAGGCAATCGGTAGTTTGGTCATAAAATTTTCATACGATATTGAAATTGAGTGATTAAAATTGCGTTGTAAACTAGATTCATAGGGGAATATACCAATGAAACATTTTTTTAAGATATATCCAATAAGTCATCCAAAATTTGACTGTCTCAGCTTTGTTCCTAAGCTTCCTACTTGACACCCCGTTAGTATTTTGACCATAATTGTTTTGTCTGATGACCAATATTAAAAATTGAAATTGGTTTGGAAAGTAGATTCAAATTTAAACATTGGATAGAAACAAGTTTTAAAAATGATTCCATTTGGTCCCTCAAAACACGATTTTCCTGACTGTGTTTCAGTGAATTTATCAAGTCAAAATGCCACAAAATTCAATAAACAAGATATAGCTCCCAAAAAGATGACCAAATAAGTGTGAATGCTTTTAATCATATAAATGTCAATGGAATACATCCCTATACCAAAACTTTCAGGCTTTAAGCACATACATTGACTTCCACAGCATGTTGCAGAAGCTACGAAAACTCCTAAAAAAAGATGATTTTTTAAATGAAGCCTATATAAAAAAGCAAATGTGGGATCAAGGCTACAAGCAATCAAATGATGATCTCTTGAGGGTGAATCCTTTTTATTTATAAACTAGGTTCCTAATGCTTAGAATTTAACTAATCAACTTCATCCAACATTTATTGAAAATTCATTAACTACCCTACCCTACTTTACTTAAAAAAAGGAATTAACTCAACTATAAGAATACTTCCAATGGAGCCATTGTTCGGATATCCACATCATCTTTTTGAGGACCTTGCATGTAATTAGGGTTTTCATGCAAATTCTAGGCTTTTGCATGCAATTTGCATGCATCCCAGTCACCAGGTTAATGCCTCCAGCACCTTAGCCACCTTATTCTAGCACCTGGGAGCTTCTTACATCAGTTCTTTAGCCCACTAGTCATGAAGGCACCCTCTTCTCACCTACTGCCAGATAAGGGTGCACTTCTTCACCTACCACCTCAGTTTACACTCAGTTAGCTCTGATTCTCCCTGATTTGAGGCTAGTTTCACTCCCAACTGACTATTTCACTCCATTGGACCTCCAGATTGACTAGATGACTTGTTTGACTTCAGTTAAGCCTCCCATGCACCCTCCACTGAGTCTCCTTCCCTATATCAGTGCTACACACTTCAGTTACACATGTTACACTCAGTTAGACTTATATTGACACCGAGATGATTGGTTCCTGTGCATTGATGACCACCACTGATTGATGATGAGGACTCCTAGTTGGAGTTAAGCTACTCCATTCAGTGATTCAAATGGCCTACTTATTCAATTGGAATTGCTCACTCATGTTGATGTATATGTAACTTCGGAATGTATTTCACCCATGTATTTCATATATGTATTTTGTACTCCTATAGAGATGGTATTATTCCTCTATACGGAAGTGTTTGTATTCCTATAGAGATGTTATTATTCCTCTATACAGAGGTGTCATCATTTATATTGTAAGTGTTGTAACTTATACTTGATGGGTTACTAGACCACCTTGTTGGTGTCGACCCTGTATAAGTCATGTGGGTCGAAGGGTTATTAGACCACCCTATTGGGGGTCGGCCATGTGGGTCAAAGGGTTATTAGACCACCCTAGTGGGGGTCGGCCCAGTCAGCGTTATGTTAAGTGGTTAAGTTGAGGCCGACCTAGTTGAGTAAAGGTGAAGTCAAGTTAGTGTATAAATATAGAGTGTGTCTCTCTCATTTTACATATTCTATTCTCTCACTCACACTTTGGAGAGTGGTGCACTTATGGAGGAGGAGGCTCTGCTGCTAGGATAAGACTATCTCTTGTATTCTGGTTGTATCATTGCTCTATCTATCTCTGAGGAAGTTATTGGGGTTTTTCACCTTTATGGTTTTCCCCAAGTAAACTCTGTGTCTCTTGTGTACTTGCATTATTGTGTCCATGATTAATATGCTGTAGATATGCTGTACATGTTGTTCTCTCAGTTAAGATCATAGATCCTATTGAAGTAAATTCTGAAAATTTAACATGGTATCAGAGCTAGCCTGAAAGAAGGCATGATATGGCATTTATGACACTTGTTACAATTACGATGCTAGGGCTTGATATAGTAAAAACTAGTCATCGTAGCACTTTCGCTATAAATCCATTTTGGCAAAGTTTTAGGATCTGAAACTTTTACAAGTTGAATATTGGATCCCCATGTACCTTGTGTCCAAAGGAAAACCTCTAATTCGTTGTACTTTGTGATTTATGATCTTTACAATATAGGGTTTCTGCCTCTTCCAGATCTGAGTCAAAATCAGGTGACCTTGGGAAAAAGGTCATAACTTGGGCTAGGAAGATCCAAATGAAATTTCATAAAAAGTGATAGGTAGTACATATACTGTACTATTTCAAGAAAAAATTTCAGAGGATGAAGTTGACCAGTGACACGTGACAGGCCGTACAAGTTTGCTCTCCTGTATTATCCCATAAACAGGTCTTGTTGCGACACTTGGCATAACTCTCTCTCAGAGAATCCAATTGAGGTCAGACCTATCGAGATGGAAAGATAACAGGTTGGGCTATCGCAGGAAAAGGTTTTAGTGGCTGAAGTTTAACCAGTGACACGTGGCACACTGTACAAGTTCACTCTCCTGTATTATCCCATAAATAGGTCACGTTGCAACACTTGGAATAACTCTCTCTCAGAGAATCCAATTGAGGTCAGACCTATCGGGATGGAAAGATGACAAGACGGGCTATCGCAGGAACATTTTTTAGACCCTGTGGATCGAAACATTTGGAGTTACATCAGAAACAATCAGGTACATATTTCTGTCAAAACAGAATTATTTTTTAGCACCTTCATTCATGGCTTTCGAAATTTAGTGTTTCGGATAAAGTTGGAATTTTTGTAATTGGAGAGCATGGCTGAATGCTACTCATCAAAATCAAAATTTAGAGACCAAGATCAGAATTTTTGGTTGGGCAGAAGGCCGGGCTTGATCAGACCCTAGTTCAGAACTTTGATTAGAAAAGTGGAAAATTAGGGCTTCTGCAAAAATGGGAATTTTTGAAATCTGTGACCACGGCTAGAAGCTCCTCATAAAAATAGAAGCTTAGAGCTTTGAATCAAATATTTTGGTTGGGTGAAGCTCTGGGAAACTCAAACCCTAATTCAGGGTCCTCCCTAGTGAACCCAAAAATCTAAAAGGCAATTTCGAGGGGTGAACTTTGGAGTTTTCAAATTCTGAGTATACCAACTTGATCAGCTCATCAAGGTGCATATTTCTATCCTTTCGGAAGTTTGAAATTAAAAGTTTGAATTTTTGGGGTTTCTTTGACAAACCCTAATGCAGCTCCAGGTCTAGTTCTTTCAAATCAAGTGGATTGGGTTAATCCTAGAAGAAGATGGATTGGTCACCTGCATAAGTGAAGAAGTTCTTGTTTCAGAGGGAGATGAGGCTAAGGCCTTCAATAAGAGGATTACAAGCAATCTTGATAGGTATGGCTTACAAGTATGTTTTGAATTCTATTCATGGTTAAGTTTATGCTATGTTTGTCTTCATATCATTACAATACAATCTTGATTAATTACTAGACTTCTCGTATTACCTTAATAGAAGATATTCATTGATTAAGGTTTTGACACTTATGATTGTACTAATGCATTGTGATGTTGTATGAGGTTTATGTTGTTCACTAACATAAAAGGTACACCAAGAAAGACAAATCATGTTCTACTTCAAGAACATATGATCATGATGACATGAAGACAAAGATTCATCCATTGTCATGGATCACTTAGAAAATCTACTTACGAGGTATGTATAACTTGGTTCTACAATGGATAACTTATGAGACATGCAAGTTACTAGCACAAGTCATTAAAGAGAACCAGAAGACAATATGCGGGTATGTTAGACATAACTAGCTAGCATGCTAATCCAGGTATGTTTTTCCTATATCACGCTAGAATCCTACCTTGTGTTAGGATCTTATACTGTTGTGTTGTTGATAATGATTATTCATGAAGTCATGAGTTTGAATAGTCATGGTTGTGTGCATATTATGCTTCTTACCATAATTGATGATATGACTAACCAGAAGAATCATGAAGGTATAGGTTTGAGTAATTACGGATTTAGGCATTGATGATTTAACTAATCAGAAAAGTCCTATGATCAAATAAGAATATGCATAAGTAAAAGAAGACTTCCCTGAAACCTTGAATACTAATGTTTATTATCTATGAATGGTCATGACTATACATGTTTAAGATTATTGTGTTTTGATAGTATTAAGATTATACTAATAAATGTGTGATTATGTATGAGACCTCAAGGATAACACAATGATGATACTAATAAGCATGCATAGGGACCAAGGATGAATATAAGTTCAAGAACAGGTAATCCAGGAAGCAAAGATCAAGAGGGAGCACACTCCAACAGCTCCTGCAAGGATGCAAATATTCAGAGGGAGTTGACCATCTTTCTTCATTCCACAACAGAAAGGTGTAGAAGAAGCTACTTCAGCTGCTCCTGCAAGAAAGCAAAGACTCAGAGGGAGTCCACCCAACAAACAAACAAAGATAAGTATTTTAATTACCACTTCTTACATATTTGTTTGTTTAAATAAAAAATTTCAATGATACATATGCTTATGTTCCTAGACTTAGGATATGTATTTTGCATATTTGCATTAATGAAAATGATACTACTAATATGCATATGATGGGTAAGTGGCCTATGGCACTGTACAACATTCCATTGCTAATTATCTAGAATGAAACCTCTTTGCTGACATGTTGGGAGTTGTGCACACTCTTAACAATGTTCTGGTAGAGACTGGAAGGCATCTAGAAATTTATGGAACATGGATAAATGTTGTATTGATGCATTGGCTAAGATAATTGCATGATTGTATGACATATTTCTTTATGTGTAAGAATTTGTCTGAAAATTATGAGATGTTTCTAATCATGCAATTTAACTTGTTTTGTAGGAAAGACCGTATACCTTCACCTACAAAAGAAGGACTACAACATTTGTTCAAGCAACAAAATTATCTATTGAAGATATTGAAGTTCCCAGGATACGGGAAGAATGCCTTGATCTGTAGATCATGAAGAACGATGTTTGAGATGCGGTCCCAAGAGCTGAAGGGAAGTCTGTGGTGACTTCCAAATGGAACTATTAGATCAAGCATGCTACAGATGGCAACATATAGAAATATAAAAGTGATGAAATAGAAGATACACCAGATGGATTTCAAGACAGCTTTCTTGAATGGTGTAGTCATATATGTGTGCAGAACTTGGTAGGATAGACAGCTTTCTATCTAGTTTGGGCTTTACCAAGAGTAAAGCGGATTCCAACCTTTACTACAAGGTTGAGGAAGGGAATCCTGTGATTCTACTCCTGTATGTGGATGACTTATTTGTAAAAGGAGATGACAGATTGATTGCAGATACTAAGAGGAAGCTTGATGTCGAGTTCGATATGAAAGATTTCGGAATGATGCATTATTTCCTAGGTATGGTGGTGTGCCAGAGTGCAGGTGGGATCTTCCTTGGTCAAGGGAAGTACACAGTAGCTATCCTGAAGAGGTTCGGGATGATGGATTCCAAGTCCATGGCCACACCCATGGCATTGAACCTGAAGCTTCTATGTGATGCTTCATCTCAGTCGGTTGATGTCTCTATTTATCGTCAGATGATTGGGTCCTTAATGTACCTTATGAACACGAGACCAGATATTTGCTTTGCGGTGAACACATTGAGCCAATTCCTAATGGACCCGAGAAGTGTTCACCTGGTTGCTGTAAAGCATATTCTGAGGTACCTGAAGGGTACAGTTGATTATGGGATCACGTATGAAGCGAATCAAAAGTTTAACCTGCAGGGTTATGTTGATTCAGATTGGGCTGGCAGTGCTGCAGATAGGAAGAGCTCATCTGGATGTTGCTTCAGTATGGGATCAGCTGTGATCTCTTGGTTCAGCAGGAAGCAGTCCTGCATAGCACTGAGTACAGCTGAGGCAGAGTATGTTGCAGCCTGTTCAGCTAGTTGTGAGGCAATATGGTTTCAAAAGCTACTGTCTGAGTTATTTGATCTCCCGTTGGATGCTATTGGAGTTGTGTGAAGCTATCTGAGAACCCAGTGTTTCATGATAAGTTGAAACACATAGAGATCAAATATCACTATATCAGAGATATGGTGCAGAGAGGAGTTGTGAAGCTCTTGTACATTGCGACGAACGAGCAGATTGCAGATGTGCTGACGAAGCCACTAGCCAGGGTGAAGTTCGAGTACTTCAAGGAGAGTCTTGGTGTTCTTCAGATTGATGACACTTCAAGGAAGAAGTGATGGACACATTTGCATAAGCCATTCCAAGTATGTTGGAAGGAGGATCCTTCACATGGTTGTGGATGTAAGCATTGGATGATGAGCATCAGGACGATGCTCCAATTACTACTCTGTATATGCATCAGGAGAATCCTAGATATGATCAGTAGGATCATTTATATGTATATACGCATCATGTTGGATGTTGGATATTATCAGTTGGATCATTTATATGTACATGTATGTACGCATCATGTTGGATGTTGGATATGATCAGTAGGATCATTTGTATATGTTTTGTATATGCATCATGTTGGATGCTTGGACCATGTATCTGTATATGTATCAGGTGGATACTGTTTATAATCAGGTAGATCATGTATGTTGATATGTATCAGGTATGATCAGGTGGATCATATTTTTGTATTTGTATCATGTGGATACATTGTATGATAAAGTGGATCATGTATGATGATATGTATCAGGTAGATACTTGGTATGCATCAGGTAGATGCATTATATGATCAGGATGATCATGGATGACGAGCTTCAGGATGTTGCTCCAGATGACATGCAGCAGGATGTTGCAATGAGGATGATCAGGACAATCATGTGTACATTAGGATGATGTATGGTGAGTATCAGGTTGATACTCTGTGGCCGTGGAACAGGTTGTGCAGATAAGCATGTAATTTGTGCCCTGGGAGATTTGCAGATAGTCTTTCGAGGTTTTTCCTATGGCATGTAATTTGTACCCTGGGATATCTGGAAAATGCTCTTTTGAGGTTTTGCTTGGGAGGACATATAATTTGTGCCCTGGGAGATCTGCAGATAGTCTTTCGAGGTTTTTCCTATGGCATGTAATTTGTGCCCTGGGAGCAGATGCTCTTTCGAGTTTTTATCCTATGGCATGTAATTTGTGCCCTGGGAGATCCAATAGGTTGAGCCGTGTGCTCGTAATCTGTCTTGGGATGCTCTTTCGAGGTTTTTCCATGACCACATGTAATTTGTGCCCTGGGAGATCCGATAGGTTGAGCCTTGTGCTTGTAATCATTCCTAGGATGCTCTTTCGAGGTTTTGTGGTGACCACATGTAATTTGTGCCCTGGGAGATCCGATAGGTTGAGCCTTGTGCTCATAATCAGTCCTGGGATTCTCTTTCGAGGTTTTGTGGTGGGGTCACATGTAATAAGTCCTGGAGATCTGGACAGGATGAAAAAGGCCTCCGATGCTCTTTAGGGTTCTTGCTAGTCAAGAGACTCTTTTAATGTTTTGTGACGCATGTAATAAGTCCTGAGATTTCCACAATATGGCCAGTGATGATGAAGACCTGCAGGTGGTGGGCCTACATCCAGTATGAAAAAGGACTGGATCTGTAGAACTTCCTATGATGAGTAGATTCAGAGATTGGTTGAGATAGCAGCAGCAGTGACGGTGATGATGACGATGCATCGATGACGATGATCCCGAGAAGAAGACTTGTGCTAGCATATCTGTGTCGAGAAATACCTTCCTAGTTAAGAGGGAGTGTTGATGTATATGTAACTTTGGAATGTATTTCACCCATGTATTTCATATATGTATTTTGTACTCCTATAGAGATGGTATTATTCATCTATACGGAAGTGTTTGTATTCCTATAGAGATGTTATTATTCCTCTATACGGAGGTGTCGTCATTTATATTGTAAGTGTCGTAACTTATACTTGATGGGTTATTAGACCACCTTTTTGGGGTCGTCCCTGTATAATTCATGTGGGTCGAAGGGTTATTAGACCACCCTATTGGGGGTCGGCCATGTGGGTCAAAGGGTTATTATACCACCCTAGTGGGGGTCGGCCTAGTCAGCATTATATTAAGTGGTTAAGTTGAGGCAGACCTAGTTGAGTAAAGGTGAAGTCAAGTTAGTGTATAAATAGAGAGTGTGTCTCTCTCATTTTACATATTCTATTCTCTCACTCACACTTTGGAGAGTGGCACACTTGTGGAGGAGGAGGCTCTGCTGCTAGGAGAAGACTATCTCTTGTATTTTGGTTGTATCATTGCTCTATCTATCTCTGAGGAAGTTATTGGGGTTTTTCACCTTTATGGTTTTCCCCAAGTAAACTATGTGTCTCTTGTGTGCTTGCATTATTGTGTCCATGATTAATATGCTGTAGATATGTTGTACATGTTGTTCTCTTAGTTAAGATCCTAGATCAGATTGAAGTAAATTCTGAAAATTTAACAACTCACATGGTCATATTATTGTATTGTAATTATTCACCCTTATTGGGATATTGAGCACTGTGCATGTTTTACACAGTTTTACACCATATTTTCTATGTTCATCTGTTGTGATTGATTTACTTGTTCATTAGATCTACTGTGACTAATTTTACATGGTATAAGAGCCATTGCAGGGACAAGATCTCTTTTCTACAAGTGTTCTACATGATGATTTGAGTGAATTTGCTCAAAATTGCAAAAACGTTTGGCATGAAATATCTTAAGAGCATTCGCTCTTGTGCATGCAAAGCTTGAAAATACTTCCAATACCACTCTAGAAGCTTGAGTTTCCACATAAATCCTGGATCTGATACATTGGACCCATTCAACATTGATTGATCTCCAATCCCAGGTGTGATGCAACTCTAAAAGGGTGGATTGTTCGACCTCATTGTTCTTGTATTGATTGTGATTTGCAGGTTATTGTCTCCTCCAATTGCATTCGCTACCTTGCTTTGGAAAGTCTTTCTACATCAAAGTGCACTCGCTCCTAGAAATGGAATATTTCTTCTTCAAAGACTATCCTCACTCCCTTCAATTATTTTGATTGGAAATAAGATATGGAGATCATGTTACGTTCAAAATGATACTATAGAGTCACAATTGGCATCGAATTGGAACCAAGCACGTTGTCAGAAAGAACAAAACACTATAACAAGCTTGATGAAGCTTATGGTATTCTTTGCCTCCCCATTTCAAAAGATCTTCACTTCCATCTCAGTGGATTGAAGACTCCAAAAGCTATATGGGAGCAACTTGAAACACTTTTTGGAAAGCAGGACGAGCTTAGGGATTTTCAATTAGAGAATGAATTGATTGCTCTTAGTCCTGAGAATTTCGAGACCATCAATGAGTTTTTTACAAAATTCAAGCACTTGACATTGCAGTTGAAGAATAGTGGAGTTATCAAAGAGGATAAGCAATTGATCCTCTCTATTCTCACCAAGCTTGGTAAAGACTATTCAATATTTGTCTCTACTTTCAATTCCGGTCGGCTAACTACCCTGAATTGGAAGATGCCTACCTTGAATGCCTTCATTGAGTCCGTCACAAAAGAGAATGATAAGTTGATTCAAATGGGGTCCATAAGCTCCAAAGATTCAGACCTATTTGTTCAAGGACCCAAGAATTCGAATGGTAAAGGAAAGCAAAAGAAAGAGAATCCCAAATTCGAACCTCACAAGCAAAAAGAGAAAGGAAAGCAGACAGATGCACCATCTAGTTCGAAGTTCAAGCAAAAGGGCAAAGAGGGTAACCAAAAATCTAAATGTACTTATTGAAACCGTAGCTTTCATCCCAAAAGTTCATGCATGAATAATACTATAGATCAAATGGCCCTCCTTTTGGAAAAGAACAACATAACCCTTCCTGACGGTGCAAGAAAGAAGGATAGGAATGATGATCATGAAAGAGGACAAGCACTCATTTCAACTGTTTCGAAGCCCACTACTCTTTTGATAGATCCGGGAGCCTCGAATCATATGGCTGAAAATATTGATTCTTTTTCTTCATTCAATCCAAACAGCTCCATCCCCATCCATTTGGGAGATGACTCAAAAATTTCTTCAAAGGGAAAAGGTACAATCCATGTAGATCATGGAAGCTTTCAGAATGTTCTCTATGTGCCTTCCTTGGCTTCAAATATTCTTTCTGTG